>CAKMYN010000016.1:0-122307 GCA_929113105.1 Agrypnus murinus
ATATACATATATACATATATACATATATACATATATACATATATACATATATACATATATACATATATACATATATACATATATACATATATACATATATACATATATACATATATACATATATACATATATACATATATACATATATACATATATACATATATACATATATACATATATACATATATACATATATACATATATACATATATACATATATACATATATACATATATACATATATACATATATACATATATACATATATACATATATACATATATACATATATACATATATACATATATTTGTCAAACCGCTTATACACACCCGTTTCGCTATATTCTACCGACTTGTCGGACCATTTTCGACGCTCTCAGACCCGGGCTTGGGTCTGGCAACGTTCTCCTATGTTTTCGAGGCCTACAGGATAAGGTTTATCTAAAACTGCAATAAAAAAATATACAATTTGGGTTTGGAAAAGTAGGGTCTGTAAAAAGTTTTATACAACCGTAGTTCATCACAATGAACTATAGGGGGCGTCGCGCCTTTTTCAAGTGTATATCGTATATTTTTATACAAGACGCTATCAAACCCGCTATGTTCTACAGACTTCCTAAGCCCTGGATCTGGCAACATTGCCATGGCGCATATGTTAAGCTTTGTTTTATAAACGTTTGGTTATAATAGCTCGCATTTAATATTTAATGGAGAAAAGTGACGTAAGAATTACATCAGCTCGTATGCGAGTTCTTTTCACATTTGCAAATAATTCTCTGGCTTTGTAAAATTGAAGGTTTTAATATTTATTAATAATAATAATATACTTTATTTATAGCATATAACTAGATAAATTCCATATAATACATTATAATTTCTTAAATATTAATGTAATTTATTACATATTTTTTACCCTGTTTCTTAAATAATGTTAAAGATGTGCAGTTTTTTACATTAGCTGGAAGTGAATTATATTCAACTAAACCTTTATGAAACAGATTATTTTGTCCTATATTTGTTGTTACTGTATGAACATAAAAATTATTTCTACTTCTAGTATTATGATCATGAAAGATGTTCATACGAATAGTAATTCATTTAAAATGTGCTCTGGATATATTCGGTTTTTTATTTTAAATATTATTATCATCGTATTATAAAATATATTTTGCTTAACACTTAACAAAGATGTAACTTCCAACATTCTTCTTATGCTAGTATACCTACTACATTTTAATATTATTCTTAACGCACAATTTTGTTTTTTTTTGAAGATTGTTAATTTCAGTATTATTTAGAAGGTAAAGTATACTGGCACAATAATTAAAATGGGGAAGTATTATTGTTTTATATAGTAATAATTTAGACCACTTGCTAAGATTTTGGCTTATTCTACCCATGAAATTTACTATTTTTGCAACTTTACTCATAACATAGTTTGAATGACTAGAAAATGTTAAGTGACAATCCATTATTACGCCTAAGTACTTCCACTCATAAACTATTTTTTGACTATTAATTTGTATTCCCACATGACTAGATGTATCAATTTCGTTAAACTTATTTTTATTATCATGAATTTTGTTTTTATTTACATTTAAAGAAAGACTATTTTTACCTAACCAGTTATATACATTTACTAATTCATCATTGATGATATTTATTACTTTTTCAACATCATCTCCTATAAAATATATTAAAGTGTCATCTGCAAATAATTGAATGTTACATTTTTTAATTACATTAACAATATCATTTATGTATAGTACAAATAAATCAGGGCCTAATACAGTTCCTTGTGGAACGCCAAAGGTAGTTCTTTTAGCTGAAGAGGTACGATTAAAGTATCTAGTTTTTTGAAATCTGTTTTTGTGATATTCACTAAACCATTTTATAACTATTGGGCCGAACCCATATCTTTTTAATTTCAATAATAATAGATCTCTATTAATAGTCTCAAAAGCACGTCTAAAGTCTATAAAAACTACACCTATCACCTTCTTCTTGTAAATAGCATTTTTCCATTTCAAAAGAACTGATTGTATTGCACTTTCACATGAATTATTTTTCCGAAACCTTGATTGAAGAAGTGTTAACAGTTTGTTCACTTCAATGCAGTCACGAAACTGGATATTTAAGACGGCCTCTAATAATTTTTCATAAGTTGGCACCATGTTGATCGGTCTGTATTCTTCACATTTGTTAGTGTTGGTTATCTTCTCAATGGGGATAATATGGGATGTCTTCAAGGTTTCTGGGAAGGATCCACTTTCTAGACTCATTTGAATTAGATGCAAAAATCTCTGTCCTATTACATTGAAAGCTAATTTAAGAATCTTTACTGTAATACCATCGACACTACTATTCTTATTAGGTAAATTGTTTATAATTTTTTTTAACTCCAAAAACTCTATTGGTAAGAATTTTTCGAACTTGCATTGTTGTACATTAATGTGGCTTAAATCAGTTTCAATTTGGGTTAAATTTGTTAATGTAATAATTTGTTGTATGCTGTTAATAAAGTAAATATTGAATTTTTCTGCAATTTGAATTTCCTTTTTTTCTAACTCATTGTCAAAAATAATACCTTCCTTTTTTTTGTCTGTTATGGCCTCCTTTAATTAATTCTTTAACTGTATTACACATTTCTGTTGAGTTATTTTTCATATCATCTATTTTTTCTTGATAATAATTTCTCTTGTGGTTCCTGATCAAACTAACAATTCCATTTCTTTGTTGTCTATACCTATTCATATCACTTTCTTCTTGTGTAAAGATTGCTCTTTTATATAATCTGTCCCTTTCTTCAATTTCCAAGGCTATTTCTGGGGTCCACCAAAGCTTACAACTCCATTGACATTTAATGTTTTTTTTAACAGTTGGAGCATATCTGTTTAGTGTGTCCATTATGGTTTTAACTAATGTTTCTGCTAGTTGATTGGTGTTTGTACAGTCCGGATTCCATGGTTGATCCATTAGATCTAATTGAAATTGCATTTCATTGAAGTTGCTCATGTCTCTGTGTTGTATTGTATATTCTTCATATTTTTCTTTCACTTTTGCATTTACAGTTATTATTGAGTGATCGGTTATTTTTGGAACATGGTGTACCTGGGCATCAATGGTTTTTTCATTAGATACAAGAAGATCTATGAGTGTAGCACTGTCCTTAGTGATTCTTGTAGGTTGGTCGATAATCTGATGTAGTCCATTATTTTTAATTAAAGTTCTCAGCCTATTTTCATAATATGAATCCTTTAATAGGTCAATATTAAAGTCTCCGATAATTAGTAAGGTCCCTGATCTACAAGCATATACATCAAACAAATTTTCAAGTTTCATTAGAAATTGAGCATCACTAGAGTTTGGAGGGTGATATAAATTTATAATGTTATATTTGTATGATTGAAAGTATATATTAATATCTACAGTCAATGTGTTCATATCAATGGTATCTTTAAGTAGGACTTTATAACTGAATTCATTTTTTATATAAATGATTAGAGTAAGGTTAACAGGATTTTCGAACAAGTGAGACAACGCAACATAATACGGAAAAGTTAATTTCTGGGGAAAGTGGATGGTTTCCAAATAAGGTGGAAAAGTACATATGTCATTTTCCGTAGTAATCAAACGATAAATTTCAAGAACTTGATTAAATTTTTTAGTATAAAAGTACTGTAATATCTTCTTTGTATGTTTGTTCGAAGTTGTGGTTAATTAAACCTTTATTCTTTTACTGTTAAGATGAGAGAATGAATGCTTGAACTATTTGGTTTCTGAATTATTCTCTGATCCCTCGTTTTCATTCGTTTCCTTGGATACTACAAAGTATCCAAGGCAACGGAGATCATCACATTTATTGCTCCCTTGTTTTTTAGAATTTTTCCAGCAGAAAAATTCTCCATCAGTTTGCTTGAGGACAGGATTGAAAAGAACTAGTTAATGTACGCATAAGATGCGGTTGTGATTGTAAAGCAACTTGATAGATACGTAAAAAACCGCGTTTTTTTCTTTGGCTGGTTTTACAATTAATTAAAGTTAGTACAGGGCTCTTAATGTTAATGTTCGTTACAATGATAAGAACTTAACCTATAGAAATGAACTAATAAACGTGAGAATCGAATGAGATTTTCCAGCAGAAAAATTCTCCATCAGTTTGTTTGAGGACAGGACTGAAAAGAACTAGTGAATGTAGGCATAAGATGCGGTTGTGATTGTAAAGCAACTTGATAGATACGTAAAAAACCGCGTTTTTTCTTTGGCTGGTTTTACAATTAATTAAAGTTAGTACAGGGCTCTTAATTTTAATGTTCGTTACAATGATAAGAACTTAACCTATAGAAATGAACTAATAAACGTGAGAATCGAATGAGATAATTGAAAACGCTTAAAACTAAGACAGCGGATTCTTAATTTTAGGGCTCGTTACAAAATGTAAATAACTAAAAACTACAAAACTTAACCTAAGAGGAACGTATGATGATTCTGTTGGACTTGTAGGTTGTTGGCTGGATCATAATCGTATATGCAACATAAAAGGAAAATGGTAAATATATGTACACAAATATATCTAACAGGTAACGAAAAGTAATTGCGAACGTTCTATACGTAAACGGCACAAAAAAAAGATAAGAAGGATTTGTAATGGGCTGCATCCGAGCTTATCTGCTATGTATTCCCTGTGTTCCCGATCACACGAAGTAACGAATTTTTGGTAGGACCGTTTATTGAAGTTCACAACAACCGATTTGTAATTATACGTTTTGCGACACACTGTGTGGGTTTCTTGTAGGGTTCTGGAATAAATAGGTTTAGCTCAGGTTTAAATCGACAATCTATGCCAACGAAACGGCATAATTCTTGTTGCATTCTAAGGATTGGAAAGTTATGAATAGCTTCTCCTTTTGAAATTTGCGGCGTAACTCCATCACTGTTCACTGTGTGGTCGAGACAAGTTAGTTCTTTGTCTTCAAAGATTGTTTTTTTTTTAATTTGATAGTAAACCGTAATGATATAGGCGTTGAAATACTTTCTTTAAATCCTGTAGATAGTCTGCTTTGATGGCAGAAAAATTTAGAACAAAAAAACTTTATACAACCGTGACTTCAGATAGATTATGACTTCAGCGATGGAACTGCTCCATGTACTGGTAGTGGTGGTGCTGAGAGAGTATTGATCCTCTACTGGAATTATGCTAATTGATTTCTCGACATCTGCTTCATAAATAGGATCCTAGTATCTTGAATGGTATGCTTGCAAGAGTAAGTTTCTTGACAGATTGTTGCGTGTTCTTAAAACAAACCTTTGTTACAGATGGCATGATAAATTCTTTGAAATCGCAACTAGCAACATTGCTAGTTACAACATTTCAAACAATTAAGTACATATGCAAAAACGGCGACGATATGTACTATATACCACCAATAAATAACAACGTCGTAGACCATTCAGGGTAAAAATCGTGGGGTGTTCGTTATCAAAAATTAAAATGGGCGAACTAAGTTGAGCATCATTTGTGACTTTTTTGCTAAAACACTGAAGGAAAACTTTCTCGTCTGTAATTTGTAAGATTACTTAATGGAACTTTTAATGGAAACAGGGCACTCAAAAGGTTCGGAGGGGCAGTGTATGTTGCAACCCCCAATTGAATTTCATGAACATTTGTATGGGGTAGATGCAGTAGCAGCACTACACTATAGCAACAAGAAACGGCCACCTCATAGAACAAAAGATAAATGGAATAAATTCTGTGGGACGTTCTTTAACAAAAATGAAACAGGGTGGACTAATACGATTTGCGCCTGGTATATTTAGAACTACATATATTTCAAATGTATCAGAAAATCTCTGGTGTACAATTCGTCACTAAGAATATAATACACATTCCAATTCACAAATAGCTATTTTAGAATACAATAAAAATTGATCTTTAACTTAGTACAAGTGCAATATAACGGAATTGAGCAAGGTTTGAAAAAACTTCTTCTCGTCTTCGTTACTTTAGACGTTTCTGTTAAAGGCACTTAACCACCATATGGTGTATACTGTTTTGTATCTTCAAATTCATTAAACAGAAAGTAGGGATCGAACATTCCATAATTTTCTTGTAACTGTACAAACGCACAGTAAAAATAGAAACTGCTATTTTTTAAAATCTAGATTAAACTCATCAAATGCAGTGTATTTTGGTCAGCTAAACTTGAAAATGACTTCATGCTTGATTTGTTCATGTTTAGGATTAGATAATATCCTTTTTTTTAAATATCAATATTAAACCACGCCCCCAGATGGATTTTGTCGTTTTATTTTCAAAAACTGTTAGGTTTATGGACTGGTTGTCAAGTGGGTTAGATAAAATAAAGCTTATTTAATTGGCGCATGAATATATATCATACAGGATGTTTCACTTAAGATTCGTATCCTCTGAATAGGTGGTAGTACACATAAAATGCAACAAAAAAGCTGAAAATCATTAGTGTCTATCTTTCATAATAACCGAAAAAAGAATGGTTTTTGAAGAGTGGGTAGCAGGTCACTGGTCTAAGAATCATACTTGGAGCTGGATGTGCCTATCTGATACATTGACGCAGCTGCTGCTTGGTGATGTCGCAGTTTGTTTTGACTATAATTTCCAGCAGTTCCCAAAAGTTGACATTTCTAGCAAATTTTTGTCGATTTGCGTAAAAACAAAAAGAGTTTTTTGTTCCTATTGATGAATACTAGCACACATGCAATTTATACGAAAGTTGATTAAAACACCCTGTATGTAGACCAACAATTTCTACCAATACATTTGACGGCGCAACTTTAGAACATAACTTATTGCGATCTTGTATTCGTCATCAAGTACTTAGCTAAGAAAAAAAATGTTGAGTTCGCAGTGCAACCTTAGCATCACTTCTGCAAAATTCATGAAGCGATGTTGTTGTTATTGTTGGTTGTAGTATTGTGATAATTTTGCAGTAAAAAGAATATCTTTAGGAGAATACCCTGTACTGGACAATTATTTTATAGAAACCCAAATGTATAGGGCATTTCACCTTGTTTTGAAATCTTTCTTACTTCGTTTGTACGTCATACTGCATGACGTTTTACCTTTATCTTCTTTCTGCATTTTATAGAGCATTATTTGACTTGTCACTATTCGACTTGGGTCAAGTATACCTGTTTTGTGAAGAATTAAATTTTGCATTCAATGGTGTATTCATTAAACATATCACTAGCACAGAATTCCGTATCTAGCGGTAGCGGGTACGCTACAGCTACCACAAGCATAAAATAACACTAATGTATGTTCTAATAACAACTGTCCTTGAACACAAAATTTTATCCAAATTGCATTTTTGATTTTTTTATTTTGAAGGTTAGGTAGCTTTGTAACATTTCATTTTTGAACATAGATATGTTGTGCTTAATGGCCTATTTTGATCAAAGGCATTGACCCTCAGGAATTGGCATCGTCTGCTCGAGATATCCTACATGTAAAATGAGTGAAGTCCCATTTAATGTTAAATATCTAGCTACAATTTAAAGCAGGCATGGAATTAAGTCGTTGAACTTAGTGAACTTAGAATTCCAAAACAAAAACCATTCAAGAAAAAAATTACTCGATACGAATATCAATATAAAGAACGAAGTAAGAGAGATCTAAAAACCCTGAAGTACCCTGTACGTTTTAGGTTCACTAAAAAGATTGATTAGTACAGGGTATACCCCTAAAATGTATCTTTCCAATACGAGAATTACCATATGACTAGCCCCAATAATAATGATAATATCGCCTCGTAGATTTTGCTGGAGATGCTGAGATATAAGAAGACTGAACCAGGATCGCGTTCGATGCTCAACGAGATTTCCATAGCTATTTCATGATGAACATCAGATCACACAAAGTTATGCTCGAAGCTTCTCGTATAATATGTACCGATACAAATTATTTGTCTGTGTGACATATGATCGTTTTTCGATTACACAGAAACAAGACAACATGCACAAAGTCTTCTTAGCTTTTTGGTATGAAAGTTAAATAAAATCCTATTTTACCTAACTGGCTCCATTTTGATAAACCTAATAGTTTCTGAAAAAACAGTAAAAACCATCTGAGGGCATGGCTTACCCTCATCAGCTTCTCTGGTTCACCACTTTTGAGTAGTAACTTTTAAGGGGTTATTTAACATATCACAAAGAAGGCCTATCAAAAATCCAAGGATATACCTCAATTCCCCTCTATTTTTACTAATTTGACTGAATTGTTACCGTGGCATTAAAATATACATAGCTTACAAACTGTTCATTTGTGATAGAAACATAACAGTAAAATGTTCAGGAGGTCAAAAGATTTGGCTATAACATTTATTTTTTCAAAACACATATACATGACGTGTCTTCGAAACTTTTAATTGTATTCTTGTAAACAAAAATAATCCTGTTAAAATAAATGATTTAAAAACAAATTATTAAAAAACAATCATTTGCATAAACCTTATGTATTTTAGAAAAAAAAAGGCTCAATGCTATTTTCTCACGTTAATAATAATTTTCAGAGTTACATCGTTTTACGGAAAACGTTAACTTTACTGTGTTTAAGGTTATTTATGGAATTTACGAACAAATCAACAAAAATAAAGATCACTTATGTGCTTAGCATCCCGAAATCATTACGTCAGTCGTAATTTTATCTCTGATACATTCGGCTACGTTGCTGGGTTCGGTAGGGTAGGTAGGCTTGCTTAAAATTATACAAATGGGTCTGTAAACACTGTAATATGTATCGGGTTCAAGAACGACTGTCAAATATCACCAATATTTTTTTCATATATTTTTACCCCTCGAGGATCTTAAATATTGCTTATCAGAAATAGATCAATATTATGTAAAATATACACATTTTAAAAATCAAAAAATGCGGGTCTACTAACGACCCTACCATATAGCGGGTCCGACAACGTCGATTAAACCAATATATATATATATATACATATATACATATATACATATATACATATATACATATATACATATATACATATATACATATATACATATATACATATATACATATATACATATATACATATATACATATATACATATATACATATATACATATATACATATATACATATATACATATATACATATATACATATATACATATATACATATATACATATATACATATATACATATATACATATATACATATATACATATATACATATATGTATATATGTATATATGTATATATATACATATATACATATATACATATATACATATATACATATATACATATATACATATATACATATATACATATATACATATATACATATATACATATATACATATATACATATATACATATATACATATATACATATATACATATATACATATATACATATATACATATATACATATATACATATATACATATATACATATATACATATATACATATATACATATATACATATATACATATATACATATATACATATATACATATATACATATATACATATATACATATATACATATATACATATATACATATATACATATATACATATATACATATATACATATATACATATATACATATATACATATATACATATATACATATATACATATATACATATATACATATATACATATATACATATATACATATATACATATATACATATATACATATATACATATATACATATATACATATATACATATATGCATATATGCATATATGCATATATGCATATATGCATATATGCATATATACATATATACATATATACATATATACATATATACATATATACATATATACATATATACATATATACATATATACATATATACATATATACATATATACATATATACATATATACATATATACATATATACATATATACATATATACATATATACATATATACATATATACATATATACATATATACATATATACATATATACATATATACTTATATACATATATACATATATACATATATATTTACGGCCACTTATCAAAGTGAGGACATATCATGAACCGTAGTTAATGAGGACCACCCTTATAAATGGTCACAGCTTTGCAAATTTTTTTGTCATCACTTGTGTACTTGTTCTAGTTATGTATCTCGCAAATATACACAGATTTCTTTAAATTTAAAAAAGGTTTATTTGCTGTGTATAATAATACCAAGTGAGGCTACACTATACTACTGACGACGTGAGGACCATATTATTAGATACGATTTAATCGGCAAAGTGAGCCCCAATATCAAATTATACATAGGTTTTAAGTATAACATGAGGACCAGCGCTGTTGCCATCATTTGCTTTCAATATCATCAGCAAAAATGCATGCTATTCTATTATTGGAATTTGTTAGTTGGTCGGTCGTCAGTATAAAGCTAATTTGGTGTGGCGGAGACGGGTATGCTTCAGTAGCCATTTTAATAAACCCGTTTTTGAAAATATCTCGAGAACGGTTGGTTCTACGAAAGACTTTTTTGTAGAAAAATAAATTATCTATCTTTTTTATTAAAACAATTTTTTAATTGCTTGCAAATTAATGTTTTAAGAGTTATTACACAGCAAAGTTTTCACTTTTTAGTTTTGCTAAATAATTCGCAAACGGCTAACATCTCACTGAAACAGGAAAACATTACAGTGTAATAACTCTTAAAATATTAATTTAACAAAAAAATTGTTTAAATAAAATAGATAGATAATTAATTTTTCTATAAAAAATGTCTGTTCTGTTTTCTTCGTAAGACGATTTCTCCAGACTATTTGGACTATTTACTGGCTCCCTAACTTAACTATTTCCTGTTGGCTGTTCCATTGCCTTCTAGAATGTTTAAACGAATGCTTGACCGCTTAGATCAATTAAATTTAGACGAAAAATTAGATTTAACTATCAAGATTCTTGTGTTTCTCATCATTTTAATGGTAATTGTGCTAGTAATATTAACAGCCTGCTATTACTGGGGCAGATTAGTGAATTGATAGCTAAGTACCGTTAACTGGGGTGACAGGGGTCATTCGGGACAGGAGTGCATGATTTTAAATTTTGCCTCCTTATATCGTTAAATTAGATTTCTATATCGTGAGAGTGGTGTAGAATGGTTCACAGATGACACTGTCATAACTTTATGAGGATTGTTTGGTTGTGTGCAACAAGTAAGGTAAGTTAATTCTAAACAAATTTAACCAATAATTTAATCAAGATAATTATCCCCATTTTAGTTACGTACGTAGTATACGTTTGTTAAGCATTAAATAAACTAGTATTTTTTTATGCACTCCCCCATGTGTTTACTGAGAGGTTATGTGTCAAGTTGGCCGGGGAATTACATATTGCTTTGTCTATGACGATGTTTATTTTTTCAGAACATTTTCGGGGCGGAACGGGACAAAATGCCCCGAACTTATAAAACACCACTAGGCTGTCGAAAAAATAAAAATTATGACCCCGCTATATTCAACGAAGCTTTACGACATGTTAAAAATAGGAGAATGACTTTACGCGAAGCACAAGACGTATATGGGATCCCCCGATCAACATTACAGCGTCATATGAAAGGGGGATTGAAACCTGTAGGGGGTCAAACTGTCTTAACAAAAACAGAAGAAGAAATGTTTATGGCAGGAATAACCTGTGCAGCTGATTGGGGCTATCCACTTGAAGGAATAGAAATTAGGCATCTAGTGAAAGGTTGGTTAGATAGAAGTGGACGACGTGAAAGAAAATTTGAAAATAATTTACCAGGTGAAGATTGGTTGCAATTGTTTTTGAATCGAAATCGCCAAGATCTCACTGTGCGTCTATCAGAAAATATTAAGAGGGCAAGAGCCGAAATTTCTACTGAACTGATTAACGAGTATTTTGACAATTTAGAAATTAGCATTGAAGACATACCACCAGAAAACATTGTTAACTACGATGAGACAAATTTCGTGGACGATCCCGGCAGAAGAAAAGTTGTTGTACGAAGATCTGCAAAACGGTCTGAAAGGATAATAGATTCTTCTAAGAGCGCAACATCGGTCATGTTTTCAGTCTCGGCAGACGGTCAAATGCTTGCTCCGTACGTAGTATACAAAAGCGAACACGTTTATGATAGCTGGACTTTAAACGGGCCCAAAGGTTGCAGATATTCAAGGTCTAAAAGCGGTTGGTTCGACCAAACCTTATTCGAAGACTGGTTCTTCAAAACAATCGTACCCTATTTTAGAAGAAAAGATGGAAGGAAACTGTTAATAGGGGACAATTTAGCTAGCCACATATCACTTGCAGTGATTCAAGAGTGCCAGAAGAATAACATAAAGTTTGTTTTACTTCCACCAAATTCCACGCACTTGACACAACCACTAGACGTGTCAGTATTTAAACCCATAAAGGGACGTTGGAGAAAAGTTCTAACTTCATGGAAAAAAAACATAAGGGAACTCTACCAAAACAAAATTTCCCGTCTCTGCTGAATCAGTGCTTGCAAGAAATAGAAGCGAATACAGTCGAAAACATCAAATCAGGATTTAGAGCCACTGGCATTGTGCCGGTGGATAGAAACCAAGTCTTAAAGAGGATTCCTAAAGGGGTGCTTAATAACGAAAACGAAAACCGTGAAGCTTTAACCCAGACATTTAGTGAGTTCTTCCAAGAAATGAGGGCGGCTCAACCTCCTAAGAAAGCTAGAAAAAAGAAAATAAATGTTCCTCCTGGGCAAAGTGTGTCGCAGGACGACTTTAACATCCCTGGGCAAAATGTGTCAGAGGACAACCTTAATATAAATTCTCCTGGACCAACCCAAAGAAATGTAACGGTTAGTGATGAGGATTCAGATTCCGTTGTGTCCGAAACTTACAAAAATGCAACACCAGATCCCATTGAAGAAGATTTTCCATTAGATGTAGACGATCTTCAAATAGGAGATTTTGTGGAAGCCAAATTTGAAACCAAAAAGACGGTAAAATATTTTATAGGCATCATCCAATTATTGACCAATACCGGAGAGGGCCTCTCCGTAAATCTAAAATTTTTACGGCCAAATCCAAAACTTGAGAATACTTTCATTTTTCCCAATGTGCCAGATGTGGGTGAGGTTGACTTGTCCCAAATCACAGCAAAATACCCAAACGTAGCTCACCTGAGGAGAGGAGGATTTCGAATTCAATGTAGAAAGACTCTTCGAGCCTACACAAATTAACATTGTTTTTTTTATATAAATTTAAGCTGTTATGTTACCGTGTTCAAGAATTTATGTTATTTTGCGTTTCTTTTCGTTTTCGTTTGTTTTTTTATAATCTTTTTTAAAAATAAAGTTTTTGTCCTTATTCACCCCTTTAGTGAGGTGATTAGCCCAACATGTGCAATTTAAATGCATGTCCCTAATCACCCCGTCGAGCGGGGTGAGTCGGGACAACCATTTTTTTTTTAAATAATTGTTATAAAAGAGCATTGTATCGTTTGCATATATTATTTGGTAGCTAAGATAATAAGGACCTCATATGCAAATCATTGGCTTGATATCTTTAAAAATAAAATTAGGAAATCTAAATAAACAGAAAAATCGTCCCGAGTCACCCCAGTTAACGGTACCACATACTTTACTTTAAAATCTAAATGTATTACTCCTAATAATTAATTATTATTAACAGTTAGATTAGTTTCACTAATAATTATAGAGGTAAATCTGTATAATATGTTAATTATTCTGAAAATGCTAGTAAAATCAGTAAATATTGTCGCCTAATTTAAAATGCTGAGTTTGTTCCATCTCGTTTTTTAATTAAATTTAAAAATTTGTCTGTAATTTCCTTACGGTACGTGTTAAAAAGAATATATGTATTTATCTTCCTACCTAAACCGATCTTGGCTTGTAGCAAAGAAAAGTGGTTATTCTATATTTAGGGTATTTATTAGGCCAAAAAGAATGCATATAAAATCCATATTTAAGTGTAAAAAGATATAAGAAGGGGGATTAATATCGCTCTTGGTATTTTTAATATTTAACTCTAGTTATTTTTTAAATGCTTTTTAAATGCACATACAGTTCATTAGAACTGTATGTGAATCTGCGATTTAAATTTAACCAACCAATAATTATTGTGAATGACTTTTCAGCATTAACTGTGCCGTCTATGAACTCAAATCTTACTAATCCTCCAGCTGGCATAGAGCTCTAAATCATTACGCCTTGAGGAAACTTAACATTAGGTTTCAAGCAGTATTTATGGAATGCTTCGTGTGGAGCTCTGATTACTCTTTTGCGAGAGTAAAACTAGAACTGCTTAATGTTAAGTTTCCTCAAGACATAATGATTTGAGGCTGTATGTTAGCTAGAGGATTAAGAAGATTTTAGTTCATAAACAGCATAGTTAATGCTGACAAGTATCTGCAAAACGACGAGTAGCATGGGCTAAAACTAAGTTGTCCTGGACAGAAGTGCTGGACTAAGGTCATATTCATCAACTAGTTAAAGTATGGTGTATCCGTCAGTTACTCTCGCAAAAGATTGATCAGAGCTAAACACGAAGCATTCCATAAAGACTGCTTGAAACGTACCGTTAAGTCTCCTTAAGGCGTAATGATTTAGTACCAAGAACTTATAAATAAAGGAAATTATGATTTCAAAAAAGGCGAAACACCTTGTACATATTGGGTTGGATTCAAAAATTCAGTAGTGCAGGTACTCTTCTAAAATTAACTTGCCAATACGAATTTTTCAGCCGACTGCTATCAAGAATATCGATAATATCGCCTGATGGATTTTGCCGAAGAGATGCTAAGATAAAGGATGACTGTACCACGATGGCGTCCGGTTCTGAACGAATTTTTCTTAGCTACTTCATGGCAATAGGGGACCATAAAAAGTTACGCCAGAAAGTTCCTTGAGCAAATTTACTGGTGCAAATTGCTGATCCGTGTATGACATATCTCCTTTCTTCGATAACACAGAAAGAAGGCGAAGTACGAAAAAAAATTCGAACACTTTTGGTAGGGATTTAAATAAGCTTTATCTCGATAACCCTAATAGTTTCCGAGAAAAACGACAAAACCGGTAGGGGGCGTGGTTTATCCTCATTATTTCTTCGACCTCATCACCTACAGGTGTTGACTTTTAAGGTTTAATAACCCACAAACAAGGAAGCCGTATGCAAAAATCCATGGACTTACCTCAACTTTCCGCTATTTTTTCTAAATTGATTAGACTAATTATAGCAGTCCAACATAAAGCTTTGTATGCAACTCGTACCTTAATCTATTATCTGAGAAATCGCCAACACAAAGTTTGAAAAAGTGGCAGTATCGATTGGCTTTATGGTAAGGTCATTTCAACCGAGGATATTTTATTTAACTACAATAGAATTGGTATAGGCACAAGTGAAACATGTAGTTGCTAATAATACAACATATACATACACTTGCTGATCTGAAAGAGCTTCTATCAAGGAATTTCTACCGTCACAAATATCATAAATTTAGGATCGAAAAGTTCCAGCAAAGTATTGATATAAGGGATGCTCTGTTAATAGTTAGTAACAGGCCATGGAAGCTCAATTGGCTAGAAACAATTATTGCAACAATTGAATGTCGCATTAGTTGACATTTGTTACCCACAATTGTCAAACGTTCCGATTTCCTTGTGAAACGTAGTTAATTTTGTAAGATAAGTAGTTGTGCATTTTTAATTCAGTTAAGATGAGCATTCCGCGAACTGCCCTTAGAGCTATGATTTTCTACGACTATAAAAGACAGTTAGGATACCAGCAAAGCCATGAAAATTTGATAGCAGCTTTTGGCGATGCTGCCCCTCCATTATCCGCTGTTAGTCATTGGTTCCGAGAATTTCGACGAGGGCGAGAACTGCTAGAAGACGAAGCAAGACCTGCAGAAGCTGCCTGTTCAGAAAATGTTGATCGTGTGGCAAGCTTGATTCATTCCAATCGAAATATTACTTATAGGGAGATTCAGGAGGAAGTGAAGATTGGATCCTCGGCGGTGAATACCATTTGGCATAAACATCTTGGTGTAAGAAAGCTAGCAAGCCGTTGGATACCGCATTTGCTTTCAGAAAGTCAAAAACAGGCTCGAATAGACTGGTGTAAATTTATGTTGCAAAAATTTGACGGAGGAGCTTCCAGGCAAGTGGCATACATTGTAACTAGTGACGAATCTTGGGTATACAGTTACGACCCTGAAACTAAACAGCAGTCTAGTGTTTGGGTATTCGAAGATGAAGACTTGCCCACAAAAGTAATTCGTGGCAGAAGCTTCAATAAGAAAATGATTACATCTTTTTTCCGCCGATGTGGTCCTGTTGCTGTTATTCCACTTGAAGATCGCAGAACTGTTAATTCTGAATGGTACTGCGAAGTGGCTTTACCACAGATGTTTGCAAAATTACAGGCAGGTCGCCAAAGGACCGGTTTGCGTAACATCTTAGTCCATCATGACAACGCATCCTCCCACACTGCTGCCAGAACATTGGGTTTTTTGAAATATACGGAAGTTCAATTGGTAACTCATCCTCCGTATAGCCCAGATCTGGCGCCGTGCGACTTTTTTTTGTTTCCAACTGTTAAAAAAATGATGCGAAGTAAAAGATTTCCCAACGCAGATGCAGCAGTTACAGAATTTCAAAGAATTTTTGAGGACCTTTCAGAAAATGAATTTTCCGAATGTTTAAAAAGTGGTTTCAAAGAATGCACAAGTGTATTAGTCTGAATGGAGATTATTTTGAAAAACAATAAAGATTTTTTGTTAAAAAATGCAACGTTCTTTTTATAAATAACAATTTTCAGCGCAACCCTCGTATTGTACCAATATAAAATACTTTTTAATTTTTTGAATGATAGTGTTGCATTATGTAATCAGTCATATTTATAAATTGTTCACCACATAATAATAAAATAATAAAAAAGTACCTACTAAATCAACTATATTTAAAAATATATATGTATAAATATATATAAAATTTTGTATTTCTTAATTTTCTCATTGAATTCATAATCAGCAACCCCGAAAACCCCCCAACATGAATTTCGCTCAAGTTGATGGAAAACTTCCCGAGTTATTAAATTGGGAGTGTAAAATTTCAACCCCCCGAGGGGGCGTGTCCCCATTTTAAACAGATTACATTTTATATTGGTCCAGTACTGAAGGCATTATAAAAGATTTCAAGTCGCTATCTTTAGATAGTAAAAAATAAGAACTTAATGCAAAAATTTACTCTACTATAAAGTTGGGAACGACCTCATCATCCATCATCACATAGTGAATAATAAATATAATTGATATTCTAAATCTGTTCTAATAAATTATTCTTATTGTTAGTTTTATTAAATATTAATTTAAAAAGAGACATTTTGATTGTAATATTTGGTACTTATAGTTATCAATTTTTATAAGCCTGCCTTGAGAAGTAAGAATTAAATTCATTGCGAGCTTTTATAATACAATGAAAGTTGAAAACATTTAGTAGTTGTGTAGGAAAGCCCTCATCTGATCGTCACCCGGTGACCAGTTTGAGGTTACAAATTATAACAAAATTCCACTTGGAAGTAACAAATCAGCAACGGTCCAAGAAAAAAATAGTGTATGCAACTCGAACATCATCATTCATTTGTTGCATAATATACTATTTTGGGTTACCTACCGTTATTTATTTGTTCATAATACAGCCTTGGTAGTGTAATGCCTGGCGTGCCGGACTTTCACCCAAGCGGCCCGGGTTCGACTCCCGGCGCTGGCAGATCTGGTTAAGGTTTTCTGCAGTTTTCCTTAGCTGTAACAAATGTGGGATTTGCGCTGTTCCATCTATAAGTCGGCTGCAGCCGCACATTGAGCCTACATAATAATAATCGCCCCCTCCCTCCCGCACAAGCTTATAGCTTCTGGGGCCTTGATTTAGGTTATGGGTTGTACTAATTATTATTATTATTATTATAATGATTACTATTTCAATTTAAAGATTAAATCTGTAATGAAATTTTTTTTCAATGAATTTAATAAATGACTTATTTAATTATTGGGTGTATTAAATGCAGAAAAATAGTCTGCAGAGTATGTTGCGTCTAACTTTTCTTTCTAAAAGCAATAATACAAACAAACTTGCCAGCCTCGGTGGATTAGTGGTTTGCATGTTTGCTTCATAATCCAAGGATCGCAGGTTCGATCCCCGGCTGAGCTGGTAATTTTTAATAGCGGAGAAAAATTAAAAACATGCCTTCTTCTCGGATAGGAAGTAAAACTGTAGGTCCCGTGTCAATGCGATGTTTGGCACGTTAAAAATCCCTACTTGGGGTGGAATTCCCCCATATTCGGCTAAATTCTAGTAGGGTCGGCCAAATTATCATAGCAATCGGTGCCATAAGGTACGAAGGATGCTCCGCCATCCTGATTCCTCGCCCAAAAACAAACAAAAACAAAATTTCATTTGTTTATTTATTCATGACAATTGCTATTTCCATTTAAAGATTTGCATAGAATCTAAAATTTTGGACATTTCTTTAATGTTTGTTTTCTTCTTTATAAAACAAAATTGAAAAATTTACTTCTCGAAAAACGTCAAAAAGATTTGTGTCATTTCATATAACTTTTTTTCTTCCTTAAATTGAATTTTTATCTTTGTGTTGCGTTTATTCGTCTTTATTTGATGAATTATGGTTTTAAGAATACTCTTTTATTATTTTTTGCACGTATGATATATAAGGCTCTACTTTAGTCTCCCAAAAGAGGGAGTAAAGTAGCACTTTTACTCCCTGAGGGAGTAAAGTGTTTCCTTGACAACAACAAGTAAACAACAAAAAAAAAGTAATCGCGGTACATGTTAGGATTTATTATCCGGAAACTATGTGATTTTGGCAATTGTCCGAATGACATGTAACTAAATTTTCGAAATTTTGAATTTTTGCGATTAAGTCCTTTAGGACGTTCAAAAAATAGCGTATATACTACTGGACTAAAGTGTTTTCTAAGTGTTAATTAATAATTTAAAAAAATGCATTTTAGTCCCTGGATATATAATACACATTATGTCCGCTCGGGCGATTATGACATGATTATGACCTATTTTGCGGACTGTTTCTAGAGCGTAAATCGCTAAATTGGAGCACCCCCTTTTACTACTTTTGTTTACGACGTCTCCATAGTAATAAGAATAATTATAGACCATAGCACCTACCTACTTGAAGTTTAGGACTTTTAAAATTATTTTTATTTTAAATTAAACTTAATTTAAACTTAGACCGCACATTTAACGTACACATTTCGGGCTTAATTAGTGTTTTAGAGCCCTTTATCGTCTTAGAGCCTTCGGTTTTCGCTTCAGGTTACTGCACGGGCTTTAAGACACTCAATTAAGCCCTTAATATACTATTAAAGACTAGAAAAAGCATAATCTTGATTAGGCGAAATGTCATTCGAAAAAAAATATTTTATTCTTAATTAATACAAAAAAATAAAAAGGCTGCAAGTCCTCGAAGATTTATTAATCTCTTTTACAATGTATTTTAGTTTTATTGCCTAATTACAAATAATCAGACGTTATGAAATTAAATCTAAATATTTCCCTATCGTTTTAAATTTTGTAACAGCACAATAATACAACTTTTCTAAACCGATTTCCGCTCGTAAGAAATAAAATCGGCTATTTAGGGTATTTCAGTTCTCTTCTGTAATAGAATTAAAATCAATAGTGTATAACTTTCATTTTCACCGTTGCCACTTGTTCGGATCTCACTTTGCGCATCATTCATACAAGCTTCACACAAGAAATTATACGTCTGAAAAATATACATCTGGCGCAGCGACTCCAGGCGTCAACTCCTTGAACTAATCTGTATAATTCTAGCCATTTTGGCAACATCTGAGGTCCAGCCCATTTTTTCAGTATCGCCAACTTATAGCTTCGAAAAGCTCTAGACGAAATATTATCGAATTTCAAAGTGAGGTCCGTATACTTGTCCTCACTTTGTTTGCGGACCTCACTTGAAACGTGAACTTTGTTCATACGGACCTCACTTTATACACTAGCGGTAAATATATACATATATACATATATACATATATACATATATACATATATACATATATACATATATACATATATACATATATACATATATACATATATACATATATACATATATACATATATACATATATACATATATACATATATACATATATACATATATACATATATACATATATACATATATACATATATACATATATACATATATACATATATACATATATACATATATACATATATACATATATACATATATACATATATACATATATACATATATACATATATACATATATACATATATACATATATACATATATACATATATACATATATACATATATACATATATACATATATACATATATACATATATACATATATACATATATACATATATACATATATACATATATACATATATACATATATACATATATACATATATACATATATACATATATACATATATACATATATACATATATACATATATACATATATACATATATACATATATACATATATACATATATACATATATACATATATACATATATACATATATACATATATACATATATACATATATACATATATACATATATACATATATACATATATACATATATACATATATACATATATACATATATACATATATACATATATACATATATACATATATACATATATACATATATACATATATACATATATACATATATACATATATACATATATACATATATACATATATACATATATACATATATACATATATACATATATACATATATACATATATACATATATACATATATACATATATACATATATACATATATACATATATACATATATACATATATACATATATACATATATACATATATACATATATACATATATACATATATACATATATACATATATACATATATACATATATACATATATACATATATACATATATACATATATACATATATATTTACGGCCACTTATCAAAATGAGGACATATCATGAACCATAGTTAATGAGGACCACCCTTATAAATGGCCACAGCTTTGCAAATTCTTTTGTCATCACTTGTTTACTTGTTCTAGTTATGTATCTCGCAAATATACACAGATTTCTTTGAATTTAAAAAAGTTTTATTTGCTGTGTATAACAATACCAAGTGAGGCTACACTATACTACTGACGACGTGAGGACCATATTATTAGATACGATTTAATCGGCAAAGTGAGCCCCAATATCAAATTATACACAGGTTTTAAGTATAACATGAGCACCGGCGCTGTTGCCATCATTTGCTTTCAATATCATCAGCAAAAATGCATGCTATTCTATTATTGGAATTTGTTAGTTGGTCGGTCATCAGTATAAAACTAATTTGGTGTGGCGGAGACGGGTATGCTTCAGTAGCCATTTTAATAAACCCGTTTTTTGAAAATATCTCGAGAACGGTTGGTTCTACGAAAAAAAATATAACAAACTTTTTTGTAGAAAAATAAATTATCTATCTTTTTTATTAAAACAATTTTTTATTTGCTTGCAAATTAATGTTTTAAGAGTTATTACACAGCAAAGTTTTCACTTTTTAGTTTTGCTAAATAATTCGCAAACGGCTAACATCTCACTGAAACAGGAAAACATTACAGTGTAATAACTCTTAAAATATTAATTTAACAAAAAATTGTTTAAATAAAATAGATAGATAATTAATTTTTCTATAAAAAATGTCTGTTCTGTTTTCTTCGTAAGAATATTTCTCCAGACTATTTGGACTATTTACTGGCTCCCTAACTTAACTATTTCCTGTTGGCTGTTCCATTGCCTTCTAGAATGTTTAAACGAATGCTTGACCGCTTATATCAATTAAATTTAGATGAAAACTTAGATTTAACTATTAAGATTCTTGTGTTTCTCATCATTTTAATGGTAATTGTGCTAGTAATATTAACAGCCTGCTATTACTGGGGCAGATTAGTGAATTGATAGCTAAGTACCACATACTTTACTTTAAAATCTAAATGTATTACTCCTAATAATTAATTATTATCAAGGGCAACCACATGGTTGCTGAATGGGTAGTTAAGCGCACAATTTCGTGTAGTCGCGTGTATACCTAACCGTACCGTAACCTACCGTAATTTTATACCTATACATTCGACTACACGAAATTGTGCAATTAACTACCCATTCAGCACCCAGTTGGTTGGGCTTGATTATTATTAACAGTTAGATTAGTTTCACTAATAATTATAGATGTAAATCTGTATAATATGTCAATTATTCTGAAAATGCTAGTAAAATCAGTAAATATTGTCGCCTAATTTAAAATGCTGAGTTTGTTTCATCTCGTTTTTTAATTAAATTTAAAAATTTGTCTGTAATTTCCTTACGGTATGTGATAAAAAGAATATATGTATTTATCTTCCTACCTAAACCGAGCTTGGCTTGTAGCAAAGAAAAGTGGTTATTCTATATTTAGGGTATTTATTAGGCCAAAAAGAATGCATATAAAATCCATATTTAAGTGTAAAAAGATATAAGAAGGGCGATTAATATCGCTCTTGGTATTTTTAATATTTAACTCTAGTTATTTTTTAAATGCTTGTAATGAACTGTATGTAAATCTGCCATTTAACTTTAATCAACCAATAATTATTGTGAATGACTTTTCAGCATTAACTGTGCCGTCTATGAACTCAAATCTTACTAATCCTCCAGCTGACATATAGCTCTAAATCATTACGCCTTGAGGAAACTTAATATTAGTTTCAAGCAGTATTTATGGAATGCTTCGTGTTTAGCTCTGATTACTCTTTTGCGAGAGTAAAACTAGAACAAAACTGCTTAATGTTAAGTTTCCTCAAGACATAATGATTTGAGGCTGTATGTTAGCTAGAGGAATAAGAAGATTTTAGTTCGTAAACAGCATAGTGAACGCTGACAAGTATCTGCAAAACGACGAGTAGCATGGGCTAACACTAAGTTGTCCTGGGCAGAAATGCTGGACTAAGGTCATATTCATCAACTAGTTAAAGTCTGGTGTATCCGTTAGTTACTCTCGCAAAAGATTGATCAGAGCTAAACACGAAGCATTCCATAAAGACTGCTTGAAACGTACCGTTAAGTCTTCTTAAGGCGTAATGATTTAGTACCAAGAACTTATAAATAAAGGAAATTAGGATTTCAAAAAAGGCGAAACACCTTGTACGTATTGGGTTGGATTCAGAAATTCAGTAGTGCAGGTACTCTTTTAAAATTAACTTGCCAATACGAATTTTTCAGCCGACTGCTATCAAGAATATCGATAATATCGCCTGATGGATTTTGCCGAAGAGATGCTAAGATAAAGGATGACTGTACCACGATCGCGTCCGGTTCTCAACGAATTTTTCTTAGCTACTTCATGGCATTAGGGGACCATAAAAAGTTACGCCAGAAAGTTCCTTGAGCAAATTTACTGGTGCAAATTGCTGATTCGTGTATGACATATCTCCTTTCTTCGATAACACAGAAAGAAGGCGAAGTACGAAAAAAAATTCGAACACTTTTGGTAGGGATTTAAATAAGCTTTATCTTACCTAACCTCCTTTATCTCGATAACCCTAATAGTTTCCGAAAAAAACGACAAAACCGGTAGGGGGCGTGGTTTATCCTTATTATTTCTTCGAGTTCACCACCTACAGGTGTTGACTTTTAAGGAGTTGTTTAATAACCCACAAGGAAGCCGTATGCAAAAATCCATGGACTTACCTCAACTTTCCGCTATTTTTTCTAAATTGATTAGACTAATTATAGCAGTCCAACATAAAGCTTTGTATGCAACTCGTACCTTAATCTATCTATCTGAGAAATCGCCAACACAAAGTTTGAAAAAGTGGCAGTATCGATTGGCTTTATAATAGGGTCATTTCAACCAAGCATATTTTATTTAACTACTATAGAATTGGTATAGGCACAAGTGAAACATGTAGTTGCTAATAATACAACATACACATACACTTGCTGATCTGAAAGAGCTTCTATCAAGGAATTTCTACCGTCACAAATATCATAAATTTAGGATCGAAAAGTTCCAGCAAAGAATTAACAAACGAATCTGACATACGGATGTTGATACGAGGGATGCTCTGTTAATAGTTAGTAGCAGGCCATGGAAGCTCAATTGGCTAGAAACAATTGAATGTCGCATTAGCTGACATTCGTTACCCACAATTGTCAAACGTTCCGATTTCCTTGTGAAACGTAGTTAATTTTGTAAGATAAGTAGTTGTGCATTTTTAATTCAGTTAAAATGAGCATTCCGCGAACTGCCTTTAGAGCTATGATTTTCTACGACTTTAAAAGACAGTTAGGATACCAGCCATGAAAATTTGATAGCAGCTTTTGGCGATGCTGCCCCTCCATTATCCGCTGTTAGTCATTGGTTCCGCGAATTTCGACGAGGGCGAGAACTGCTAGAAGACGAAGCAAGACCTGCGGAAGCTGCCTGTTCGAGAAGATGTTGATCGTGTGGCAAGCTTGATTCATTCCAATCGAAATATTACTTATAGGGAGATTCAGGAGGAAGTGAAGATTGGATCCTCGGCGGTGAATACCATTTGGTATAAACATATTGGGGTAAGAAAGCTAGCAAGTCGTTGGATACCGCATTTGCTCTCAGAAAGTCAAAAACAGGCTCAAATAGACTGGTGTAAATTTATGTTGCAAAGATTTGACGGAGGAGCTTCCAGGCAAGTGGCATACATTGTAACTAGTGACGAATCTTGGGTATACAGTTACGACCCTGAAACTAAACAGCAGTCTAGTGTTTGTGTATTCGAAGATGAAGACTTGCCCACAAAAGTAATTCGTGGCAGAAGCTTCAATAACAAAATGATTGCTGTTTTTCCGCCGATGTAGTTCTGTTGCTGTTATTCCACTTGAAGATCGCAGAACTGTTAATTCTGAATGGTACTGCGAAGTGGCTTTACCACAGATGTTTGCAAAATTACAGGCAGGTCGCCAAAGGACCGGTTTGCGTAACATCTTAGTCCATCATGACAACGCATCCTCCCACACTCCTGCCAGAACATTGGATTTTTTGAAAGATACGGAAGTTCAATTGATAACTCATCCTCCGTATAGCCCAGATCTGGCACCGTGCGACTTTTTTTTGTTTCCAACTGTTAAAAAAATGATGCGAAGTAAAAGATTTTCCAACGCAGATGCAGCAGTTACAGAATTTCAAAGAATTTTATATTGGTCCAGTACTGAAGGCATTACAAAAGATTTCAAGTCTCTATCTTTAGATAGTAAAGAATAAGAACTTAATGCAAAAATTGACTCTACTATCAAGTTGGGAACGACCTCATCATCTATCATCACATAGTGAATAATAAATATAATTAATATTCTAAATCTGTTCTAATAAATTATTCTTATTGTTAGTTTTATAAAATATTAATTTAAAAAGAGACATTTTGATTGTAATATTTGGTACTTATAGTTATCAATTTTTATAAGCCTGCCTTGAGAAGTAAGAATTAAATTCATTGCTTTTATAATACAATGAAAGTTGAGAACATTTAGTAGTGGTGTAGGAAAGCCATCATCTGATCGTCACCCGGTGACCAGTTTAAGGTTACAACTTATAACAGAATTCCACTTGGAAGTAACAAATCAGCTACGGTCCAAGAAAAAAATAGTGTATGCAACTCGAACATCATCATTCATTTGTTGCATAATATACTATTTTGGGTTACCTACCGTTCTTTATTTGTTCATAATGATTACTATTTCCATTTAAAGATTAAATCTGAAATGAAATTTTTTTTCAATGAATTTAATAAATGACTTATTTAATTATTGGGTGTATTAAATGCAGAAAAATAGTCTGCAGAGTATGTTGCGTCTAACTTTTCTTTCTAAAAGCAATAATACAAACAAACTTGCCAGCCTCGGTGGATTAGTGGTTTGCATGTTTGCTTCATAATCCAAGGATCGCAGGTTCGATCCCCGGCTGAGCTGGTAATTTTTAATAGCGGAGAAAAATTAAAAACATGCCTTCTTCTCGGATAAGAAGTAAAACTGTAGGTCGCATGTCAATGCGATGTTTGGCACCTTAACAATCCCTACTTGGGGTGGAATTCTCCCAGATTCGGCTAAATTCTAGTAGGGTTGGCCAAATGATCATAGCAATCGGTGCCATGAGGTACGAAGGATGCTCCGCCATCCTGATTCCTCGCCCAAAAACAAACAAAAACAAAATTTCATTTGTTTATTTGTTCATGACAATTGCTATTTCCATTTAAAGATTTGCATAGAATCTAAAATTTTGGACATTTTTTAATGTTTGTTTTCTTCTTTATAAAACAAAATTGAAAAATTTACTTCTCGAAAAACGTCAAAAAGATTTGTGTCATTTCATATAACTTTTTTTCTTCCTTAAATTGAATTTTCATCTTTGTGTTGCGTTTATTCGTCTTTATTTGATGAATTATAGTTTTAAGAATGCTCTTTTATTATTTTTTGCACGTCCTATACATAAGGCTCTACTTTAGTCTCCCAAAAGAGGGAGTAAAGTAGCACTTTTACTCCCTGAGGGAGTAAAGTGTTTCCTTGACAACAACAACAAGTAAACAACAAAAAATAGTAATCGCGGTACATGTTAGGATTTAGTATCCTGAAACTATGTGATTTTGGCAATTGTTCGAATGACATGTAACGAAATTTTGAATTTTTGCGATTAAGTCCTTTAGGACGTGCAAAAAATAGCGTATATACCACTGGACTAAAGTGTTTTTTAAGTGTTAATTAATAATTTAAAAAATGCATTTTAGTCCCGGGATATATAATATACATTATGTCCGCTCGGGCGATTATGACATGATTATGACCTATTTTGCGGACTGTTTCTAGAGCGTAAATCGCTAAATTAGAGCACCCCCTTTTTACTACTCTTGTTTACGACGTCTCTATAGTAATAAGAATAATTATAGACCATAGCACCTACCTACTTGAAGTTTAGGACTTTTAAAATTATTTTTATTTTAAATTAAACTTAATTTAAACTTAGACCGCACATTTAACGTACGCATTTCGGGCTTAATTAGTGATTTAGAGCCCTTTATCGTCGTAGCGCCTTCGGTTTTCGCTTCAGGCGCTAACTGACTGCACGGGCTCTAAGATACTCAATTAAGCCCTTAATATACTATTAAAGACTAGAAAAAGCCTAATCTTGATTAGGCAAAATGTCATTCGAAAAAAAATTATTTTATTCTTAATTAATACAAAAAAATAAAAAGGCTGCAAGTCCTCGAAGATTTATTAATCTCTTTTACAATGTATTTTAGTTTTATTGCCTAATTACAAATAATCAGACGTCGATGAAATTAAATCTAAAAATTTCCCTATCGTTTTAAATTTTGTAACAGCACAATAATACAACTTTTCTAAACCGATTACCGCTCGTAAGAAATAAAATCGGCTATTTAGGGTATTTCTGTTCTTTTCTGTAATAGAATTAAAATCAATATTGTATAACTTTCATTTCCACCGTTGCCACTTGTTCGGATCTCACTTTGCGCATCATTCATACAAGCTTCACACAAGAAATTATACGTCTGAAAAATATACATCTGGCGCAGCGACTCCAGGCGTCAACTCCTTGAACTAATCTGTATAATTCTAGCCATTTTGGCAACATCTGAGGTCCAGCCCATTTTTTCAGTATCGCCAACTTATAGCTTCGAAAAGCTCTAGACGAAATATTATCGAATTTCAAAGTGAGGTCCGTATACTTGTCCTCACTTTGTTTGTGGACCTCACTTGCAACGTGAACTTCGTTCATACGGACCTCACTTTATACACTGGCCGTAAATATATACATATATACATATATACATATATACATATATACATATATACATATATACATATATACATATATACATATATACATATATACATATATACATATATATTTACGGCCAGTGTATAAAGTGAGGTCCGTATGAACAAAGTTCACGTTTCAAGTGAGGTCCACAAACAAAGTGAGGACAAATATACGGACCTCACTTTGAAATTCGATAATATTTCGTGTAGAGCTTTTCGAAGGTATAAGTTGGCGATACTGAAAAAATGGGCTGGACCTCAGATGTTGCCAAAACGGCTAGAATTATACAGATTAGTTCAAGGAGTTGACGCCTGGAGTCGCTGCGCCAGATGTATATTTTTCAGACGTATAATTTCTTGTGTGAAGCTTGTATGAATGATGCGCAAAGTGAGATCCGAACAAGTGGCAACGATGGAAATGAAAGTTATACAATATTGATTTTAATTCTATTACAGAAGAGAACGGAAATACCCTAAATAGCCGATTTTATTTCTTACGAGCGGAAATCGGTTTAGAAAAGTTGTATTATTGTGCTGTTACAAAATTTCGATAGGGAAATTTTTAGATTTAATTTCATCGACGTCTGATTATTTGTAATTAGGCAATAAAACTAAAATACATTGTAAAAGAGATTAATAAATCTTCGAGGACTTGCAGCCTTTTTATTTTTTTGTATTAATTAAGAATAAAATAATTTTTTTTCGAATGACATTTCGCCTAATCAAGATTAGGCTTTTTCTAGTCTTTAATAGTATATTAAGGGCTTAATTGAGTGTCTTACAGCCCGTGCAGTCAGTTAGCGCCTGAAGCGAAAACCGAAGGCGCTAAGACGATAAAGGGCTCTAAAACACTAATTAAGCCCGAAATATGTACTTTAAATGTGCGGTCTAAGATTAAATTAAGTTTAATTTAAAATAAAAATAATTTAAAAAGTCCTAAACTTCAAGTAGGTAGGTGCTATGGTCTATAATTATTCTTATTACTATGGAGACGTCGTAAACAAGAGTAGTAAAAGGAGGTGCTCTAATTTAGCGATTTACGCTCTAGAAACAGTCCGCAAAATAGGTCATAATCATGTCATAATCACCCGAGCGGACATAATGTATATTATATATTCAGGGACTAAAATGCATTTTTTAAATTAATAATAATAATAATAATAATAATTACTACAACCCATAACCTAAACCAAGGCCCCAGAAGCTATAAGCTTGTGCGGGAGGGAGGGGGCGATTATTATTATTATGTAGGCCCAAAGTGCGGCTGCAGCCGACTTACAGATGGAACAGCGCAAATCCCACATCTGTGTTACAGCTAAGGAAAACTGCAGAAAACCTTAACCAGATCTGCCAGCGCCTGGAGTCGAACCCGGGCCGCTTGGGTGAAAGTCCGGCACGCCAGACATTACACTACCAAGGCTATTAAATTATTAATTAACACTTAAAAAACACTTTTAGTCCAGTGGTCTATACGCTATTTTTTGCACGTCTAAAGGACTTAATCGCAAAAATTCAAAATTTCGTTACATGTCATTCGGACAATTGCCAAAATCACATAGTTTCAGGATAATAAATCCTAACATGTACCGCGATTACTTTTTTGTTGTTGTTTACTTGTTGTTGTTGTCAAGGAAACACTTTACTCCCTCAGGGAATTCCACCCCAAGTAGAGATTTTTAACGTGCCAAACATCGCATTGACACGGGACCTACAGTTTTACTTCCTATCCGAGAAGAAGGCATGTTTTTAATTTTTCTCCGCTATTAAACATTACCAGCTCAGCCGGGGATCGAACTTTGCGGGGCCTGGCCACAACGGCCAATCGCTATTTTGGCCGTTGTGGTCATAACCACAACGGTCTCCGTGACCATAACGGCCAACAGCCACAACGGCCAATTTGACCATATCGCCCAACTCGAAACTTGACCATAACGGCCACCATGACCACAACGGCCAACTAGAAACTCCACCCCATCCGCCGTTTTGACCACAACGTCCACCGACGCTTATGTATTGGTGTCGCTGGTGACGATGACCACAACGGCCAAAATGACCACAACGGCCAACTAGAGTGAGTGACCACAACGGCCAAAATGACCACAACGGCCAACTATGGAGCGTGACCACAACAGCCAAAATGACCATAACGGCCAACTGTGGCGAGTGACCACAACGGCCAAAATGACCACAACGGCCAACTAGGGTGAGTGACCACAACTGCCAAAATGACCACAACGGCCAACTATGGAGTGTGACCACAACAGCCAAAATGACCATAACGGCCAACTATGGCGAGCGACCACAACGGCCAACTTTATTCATACTGTTATTTTGGTTTTGTTAAAGCTCATTTCTCTCTTTTAACTTAGCCTGTATTTCAATAAGGTACGTCCAGAATTTCACAGCGAGGTCTGATGTCAAAGTAGCGCCGATTTAACGTGACTTACCTATTAGCCCAGTAACCTAGTACATTTTACCTTGCATGAAATGGGGTAGTAGATTTCTTTTTTTATATTGTATGTGATAGTACCGAGATGCCAAATCCAATTTTTCGACCTCCGCGACCTTCCGGATCACCGCCAAAAAGAGGTAAAACCGCCGAAATTTTTTTAGATTTGGCCAATTTTGACCATGAAGGAACACTTTTCCGAAAAAGACAATTCTATTCATTTTGAAAGCACATTAAATTTGCTACAATTTAAGACTAAAATGGTTCCTTAAGGTCTAATAGTTTCCGAAATATCGCTCCTCAGAATTGGTTGAAATTTACACCCATGCTATTTTTCAAGTATTAACCTATAGAATTGAGTTCAAAGGTTCAAAATAAGAATAGAATAAAATTGAATAGAATAGAAAATCTTTAGTCTTATTCAAACAAAATCATTTTTTACAATGGAATCTTAAAAATAATCCCTCGTAAATGGCTCATGTTGTCGAGTGGGTATTACCAGAAATATGAAAAGGCGACAGGGAAAACGCCTTTCAATTTGGTTTAAACCTCTTGGAAGGTCCAGGTTCAAGATACTCTTCAGCCTCTGTGTCCATGTTCTCCTGTACTTCTTCAGCCTGGTCAATTTCCTTATCTGGAGGGCTGTTAGGATATACAAGCAGTCCATCTAGCTCATCGTCATGTAGTAGGTCATCGAGCTTGGCAGTATCCATGTCAACGATGATATCTGGCCGATTCTCGCAGGACTGTTCACTACATTGGCTACAAACAATAGAGCACTTCAAGCCTGCTTTTCTGCAACAGCATGCATTGTCACATCCTTTCTTGCAGTTGCAGGAGATCATTTGCATGAGGTGGGAAGGGGCCGCATCCCTCGATATCATAAAGGCCGTGAGCTGTAAGAACCCACCCCCATTCGAGCGGATCGATTCACAGCTTCTTGAGTGGGAGGTAGTCTGGCAAGGTTAAAGTTCGTCTTGGTTGCAGCCTTTGTAAAGAGCTAATAGCTCAGATAATTGAGGCTTTTCGTTGAGTTGTTTTCACCCTACAGCGCAATGATAATTTACTCTCCTGCTTCAGCTACTTCGTCAGGTGTTGCTTCTGAGTTGGAAAACTGCTGCTTTCTCCTTGAGGTCCGAATTCTTTTGAATTACTGATAACAACTTGTTTTATCCCTGACCAAAGAAGCATGACGTAGAATCACATCCACTAAAGGCATGGGTGAAGGGCTTGAGGTGACGGTAAGAAGATATCGAGGTGGTTGAATAGAGGACATCTGGTATTTTACCTCTTCCGCACTTCTGAAAGTAGATGTTACTGTGTTAGTAGGGACAGAGGATATGGTGAAAGCTCGTGTGTGAAGTTCTTCAGTTCTTCATCCGGCTGTGACACAGTGTTAGGGGGTCAACCGTCACCTGTCTCTTGCCAACAGTCACAGTATTCACAGAAGAAAGTGATACCACTTTATTCTTCCTTTTGAATTTGAAATTTTCGTAGTTTTCCCCTACAACCTTCAACATCGCTTCCTTACCCATATCTCTAGCCATGTGACAGTTGACCTCTTCCACTCCAACAAGTCCACTGCTTATAGACATGACGACATTCGTATTAGGGAATGGAGGGTGATGCAGCAACCAGTCGCAAAATGCGTTTGCATGTTAATGTAACCCGAACCGAATGTTTCATATACTAAATTTATACATTATTGAACTATTTGAGAGGTATTATTAAAGGTTTGATGCCAATTCTATAAGTTAATACTTGAAAAATAGCATGGGTTGAAGTTTTGGCCAACTTTGGGGTGCGATATCTCGAAAACTATTAGACCATTAGTAACCATTTTGGTCTTAAATTGTAGCAAATTTAATGTACTCTTAAAATGAATTGACCAGGCTGAAGAAGAACAAAAGAACATGGACACAGAGGCTGAAGAGTATCTTGTACCTGGACCTTCCAAGGGGTTTAGACAAAATTGAAACACGTTTTCCCTGTCGCCTTTTCATATTTCTGGTAATACCCACTTGACAACATGAACCATTTACGAGGGATTATTTTTAAGATTCCAATGTAAAAAATGAATTTGTTTGAATAAGACTAAAGGTTTTCTATTCTATTCAATTCTATTCTATTCTTATTTTGAACCTTTGAACTCAGTTCTATAGGTTAATACTTGAAAAATAGCATGGGTGTAAATTTAGACTAATTCTGAGGAGCGATATTTCGGAAACTATTAGACCTTAAGTAACCATTTTGGTCTTAAATTGTAGCAAATTTAATGTGCTTTCAAAATGAATATAATTATCTTTTTTGGAAAAGTGTTCCTTCATAGTCAAAATTGGCCAAATCTAAAAAAAAGCATATTTTCGGGGGTCTTACCGCTTTTTCGATGAACTCTGAGGAGCTATATCTCGGAAACTACTAGCCCTATAGTAATCATTTTGGTCTTAGATTGTAACAAACTTAATGTACTTTTGAAATGAATAGAATTGTCTTCTTTGAAAAAGTGCTCCTTCATGGTCAAAATTGGCCAAACCTAAAAAAAGTGCAAAATTTCGGCGGTTTTACCTCTTTTTGGCGGTGATCCGGAAGGTCATGGAGGTCGAAAAATTGGATTTGGCATCTTGGTACTATCACATACAATATAAAAAAAAGTCTACTACCCCATTTCATGCAACTGATACCTCATACCCCATTTCAGGTTACTGAACGATATATTGAAAAATGCTTTCTCTATATACAACTGCTGCCCTATGCAGTTGACGACATTTTTCTTTCTTAGTTTCTCGGCAAGTATCCCAGGCAGATTAAATTCTGAAAATTTGATACAGGTACACTATAACTATTTACAGAATCATGATACTTTAGTTCACAGGGTAGTTTATCTTTAACGTCAAAAGAAGTTTTTTTTCTATTACTTGTTTACCTACAGCAATCTTTTCATTTTGGGGACGTTTAAAAAAGTACGAAATAGAACTATAAAACAACACGTTTGACGTTTTATTTATATATTTCCATTGCATTGAATTTGAAGATTTCGCAAGATAACTGTAATCTATAAAGGGATATTAAGGACGGGATACATCTCTGGCCAATGGATGGTGGCCCAAATAGCAATGGTCCCAAAACCGGAGAAACCGCCATCAGATGTGGCCTCATACAGACCTATTAGTCGTTACCCGTCAATGGTTTGTAAAAAATTGTTCGCCATGCGAATGTCGCCGCTAATTGACGAAAATCAGCGAAAGCCCAACTAACAGTTTGGATTTCGTCGACAATACGCTACAATCGAACAAGTACACATACTTGCATCAAAAATCAGGTTTGACCTGGAGACCAAAACATTCTGTTCAGCGGTATTCATAGACACAAGCCAAGCATTTGACAGGGCGTGGTATGTACGAGGGTAGATCAGTATTTACGGTCCCTGACATAGTAGGCTTTGCATGATATCGTCACTCATTTTTCTATGAGAACTGTCATTACTAATTATTTGTTGTGTCAAGTTTTGCGTAGGTGCGTGTTGTTCTTTGAAAGTTATTAATAATTAAGCTGGTCGATAACAGACAATTTTTAAAAATGGAAAAAAGTGAAGTCAGAGCGCTGATAAAGTATTTGCAAAAAAAAGGATTAACACCTACTGAAATTCACAAGGATATGACAGACGTTTTAGGGGACTCTGCCCCTTCTTACCAAGTGGTGAAAAATATGTCTCGTGAGTTTAGATTAGGCAGAACAACTTGCAAACATGCGAAAGGTGCGGGACGTCCAGTCTGTGTCACCGTTGACAAAAACATCAATTTTATCCATGATATGGTAATGGCAGATAGAAGACTGACTATTCGCCATATCGCGGAAATAACGAACATCTCTTATGGGTCAGTTGAAAATATTTTAAGAAATGTTCTTGATCTCAGAAAAATTTCGGCGCGTTGGGTTCCAAAGATGCTGACCGTCGATCAGAAACGCTCTAGAGTGCTGCATTCGGAAGCCAATTTGGAGTACCTGAAGGCCAATCGGAAGCAATTTCTCACTCGCTTTGTGACTGTGGATGAAACATGGGTGCACCATTTTGATCCTGAGACGAAAAGACAAAGTATGGAGTGGCATCACAGAGGTTCTCCACCTCCACGCAAATTTCGAGTTCAACGGGCGGCTGGAAAGATTATGGCCACAGTGTTCTGGGATGCAGAAGGAATTTTGATGATCGATTATTTGCATCGTGGACACACAATAACGGGTTCTTATTATGCAGGGTTAATTCCAACATTGCGCGAAAGCATCGACCGAAAAAGACCAGGAAAGTTGGCACAAAAAATTTTGTTCCATCAGGACAACGCTCCAGTCCACAAGAGCTGCATTGTCACGGCTGCCATACAGAACGCTGGCTTTGAAATCCTAGAACACCCTCCATATTCACCAGACCTGGCTCCCAGTGATTACCATCTATTTCCAAAATTAAAGGAAAACCTGCGTGGAAAAAAATATGGAGACGATAATGAAGTTATGACCGCAGTAAATGGCTGGTTTGAGGAGCAACCGGAAAACTTCTTCCTGAAAGGCATTGAAGCATTGGAACATCGGTGGACCAAGTGCATTGAAGTCCAGGGAGATTATGTTGAGAAATAAATAAATAATGTTTTAAAAATTCTTTCTCTTTCTATATCAGGGACCGTAAATATTGATCTTCCCTCGTATGTAGATCTACTCTACAACCTCAAGTGACATTTACCGTATACCTTCTTTCAAATCCTCACGTCATACCTCACTAAAAGATACTTTTTCGTGAAATATTCAGACTCCACTTCAGCCCTTCTATCCACAACATCTGGTGTCGCGCGACTGGTCCGACATTATACCTAATCTTCAACTAGAAACACGACAATAGCAACCTTCTTGGACTACATGGCAATACTGGCTTCCCATACTAATGCAGATATAGTTTTCAGAAACTTACAAACCACCTAAGCCTTTTTGAAAGATGATGGAACACGACGCATTAAAGCAAATATACAAAAACCAACACAGGCCACTTATACTACTAAAAAAACTACTTGCCCTCTAGTTCACCTTAACGGAAACTCACTACTCAAGAAGATTAGGTCAAATATCTAGGGTTCCACCTAGACAGACGTCTTACATGGTCAAAACATAATTGATACATACCACGCCCTGTCAAATGCTTGGCTTGTGTCTATGAATACCGCTGAAGTTGGGCTTTCGCTGATTTTCGTCAATTAGCGGCGACATTCGCATGGCGAACAATTTTTTACAAGCCATTGACGGGTAACGACTAATAGGTCTGTATGAGGCCACATCTGATGGCGTTTCTCCGGTTTTGGGACCATTGCTATTTGGGCCACCATCCATTGGCCAGAGAAGTATCCCGTCCTTAATATCCCTTTATAGATTACAGTTATCTTGCGAAATCTTCAAATTCAATGCAATGGAAATATATAAATAAAACGTCAAACGTGTTGTTTTATAGTTCTATTTCGTACTTTTTTAAACGTCCCCAAAATGAAAAGATTGCTGTAGGTAAACAAGTAATAGAAAAAAAACTTCTTTTGACGTTAAAGATAAACTACCCTGTGAACTAAAGTATCATGATTCTGTAAATAGTTATAGTGTACCTGTATCAAATTTTCAGAATTTAATCTGCCTGGGATACTTGCCGAGAAACTAAGAAAGAAAAATGTCGTCAACTGCATAGGGCTGCAGTTGTAACATATATAGAAAAAGCATTTTTCAATATAGGTAAGTCACGTTAAATCGGCGCTACTTTGACATCAGACCTCGCTGTTAAATTCTGGACGTACCTTATTGAAATACAGGCTAAGTTAAAAGAGAGAAATGAGCTTTAACTAAACCAAAGTAACAGTATGAAAAACAGTTGGCCGTTGTGGTCACTCGCCACAGTGGGCCGTTATGGTCATTTTGGCTGTTGTGGTCACGCTCCATAGTTGGCCGTTGTGGTCATTTTGGCCGTTGTGGTCACTCACCCTAGTTGGCCGTTGTGGTCATTTTGGCCGTTGTCGCCACTCGCCACAGTTGGCCGTTATGGTCATTTTGGCTGTTGTGGTCACGCTCCATAGTTGGCCGTTGTGGTCATTTTGGCCGTTGTGGTCACTCACTCTAGTTGGCCGTTGTGGTCATTTTGGCCGTTGTGGTCATCGTCACCAGCGACGCCAATACATAAGCGTCGGTGGCCGTTGTGGTCAAAATGGCGGATGGGGTGGAGTTTCTAGTTGGCCGTTGTGGTCATGGTGGCCGTTATGGTCAAGTTTCGAGTTGGGCGATATGGTCAAATTGGCCGTTGTGGCTGTTGGCCGTTATGGTCACGGAGACCGTTGTGGTTATGGCCACACCGAGGCTGGCAAGTTTGTTTGTATTATTGCTTTTAGAAAGAAAAGTTAGACGCAACATACTCTGCAGACTATTTTTCTGCATTTAATACACCCAATAATTAAATAAGTCATTTATTAAATTCATTGAAAAACAATTTCATTTCAGATTTAATCTTTAAATGGAAATAGTAATCATTATGAACAAATAAATAACGGTAGGTAACCCAAAATAGTATATTAAGTGGAATTCTGTTATAAGTTGTAACCTCAAACTGATCACCGGGTGACGATCAGATGAGGGCTTTCCTACACAACTACTAAATGTTCTCAACTTTCATTGTATTATAAAAGCTCGCAATGAATTTAATTCTTACTTCTCAAGGCAGGCTTATAAAAATTGATAACTATAAGTACCAAAAAATATTACAATCAAAACGTCTCTTTTTAAATTAATATTTAATAAAACTAACAATAAGAATAATTTATTAGAACAGATTTAGAATATCAATTATTTTTATTATTCGCTATGTGATGATGGATGATGAGGTCGTTCCCAACTTTATAGTAGAGTCAATTGTTGCATTAAGTTCTTATTTTTTACTATCTAAAGATAGAGACTTGAAATTTTTTGTAATGCCTTCAGTACTGGACCAATATAAAAAGTTATATGTTTAAAATGGGGGCACGCCCCCTCGGGGGGTTGAAACCCCCATTTTGTACCCCTAATTTAATAACGCAACCAAATTGAGTGAAATTTATGTTGGGAGGGTTCTTGGAGTCGCTGATTATGAATCCAATGAGAAAATTGAAAAATTCAAAGTGGCGGACACCAAAATGGCGGTCCTAAAATAACGGCATTTGAGATTGAGAATGCGATTTACGCCGTTTCTATTGATTTTAGAGAAAAGCTCAAAGCGTCAAAAAGTGTTTAAAATGTGATTTTGCAAAGTAATACACCATTTTGGTTACCTTATTATGTAATCCTTTCTCTCTGCCCTAGTAGTAGAGTCAATTTTTGCATTAAGTTCTTATTTTTTACTATCTAAAGATAGAGACTTGAAATCTTTTGTAATGCCTTCAGTACTGGACCAATATAAAATGTTATATGTTTAAAATGGGGACACGCCCCGTCGGGGGGTTGAAACCCCCATTTTGTACCCCTAATTTAATAACGCAACCAAATTGAGTGAAATTTATGTTGGGAGGGTTCTTGGAGTCGCTGATTATGAATCCAATGAGAAAATTGAAAAATTCAAAGTGGCGGACACCAAAATGGCGGTCCTAAAATAACGGCATTTGAGATTGAGAATGCGATTTACGCCGTTTCTATTAATTTTAGAGAAAAGCTCAAAGAGTCAAAAAGTGTTTAAAATGTGATTTTGCAAAGTAATACACCATTTTGGTTACCTTATTATGTAATCCTTTCTCTCTGTCCTAGTAGTAGAGTAAATTTTTGCATTAAGTTCTTATTTTTTACTATCTAAAGATAGAGACTTGAAATCTTTTGTAATGCCTTCAGTACAGGACCAATATAAAATGTTATGTTTAAAATGGGGGCACGCCCCCTCGGGGGGTTGAAACCCCCATTTTGTACCCCTAATTTAATAACGCAACCAAATTGAGTGAAATTTATGTTGGGAGGGTTCTTGGAGTCGCTGATTATGAATCCAATGAGAAAATTGAAAAATTCAAAGTGGCGGACACCAAAATGGCGGTACTAAAATAACGGCATTTGAGATTGAGAATGCGATTTACGCCGTTTCTATTGATTTTAGAGAAAAGCTCAAAGAGCCAAAAAGTGTTTAATATGTGATTTTGCAAAGTAATACACCATTTTGGTTACCTTATTATGTAATCCTTTCTCTCTGCCCTAGTAGTAGAGTAAATTTTTGCATTACGTTCTTAGTTTTTACTATCTAAAGATAGCGACTTGAAATCTTTTGTAATGCCTTCAGTACTGGACCAATATAAAATGTAATCTGTTTAAAATGGGGGCACGCCCCCTCGGGGGGTTGAAACCCCCATTTTACACTCCCAATTTAATAACTCGGGAAGTTTTACATCAACTTGAGCGAAATTCATGTTGGAGGGTTTTTGGGGTTGCTGATTATGAATTCAATGAGAAAATTAAGAAATACAAAATTTTATATATATTTATACATATATATTTTTAAATATAGTTTATTTAGTAGGTACTTATTTATTATTTTATTATTATGTTGTGAACAATTTATAAATATGACTGATGACATAATGCAACACTATCATTAAAAACATTAAAAAGTATTTTATATTGGTACAATGCGAGGGTTGCGCTGAAAATTGTTATTAGCAAAAAGACCGTTGCATTTTTTAACAAACAATCTTTATTGTTTTTCAAAATAATCTCCATTCAGACTAATACACTTGTGCATTATTTGAAACCACTTTTTAAAACATTCGGAAGATTCATTTTCTGAAAGGTCCTCAAAAATTCTTTGAAATTCTGTAACTGCTGCATCTGCGTTGGAAAATCTTTTACTTCGCATCATTTTTTTAACAGTTGGAAACAAAAAAAAGTCGCACGGCGCTAGATCTGGGCTATACGGCGGATGAGTTACCAATTGAACTTCCGTATCTTTCAAAAAATCCAATGTTCTGGCAGCAGTGTGGGAGGATGGACTAAGGATGCGTTGTCATGATGGACTAAGATGTTACGCAAACCGGTCCTTTGTCGACCTGCCTGTAATTTTGCAAACATCTTTGGTAAAGCCACTTCGCAGTACCATTCAGAATTAACAGTTCTGCGATCTTTAAGTGGAATAACAGCAACAGGACCACATCGGCGGAAAAACAGCAATCATTTTCTTCTTGAAGCTTCTGCCACGAATTACTTTTGTGGGCAAGTCTTCATCTTCGAATACCCAAACACTAGACTGCTGTTTAGTTTCAGGGTCGTAACTGTATACCCAAGATTCGTCACTAGTTACAATGTATGCCACTTGCCTGGAAGCTCCTCCGTCAAATTTTTGCAACATAAATTTACACCAGTCTATTCGAGCCTGTTTTTGACTTTCTGAGAGCAAATGCGATATCCAACGGCTTGCTGGCTTTCTTACTTCAAGATGTTTATGCCAAATGGTATTCACCGCCGAGGATTCAATCTTCACTTCCTACTGAATCTCCCTATAAGTAATATTTCGATTGGAATGAATCAAGCTTGCCACACGATCAACATTTTCTGAACAGGCAGCTTCTGCAGGTCTTGCTTCGTCTTCTAGCAGTTCTCGCCCTCGTCGAAATTCGCGGAACCAATGACTAACAGCGGATAATGGAGGGGCAGCAACGCCAAAATCTGCTATCAAATTTTCATGGCTTTGCTGGTATCCTAACTGTCTTTTATAGTCGTAGAAAATCATAGCTCTAAAGGCAGTTCGCGGAATGCTCATCTTAACTGAATTAAAAATGCACAACTACTTACCTTACAAAATTAACTACGTTTCACAAGAAATCGAAACGTTTGACAATTGTGGGTAACGAATGCCAACTAATGCAACATTCAATTGTTGCAATTGTTTCTAGCCAATTGAGCTTCCATGGCCTGCTACTAACTATTAACAGAGCATCCCTCGTATCAACATCCGTATGTCAGATGCGTTTGTTAATTCTTTGCTGGAACTTTTCGATCCTAAATTTATGATATTTGTGACGGTAGAAATTCCTTGATAGAAGCTCTTTCAGATCAGCAAGTGTATGTATATGTTGTATTATTAGCAACTACATGTTTCACTTGTGCCTATACCAATTCTATTGTAGTTAAATAAAATATCCTCGGTTGAAATGACCTTACCATAAAGCCAATCGATACTACCACTTTGTCAAACTTTATGTTGGCGATTTCTCAGATAGATAGATTAAGGTACGAGTTGCATACAAAGCTTTATGTTGGACTGCTATAATTAGTCTAATCAATTTAGAAAAAATAGCGGAAAGTTGAGGTAAGTCCATGGATTTTTGCATACGGTTTGCTTGTGGGTTATTAAACAACTCCTTAAAAGTCAACACCTGTAGGTGGTGAGCTCGAAGAAATAATGAGGATAAACCACGCCCCCTACCGGTTTTGTCGTTTTTCTCGGAAACCATTAGGGTTATCGAGATAAAGGAGGTTAGGTAAGATAAAGCTTATTTAAATCCCTACCAAAAGTGTTCGAATTTTTTTTCGTACTTCGCCTTCTTTCTGTGTTATCGAAGAAAGGAGATATGTCATACACGGATCAGCAATTTGCACCAGTAAATTTGCTCAAGGAACTTTCTGGCGTAACTTTTTATGGTCCCCTATTGCCATGAAGTAGCTAAGAAAAATTCGTTGAGAACCGGACGCGATCGTGGTACAGTCATCCTTTATCTTAGCATCTCTTCGGCAAAATCCATCAGGCGATATTATCGATATTCTTGATAGCAGTCGGCTGAAAAATTCGTATTGGCAAGTTAATTTTAGAAGAGTACCTGCACTACTGAATTTTTGAATCTAACCCAATATGCACAAGGTGTTTCGCCTTTTTTGATATCCTAATTTCCTTTATTTATAAGTTCTTGGTACTAATCATTACGCCTTAAAAGGAGAATTAACGGTACGTTTCAAGCAGTCTTTATGGAATGCTTCGTGTTTAGCTCTGATCAATCTTTTGCGAGAGTAACTAACGGATACACCAGACTTTAACTAGTTGATGAATATGACCTTAGACCAGCATTTCTGCCCAGGACAACTTAGTTTTAGCCCATGCTACTCGTCGTTTTGCAGATACTTGTCAGCGTTAACTATGCTGTTTATGAACTAAAATCTTCTTAATCCTCTAGATAACATACAGCCTCAAATCATTATGTCTTGAGGAAACTTAACATTAAGCAGTTTTGTTCTAGTTTTACTCTCGCAAAAGAGTAATCAGAGCTAAACAAGAAGCATTCCATAAATACTGCTTGAAACCTAATGTTAAGTTTCCTCAAGGCGTAATGATTTATAGCTATATGTCAGCTGGAGGATTAGTAAGATTTGAGTTCATAGACGGCACAGTTAATGCTGAAAAGTCATTCACAATAATTATTGGTTGGTTAAATTTAAATGGCAGATTCACATACGGTTCATTACAAGCATTTAAAAAATAACTAGAATTAAATATTAAAAATACCAAGAGCGATATTAATCCCCCTTCTTATATCTTTTTACACGGAAATATAGATTTTATATGCATTCTTTTTGGCCTAATAAATACCCTAAATATAGAATAACCACTTTTCTTTGCTACAAGCCAAGATCGGTTTAGGTAGGAAGATAAATACATATATTCTTTTTAACACGTACCGTAAGGAAATTACAGACAAATTTTTAAATTTAATTAAAAATGAGATGGAACAAACTCAGCATTTTAAATTAGGCGACAATATTTACTGATTTTACTAGCATTTTCAGAATAATTAACATATTATACAGATTTACATCTATAATTATTAGTGAAACTAATCTAACTATTAATAATAATTAATTATTAGGAGTAATACATTTAGATTTTAAAGTAAAGTATGTGGTACTTAGCTATCAATTCACTAATCTGTCCCACTAATAGCAGGCTGTTAATATTACTAGCACAATTACCATTAAAATGATGAGAAACACCAGAATCTTAATCAATAGTTAAATCTAATTTTTCGTCTAAATTTAATTGATCTAAGCGGTCAAGCATTCGTTTAAACATTCTAGAAGGCAATTTAACAGCCAACAGGAAATAGTTAAGTTAGGGAGCCAGTAAATAATCCAAATAGTCTGGAGAAATAGTCTTACGAAGAAAACAGAACAGACATTTTTTATAGAAAAATTAATTATCTATCTATTTTATTTAAACAATTTTTTTGTTAAATTAATATTTTAAGAGTTATTATACTGCAATGTTTTCCTGTTTCAGTGAGATGTTAGCCGTTTGCGAATTATTTAGCAAAACTAAAAAGTGAAAACTTTGCTGTGTAATAACTCTTAAAACATTAATTTGCAAGCAATTAAAAAATTGTTTTAATAAAAAAGATAGATAATTTATTTTTCTACAAAAAAGTCTGTTATATTTTTTTTCGTAGAACCAACCGTTCTCGAGATGTTTTCAAAAACGTGTTTGTTAAAATGGCTACGGAAGCATACCCGTCTCCGCCACATCAAATTAGTTTTATACTGACGACCGACCAACTAACAAATTCCAATAATAGAATAGCATGCATTTTTGCTGATGATAATGAAAGCAAATGATGGCAACAGCGCCGGTCCTCATGTTATACTTAAAACCTGTGTATAACTTGATATTGGGGCTCACTTTGCGATTAAATCGTATCTAATTATATGGTCCTCACGTCGTCAGTAGTATAGTGTAGCCTCACTTGGTATTATTATACACAGCAAATAAAACTTTTTAAATTCAAAGAAATCTGTGTATATTTGCGAGATACATAACTAGAACAAGTAAACAAGTGATGACAAAAAAATTTGCAAAGCTGTGACCATTTATAAGGGTGGTCCTCATTAACTATGGTTCATGATATGTCCTCACTTTGATAAGTGGCCGTAAATATATACATATATACATATATACATATATACATATATACATATATACATATATACATATATACATATATACATATATACATATATACATATATACATATATACATATATACATATATACATATATACATATATACATATATACATATATACATATATACATATATACATATATACATATATACATATATACATATATACATATATACATATATACATATATACATATATACATATATACATATATACATATATACATATATACATATATACATATATACATATATACATATATACATATATACATATATACATATATACATATATACATATATACATATATACATATATACATATATACATATATACATATATACATATATACATATATACATATATACATATATACATATATACATATATACATATATACATATATACATATATACATATATACATATATATTTACATCTCACATGTTTAGGGCGTCCTTTCATAGCTGTTGTTTATGGCGTCCGTCCGCCAAATCTCAGCTATAAGTTCTTTTCACCGTGAATATTTGATCAATTCTTGGAAAACGGTGTTAATCTTGGCTAAAGGTATAATTTCTATAAGATTTAGAAGTTTCAAGTTTTCATTGCATCGACATTGCGGCGTCTTTTCAGCCGTATATCATTAGGGCTTCCTCGATATTCATTCTGGTTTTATTCAATCGCTTTTCAAGCGTCCTCGATATACGTATTTTTTTATTTTATAGATATTAGAGCGCCCTGCAATGTTGCCACGATTTGTTGCAGAACAAAATTGAGTTAGCTGGGTTTATTATAATTGTATCTAGTCTGGCCCCCACTATGTTATTTGCGTAAACGCAAAATGCTTAGACGAATTATTGAACGTTTCGGTCTAAATCAATTAGATTTAGACCAAAAATTAGATTTAGTCATTAAAATTCTTGTGTTTGTGATTACGTTAATGGTAATTGTATTAATAATACTAATTGTGTATCATTCATGTAAGTGCCGACAAAATTAATTAAGTAGGTAAGTACTACACGTATTATTGTTATTAACACAATAATTATAAAGATATAATCGGTAATATGTTAGTTTGTTTTTTAAAAGTTTGTTATAATTTAGTATTATGAAAAACTGCGATCATTTTCCGAGAAATGTTAAATTTCTTTGGTTAGGGTGAACAAATAATCAGTTAACTCCACTCGGTGATTCCCCTTTTCAGCCAGGAAATTTAAATTGAAATATTGAGATTATAATATAAGAACTGTACTTAGAAATTAAATCAACATTTCATAATATAACAAAGGCAGTAATAATTAAATTGTTCATTTTTTATCAACGTTAAGTAAACAGGTTTTAATTGTAGCTGTCTATACTGTAATTTGTATTAACTTTTAAGTAGAGCATTGAAAAACAAAAGGCATTTTGGATTAAACAAGGCCTACTACGGTTTCAATTTTTTGCACTTATTTGTCATGGTAGTAGATTGCTGGCTTGTAATCAAAATTCTTTTTAATATACGTATTTTAAAAACATCTGCTGCCAGTGTACGAATGGCTAGACTACATTTCTAATTCTTCATGTAAACAAAATTAGTAGATTTACTGGGTTTCAACTTGGCTTTGTCAGAACCAATAACAGCAGCACTTTTTTGCGGGAATAATTCGAATCACTCCTCCTAATTTTGAGACAAAGTAGATGTCTATATTAGGTGTATTCCATAAACTCTGTAAGTATAAACAGATGTATACGAAACAAGCATTAATAGAAATTAATGCTGTCCCTTTTGGGTGTACAGTAGGGTAGGGTAGGGTAAAAAACTTAAAAATATTATGCTCTCCTTCCTAGGATTTTTCTACATCAAAAAAATTCTTAGAAAAGTTCAGAAAAGACATCCAATAGTTTACTTATTAAACTTTTTATATTAACTATTTTTTATAGGGCCGCAAAAAAACTATAAATGGAAGAAATTCGGAAAAGTCGTTAAAAAATATTTATTATTATTTTTTCTGTTGTTTTTCACCAGAATTTTAATAACCAAAATGTAAATTGTTACTGATGATTACATATATTTGTTAAATTGTTTAAACAATTTATTATTGTCGATCTCACACTAAACATCTTCAAAATAAAGTTATAGAGTTGTACTTTTAAAAATAATTTGTTTAAACAAGTGTTAGAATTATGAATTATAAATGAATCTTCATACCTGGTTATTCTAAATACGAAAAATTGCAAAATTCAGAGAAAACTTCAAACTTCTATGTATATTCTATTAAAAGTGGATAAATAACAACTGTAACCCCTCGGCTGGAACGTATGTTGTTTGGTGGCTTCCTCAGAGGCCAACGGGGTTGGAGTGCTAGGCTAGTTGGATAAAATAAATAACTGCAGACCTGGGGATGTCCAAGGGTACAACCGCTAGTAATACCTAGGCTAGAGAAATTAAGAATTCACTTACCCTATCTTTTTGTCTTTCTTACAAAAGGTAGAGAGGTAATCCAACAGAAATAAACAATGTTTAAAATTTATCATTAACGGCGAATTTGATTTATTTCTATCAGTTAAAATATGTAAATCAACAAATTGTTTTAACAATCAAACAAAATCAACAAAAATTAGAATAAACTTTGTACTATTTTCACAAAAATAAAATGCAAATAAATAATTGAAATAAAACTAATTATACAATAAAATAACTAATTTGAAAATGGAAGCTTGTAATTCTGTCTAAGACCCGACAAGAACTGACTTAATGATAGATTCTGACTCAAAAGGAAAACTTAATGGAAATAGTTTTGATGAGTAATGGGAATGGACTAATAAAATTGTTTAGTAAAAAAGAATATAAAAAATGAAATTGAAATCAAAACTTTCTTTCACCATAAATTTGGAAACTCAGAATTTCTTTATTCCCATAGCATGGCCAATTTTGCTGACTTGCATTCTGACCTGTATTTACAGAATGAGATTTTAGTGTTCAATTACTAATAAACCAGAGATGAATTTTGATGCTTTTACAAGAAATAAAGTGATTACTTGCTAGAGTGCTATTGTCAATGCCCCTTACTCTGTGAGAACTCTAACTTTCCCAGGCTAAGAATTTTTAAAAGAAATGTTGAAATTAAATTAATAAAATAAATTCTTGAAAAGGATTGATAAATTTAAAAAATTGAATTAAATTAGCAGGTCTTGGTGATTGGTTACACTGCCCCCTACCTAACATCAAAGATTATTGGTGTAAAATGATATTTGATGATCACTAAGAACTAAGACTAAACCTATCTAGGTATACATAATGAATATTAAAAATACTATTTCTATCAAAAAGAAACAACTAAGTTACATACAGGGTGTATTATCGATTTTGTAACATAGGGGAATAGCATGTAAAAACACAATTTCTGAAATATTGGCTCCCCTAATTATTTTAGAGGAAAAGTCACTATAGCAAAGTTGTAGACCTTATTGAATACTGTTCAAAACACCTTCACTTTAGCATCTGTGTTAAATAGTTTCCAACATATAAGTGATTTTCTGGTATAGGAAATTAACATTGTAAATCGGAAATTCACTAACAGCAATTACCGCGTTAGATTTAGACATTAGGTGTACATGCAAGAATTATTTAGCACAGTTTCATGGGGCAAAATCACTCATCAGAATGTTACAATTGCTACCGGTGTGGAAGAAATAGATCAGATTTCTCAAAGGAATTTATTTTTATAAAATCTTATTAGCCATGACAATAGTTGTCAAATTAATCTCAAGAATCACTGATAGGTTATGTAATGCTTTTGTATTATAAATTTAAAACATATAAGAAAAAAGATTTTAATCTTATTATGGGGTTGCATCACTTATATTATTTTTTGTACGACCATGCTATTTCGGATTGTTTACCATACTTGGTTTTCGAACAGTAGGTTATATTTACTGGTTGCTAAGCAAAAACGCGTCGGTAAGTAATTACTTACCGTTCAGTTCTGTCAAAAACAGAACGGTAAGTAAATTATATGTAATTTATAGAATAAATGCATGATCTTTAGATGTCTCTTTCGCGAGAAATCATTTATTTTCTAAATAATTGGAGTATTTAAAAAATGTATGTTGTTTATTTAAATTTGCTCAGGCCTCTTCAATATCCCAATTATATTCGTTTTCAGATTCACTCATTCGTGACATTCAAAAATAATACTAGTAATTACAAACGTATCCATGGTAACGACAAAGCTACTTAATGTTTGGTGGATATACAAGACAAAAATAAATTATCTTAAATCTATTTTTTTCGGGGATATTTTCTTAGTTAATACCTTTGTATTCATAATGGTCGTACAAAAAATAGTATAAGCATCTCAAACAGTAAGGAGTTTACCGATCTCCTCCAATATTGGCGACTTCGCTTCGCTCAGTCGCCAAACATTGTCGTCGATCGGTAAACTGTCCTTACTGTTCTTGATACTTAATATACTATAACGATGATAGTAATTTAACAAAATAAACAACAAACAATAAAAAAAGCAAAAACGAGAATCAATCTATAAAATATGTTCATAATACAAAAGCATGACATAACCTCTATGTGATTTTTGAGATTAATCTGACAGCTATTGTCATGGCTAATAAGATTTTATAAAAATAGATTTCTTGGAGAATTCTCATGTATTTCTTCCACACCGGTAGCAATTGAAACATTCTGATTAGTGATTTTGCTCCATCAAACTCTGTTTAATAATTCTTGCATTTACACTTAAGGTTTAAATATAACGTGGCAATTGCTATTAGCGAATTTTTCATTTACAATGTTAATTTCCTATACCAGAAAATCACTTATATCTTGGAAACTATTTAACACAGATGCTAAAGTGAAGGTGTTTTGAACAGTATTCAATAAGGTCTACAACTTTGCTACAGTAACTTTCTCCAAAATAATTAGGGGAGCCAATATTTGAGAAATTGTGTTTTTAGATGCTATTCCCCTATGTTACAAAATCGATAATACACCCTGTATATATAAATTGTACACGTGGCCAAATATAATACTGTGCTAAGGTGTGGTATTTCCTCGTTCTTATTGTCCTGAACCATTTGATAAGTTGTGGTGGTTTGTTTGTTGTTGCACAACTCCATTGTTAGACTGCATCAGCTTCCAAGTTCATCGTGCAGGAAGTATGGTTTGCAGGAAAGTGACTATGTGGTAGAGAGTATTACCACAGGTTATCATTGGAGCTCTCCGTAGGTGGATAGCTTATGGAAAAAGGGAATTTATGTATTTAGGAAAGTTTAAGTATTACTGAGGTTTATGCTTGTGGCAGTCTTGTGATGGTCGCTGTTGTTGGCCTTGTACAGCGTAGATGAAGTACAATCTGTGAAAAGTTTGCAGATATATAAGTACATTTTATCAATCAATTTTATTTTGACCTAAGAAAATGTTAATACTAGGTACAGTAAATCCACTTATAAATCTATTTACAATTAAAAAAAAAATTGCATACAAATATAAACTTATTTATAAATAATACCTTTCCGATGCTTTAATAAAGAAACCAATGTGTAATTAAAAAAAATTAAATATCCTGATCACCCTGTATAGCAAAATGAATGAACACCTGGTATAAGGATCTTTAGTAATTTTATGTATGTGGTGGTTTCATTATTGTGATCGTCTGTCTGCGTCGGCGCAACTGACTTAAATGGTTGTTTTCAAATGGATTTGATGTTGAAGATTTGCGTTTTTCTTGGTATGTATTCATTCCATTTATTATTTATAATGTTTGTTTTTATGAAAGCGGCGCGCTAGGGTATAAGTTAATTTGAGATACACCCACTGGAGAGCAACGTGTTGTTTCCAAATTGTTCGCTGGTTCGTTTTGGATTGTTGCTGATAAATTTGTTGATTCTTCAGCGTCAGCGCTTTTGAAGGTGTGACAATTTTGTTCTTCAGATTGTTTGGTTTTTGACCTTTTTTTTGAGTTTTTTCCATTTATGGGGGTTTGTGGCCCTGTAAAAAATAGTTTATATAAAAGATTTAATAAATAAATTGGATGTCATTTTCTGAACATGTCCGAAGAGAAACAGAGTAGACTAGTTGAAAAATATTGAATATACCAAATCTACGAAAAAGTGTGTTTTCCTGTATACCTGGGAAACTTTACCGGCTTTGAGGAATCCCTAAATGTCATCCGATTTCAAAATAAACAAATTGATGTACTCTTTTTTCGATGTAGAATAATATTAGGGAGTGAGAGCAAAAGATTTTCATTTTTTTTTATGGACCACCCAATTTACATTAGCTTTACAAACTTTATTTAAAATTTTAATTTTAAACATTTTTTTGATAAACTTAAATTATTTTAAAAAAGTTGAACTAGTAGTACATACCTAATAGATAATTGATAATTGTGAATGATTCCACAAGTTTTAAAAATATTTTTTACTTTTCTTTATAGTACTTCACGTTTAGAGCGTCCAAACTTGCAATACTTCGATTTCTTCCCTTCAACAACTTTGCGACCAATCAAAAAACAGGTTTTATTTCAGTTCTGTAATTAACGGATTTGGACGTATATTAGAACTACTTCTGTAATGGAAGACCCAAAAATGATGACGATAAATCGGATATTTCCTAGTGAATATTACGTAAGTTGCAATTTAAGGAATATTTACACAAAGATTATATTCAAAATTTATTTTAAGAAAAAATATGCTGCAACCACAGAAAGACTGCCGGCACGATGGTTTTGTAATAGACCGTTAGATGAACAAAATCCAAATGTGTCATCTTCGGATGACTCTAATGTGAATACATCAAATATCGATGAAAATCAATTGGGAACTAACGAGGCAATGCCTATGCATGAAAATGATGTAGAGTCAGACACCCAACAGGAATCTACCGGGACAATTCCTTTTTATGAAAATATAGAATCGGTAAGTATCCTGATGCAAGTTAAATTTCTCAATAAGTAATTAAATTTTCTCACAATCATTAGACGTATTTTTACTTTCTCCGCATATGCGTATACTTAGTCACTATAATTGAAGCATCCATACGTTGACGAGTTGTATGGTATAAAGCGTCCATGTGCACAAAGCGTCCATATTTGACGCTCTATGCATCTCATTTAAAGTTTTGTACCCAGTACTGTGTGACAAAATTCGATTTAGAAATTTCTTTCCAAATTTTACCACCTAAGATGGTTTCAACTGATTTGTCTGCTTCTGTGTTTTGTCAATGTTTAGCTCCACGATAACTTAAAAATGACTGGACCGATTTTAACATAATTTTGGATGTAGTTAATGGCGGGTGAGGGATTTTTCAGAGGATTAAACATTTAAAAGATTTATATATAGAAAGGATTAAAGATAAACATTTTAACGTTTATAAACGTTTATTTTAAAAAGCTATTTTAACGGCACGGAGTATAGAACCAAAAGCAAATCAAAAAGTCAGAATCGATATGGAACTTTTTTCTAAAGCTAGCGAAACCTGTGGTTTAAAGAAATCAGCTGAGCCTTAAATTTGAAAAGCAGTGCATTCAATCAGCCTTGAATTAGCTTTTAATTCTCCATAGGTTACTTTTTTTTAATTTCGCATTCTACATTAGATTTTTGATTTGGGCTCCCCTAACTTTTTTTAAACCTAGCGAATCCCGCTCCGAATCCGGTTTTAGAAAAATTAGCTGGGCCTTAAATTTAAGCATTTAATTAGCCTTTAATTTCCTATATACTTTCCTGTTCTCCTGGTGTATGGGTTTCGCTAACTTTAGGGACGTCAAAATTTACCCGTAAAAATGATCGTGTCTTTGAGTAGTTTATCTGTTTGTGAAAATAATCCTCCACATATGTGACAGTTTTTAGCATCATAAATATTCAACGTTCATCTCCTCGCATTAGTTTTACTGAAAAAAAATAATAAATTTCCGTGAACCTCACCGATTTTTCAGGTGATGATATATGTATTCTCGAAACACACCTTCTCACACGATATTATTTTTATGATACACACATCTACCAATCACATTACCCCCAACTCCTCCACATCTCTTTACTCGGGATTATCTTGCACTTATCAACACCCATCATCTTCCACCCGACACACCCCTTCGCATGACATGCCTACTCTCATAACCTACTTTCCCCCATAATAATAACCTCTCATCCCCACACTTCGGTCATGATCCAATACGAGATTTATCGTAAAGGTGACATAGCTATACTACTAAAGTAATTTATTTGATTACATCTCTTTTGCGCTGGGATGAGAGGAGGTAAACAGAGAATGTAAAAATATTGTTGTTTCACGAGTGCAATAATGTCAATTATGGTTTTAGATCAGATCAGATTCTGCGGAAGATGAGAATCCAGATGATTCAGATCGAGATCCAGACTTTGTTCCAGATAAAACAAACTCAGACTCAGATGAAAGTGAAGAAAGCATTCAAGAAGATATCGAGGGTAAACCAAAGGACCAAGAACTTGAGGTAAGTTTATATGTAATCCATTAACTTTCTGTATTCACTAGTCTAGTCTTTTTAAAATGTCTAGTCCTTCGGGTAAAATGTTTTGTGATTAGAGAAATAATTTATGATTATGGTCATATTAAGTGTGTAACACATGCAATTCTTTTTCTTAATTAAAACGTTCGGAAATACAATTTTAAAAAGTATACATAAATTTCTGTCCTACTCATAAAGAATTTATGTAAAAGTTATTCTCAAAATGAAGTTTTCAAATAATGCAAGTCAATTAAATGGATATCATTGGCTCAATGTAGTAATATCGTTACAGGCACGATGCACTTGCAAAGCTTTGATTTACGATTACAAAATAAATATTTTTAGTTTGGTGCAAGTCAACAAAGTATATTCCATTAGACATTTTTTCAATTTAAGTGCCTTGTATCTCAAGTATTATTTTCCCCCCTTGGTTATAAAGAGTTAATTTGTGTATTATATAAAGGGTGGTCACAGAAATAACCTCAGTAAATTAAGATTTCTGTTTTAGGCTGAAACTTCCAGTCAGCAAAATGAAGAAAATCATGTAACGATTCAAAATACGCCTCAGCCTCAAAATTTAGGGGAATACAAAGAAAACGGTAAAGAAAGAAAGGGTAATAAGAAAAAGAACTTTTGCCCTTTCTGCGAATGTTGCGTTCTAAATTTTTCTAGGCATATTATTAGAAATCATGCGATGGAAACTGTAGTTAAAAAGATTAGTGTCTTGACGCCAAAAAACAAAAACAGAAAAATATTGCTTAGAAAACTACGAGCGGAAGGAAATTTCCTCAATAGTAATATCATTCAGAAACCACTAAGGAAATCTCCTTTAAATTCTAAAATCTTACCTTGCACTAATTGTAAGGGATTCTTCTCATCGAAACAATTGTGGCGTCATAGGAAGGCTTGTATGGGAGAAAGCGATAAAAAACATCAATCTAGGGGGCAAGACTTACTACTAAAAGATTTACGGGTTGATACGGAACTTCGCAAAAAAGTATTTCCACGCATGCGACCAGACAATATTTCATTAACAGCTAAAATGGACATTATAATTTGTTGTTACGGTACCAGGTACTTAAAATCTCACCGCGAAAAGCATTTCGTTAATACCACATCACGCAAGATGAGAGAACTTGCAAGGCTACTTATCGAAATACGGAAATTAAAGCCGACTACAAAACAATTATTTGATGCATTGAGACCTGAAAACTTCGGACTTCTTGTATCTGCAACGAGAAATATGTCACAATATGATGAAGAAAAAGATTTTTACGGATCAGCATCAACAGCACTTACTATGGGAACATCAATCAAACAGTGCTGTCAAATAGGAATTGTTTTTGTGCTGAAGAGAAAACAGATTCATTCGACAGTGTCTTCGGCAGAAAGAGAATCTGAGTTAAAAACTTTGATTCAATTGATTGATAGTGAATGGCGTTTTGAGGTTTCCACGCAGGCTTCAAACAATCTGAACATGCAAAAGTGGAACAAAATAACAATGGTACCACTTGCGAGCGACTTGAAATTACTTAAAGAATATTTAATTATTCAGGCAGATTCTGCAGTCAAGCAATTGAAACATAATAATAATAATAAAAATGCATATACCAGACTGTTGGAAACTGTATTTTGTCAAATTCTTTTACTGAACAGGCGAAGACCAGGTGAATTGCAAAGATTACCGATTTACATATATAAATTATCCGAAGATCATCCCCAAAATTATGAAGAATTCACAGACGTAATTTCCCCTTCAGAAAAAATCCTATTAAAACGATTTAAACGAGTAGTCATAAGAGGTAAGCGGGGACGTGGAGTTCCTGTTCTTCTCAGTGGTGATATTCAAGAACATATTGAAGTTTTACTTAAATATCGCACGAACTTTCTCAATAAAAGTAACATCTATTTGTTTGGAAATCCAAATACGCTAGAACCTATTTGTGGGTATAAAACCATAGCCAAATACGCTGCCCTGGCAGGAACAAAAAATCCTCAGGCTATTACAGCAACGAAGTTGCGAAAGCACCTGGCAACTTTAACACAAGTTCTAAATATGACAGAAAATGACATCGAACAGCTTTCTACCTTCATGGGTCACTCTGTAGGTGTTCATCGTGGTTCATATCGTCTGCCAGATGACATATTTCAAACGGCGAAAATTTCTAAGTTACTACTGCTGATGGAAAAAGGGGAAGCAACACGGTACAAAGGGAAAAGTCTAGATGATATTGAGATTGATATGACTGTAGATGTAGATAATAGTGATGACAAAGATGACGAACCTGAACTTTTACCAGCAGATGCAAGAGGTATGACCAATACAATTGAAAATATGCCAGGGCCCAGTAGAATATACGATGAACAAGAATTTCCATTGAATGCTTCGACTTCCCATTCTAACCAAAAGAATAATACTGAGAAAAAGCTAAAAAGGATATTAGTTGCATGGACTGAGGAGCAAAAGGAAACGGCACTAAACTTCTTTTCAGTACATATAAATAATAAAGTAGCACCCAAAAAACATGAATGTGAAGAACTTAAGAAAAATAATGGTACATTATTTGCAAATAAGGATTGGCTAAAAATTAAAGTCTTCATTCAAAATAAATACAAAAAAAAAATTACTTAGTAAAATATTTTTTATATTTTGTTTTGTCGTTTTATTAAGATTTTTTTTATGCAGTTTTCGATGCAGATAGTTTTTAATTTTATTACTGTGAACTTTATAACTTATAATACCAATAAGTACAGTTATTTTGGAGATAAGCTTGTTTTTGTTACTAAATACTAATAATATTGATAACAATAAAACAATTTTGTTTTATTGTTATCTATTTTTATCTATGTTTATCTATTTAGATTATTAAAGAAATAATAACTTAAAAATACTTTTTATATTGTGTTATTGTTTTATTAAGATTTTCTTATGCAGTTTTCAATGCAGATATATGTATATTTTTAGTTTTATCACTGTGAACTTTATAATACCTTATAATATTAATAAACACAGTTATTTTGGAGATAAGCTTGTTTTTTGTTACTACTAATAACATTGATATCAATAACAAGGCAAACAACAACAAGAAAAACAATGACAACAACAACAAATGTTGACAACAACAATGATATTTAATAATGGCAAAAACAATCAAGATAACGCGATATTAAATAACGATAATAAAAAGCACGATGATAGCACAGCAACAACAAAGCAATTGCAACAACAGTGTGACATCAACAACGTTGACATCAATCAACAAAGACAACACAAACAATGAGAACGAGAATAACAATTACAAAATGATAACCACAATGACAGTAATGACAACAGTAAGGTGGTAGCTGCAACAACGTTGGAGGTAATGACATTGACAACAATAACGACATCGTTTACTGTCTTGAACATTACTTTGAACTCCATAATCATGAAATAAATAGAGATAGTAAAAAGTTTCACAATATTTATTAAAATATAACCTGGCAATTGTTTTAAACACGTCGCTAAGGTAAATACAAAACATATATAACTAGATAAAGAAATAAACAAAATAAATAATAAATATCAGACTTCCAGTGACTGAGAATTATGAGAATGAGTTCACTCTGTTCATTTATTAAAGGTACCCTGAGTTTGTATTTGTATATCTCGAAAGCTTCTAAAAATATCTAATTTGCATTTGTTATTACAAAAATGAAGGAATTTGACATTATTTTGGGGAGTCATTGTGTGATTCAGTACAAAAAGGTGTTTGGCATAATTAGACTTTTCGGGATGTTTATTTATGTAACAAAGCACATGTACTTTATATCTTGCGTCAAATTTCAAGGTGTTTGTCCAATATATACCGAACTATAGAAAGAACAATTCAAACGGTATACATATACCTGATTTCATAATATCGGTTAAATTTCAAGCTAGCTCTCTGGTATATCTCTGTCGCAATCTATGAAGCTAGAAATAGTTATATTTGTAACTATCGAGATGATATTTCTATCGCCACACTTATAAAGGTATCAGTTGTTCTAGTTAGAAGTTATTTGGTTTATGACTGCTCGTGGTTTCTTATTGATGCACTTTAGATATTTTGGCGTTTGTTATTTAATTGCTATTTAAACAGTTAAAAATAAATAATCACAAAATTATTCAAGTTTGAGGTGATTTTTATTGGTTTGTTCTTTGTACATAAAAATAATTTAGTTAAAAGAATTATTTTAGAGTGAAAGGTTTCCATTCGCAGCTACCCCTGAAAAGAAATATAATTAATAAAAATGTAAAATATTTTAACATCTTACTGACAGTAAAATAAAACAATGTTGGGTTACAATAACAATCCAAAATAGCCTTGCGACAGTTACTAGAAAATCAATCTTTTTATTAAAATATTGGAATAGAGAATTAATGCAGTTGCATGATTGCAACGGCTTTTATAATAGTCATGGTGCAATATAGTGACATAAGCCAGGCTAATTTGTGATGAAAAAATAAATAACGGTACGAAAATCAAAAATGCAAAAGAAAGGGGGTTTCTAAGGATAGTTCAAGTAAATAAAGATGGTCCATTATTGTACACAACTTTGTAAAAATTATTAAGCTACAAAATAAATAAATAAATGTCTCTACAGTGTTTAAAAGGACTTACATTATTTCTAAATAAAGTAAAGAAGAGAATATAAGTAAAGAAAAAAATAATTAAAAATAATAGCTTACCTGTAGACAAAAGATCATGAAAGGCGAGGTTATGTACGCGAAAGCTTCATAAATCAGAGAGGTGTCCAGCTGCTCCAACTAAAGAAGGTATAAGAAAATTAAATTAAACATTATCTAAAAATAATCAGTAAAAGGTAAAAATAAATAACGACTATTTACCACAACATTTCTAGCATCGGCTGTTCATCATCTCGTCCTGAGATGAGTTCTGGAGACTGCAGATGTGCAAAAAGAAAACATTAGTTCAATACACTGCACTGGTTTATGCATAATCAAAGAGTGTAAATAAAACCAAAGATGTGTTGTGTTTTAAAAGAGGTGATTTAATTTCTCCAAGACTGAATATATTTTAAGGTTAAAATAACTCACCTTGAGTTCACAAAGCATTCCATTGTAAAGTTGTAAGTGAAAATATCACCCAACCTAAAATAATTAAAAATCAATAATAATTATCCTTCAATTGAATCAGAGATCAAGACTTACTTGAATCGTATCAGCTCTGCTACACATAATTCTACGGTTATGTTGACACGTGTCAAAGATTGACCTTTCATCATTTAGTAAGAATTTCTCATTGAGTCAAAATACCATAAGATCAAAGATAACAGTATACCATTAATTCATTTTTTATGTATTTGTGAATTTTTAACAAAGAACCCAATTGAAGTTTCATTATATATCTTTTAGTCTCAGACACAGTTAAATTATATAAACAAGAGATCATAAATAAAATAATTAAGTTATTACAACAATAATTTCATTTTAGAAAATAAAATTCTGCAACATTTATATGTAAATAAGATTTCTAGTACTCGGGATATTAAGGTTAATAAATCGTTACACTTATGGTATTAGTTTCAAATTATATCGATATTCATATTTCTAATGGTCTGATTTAATAATTTATAGTTTACTGTCTTAAGCCAGACTTCGTGAAACTCCATGATTTATTAGAAATAAAATCACAGTTGAACGTTTCCCAATGTTCATTAATATAGTATATTAAACAAGTGTGACGACATGACAGTTAATTATTGTTTGAATTTATGATTATTTAAAAATGGATGATTATTTAAAAATAGAAAGTTATTAGATTAGAAGTAGTTTAGAAGTAGGGTTTATCTCGTTTTAGTGATTTGCGCGCGTAAATTAAACAAACTTATACTAGTGAAAGTAAACCAATTTACGTTTTATAAAAACTTAAACAACGTATTTCTATATTTCTTATAGTAATTATATCTATTTACTCCATGTTTATTGTATCACCTCTGTAATACTTTTTATGGTCGCCTTTCTCAAAAGAGGCGTTTTTTAATTATTGGTACATCTATCCATAAATTAGAAAAATGTTTGCTATCTCCTATTTTTGTAAAAAAAACTGTATAATTAAAACATATTTTAGGCCATATTTTGTTACCTTTGATTGATTTATTTTCATACCATTAATTAGAATATTCCTATATTCTACACCAATAGAATTAATCTACAATTTTTTAGAGAGCTAGAAAGAAGTTACACTTGGGATAATCTTCATAATTTTAATTATTTGTTTTCAGTTATGAATGTTGATAATTTCTTAACCTTTAAGGAATTTCCGCAGTTCCGGTAATTAACTGGAATTAGTTTATATTTTGTTTAAAAAATCTAAAAATAAATATATTTATAATGTAATTTTAACTTTCTATCTATGCTTCTATCATTTTTTAAATTTTTTCTAAGTCCCTAAATAGTTTTATAAACTCCGCCATGGCGTTACAATTTTATTTCCGGTGTAATACCAACATCTCTTACCTACCTCAGACGATCTAAGCTGCAAGATCTAATCTGGGTTCATACAAATAACTAGAATAAGTTAGTATGGAAACTATTATAAAACGTTTCATGAAATAAGAGATTCATGATCGTCTGAATATGACACCTCTGTTACTATTTTAATTATATAGCTTATCGAACAAGCAGAAGTTTTACGTTATTAGTCACGTTATTTATCTTGTAAACATGTTAAGGTAAAAGTGATTTCTGAGTTTCTGACATTTCACTGCAACCTAACCCGTAACCTAACTCGTAATCATTCTCGTAACCTAAGCACTAACCTAACCCACAAGCAAACCCACAATCTAGTCACAACCTCACTCATAAACTGACCCATAACATTTCCCATAACCTAACCCATAATTCAAACTAGAACCAAAACTACAACCTAATTTACAAGTTAGCTATTTACAGTACAACTTAACCGTCAACCTAACCCCTAATGTAACTCACAATCTAAACCACAACTTAACCCACAACCTAATCCATAATCTAACCCACAACCTAATCCATAATCTAACCCACAACCTGATCCATAACCTAACTGACAACCTAACCCACAACCTATCCCATAACCTAACCCAGAATATAACCCATAAGCTAAACTTTAACCTAATCAGTCACCTAACCCGCAACCTAACCCGAGATTAAACTCGTAACCTAAGTACTAACCTAACCCTCAAACAAGCCCACAATCTAGCCCACAACCTAACCCATAAATTGACCCATAATCTAAACTAGAGCCAAACCACAAGCTAACCTACAACTTAATTCTCAACCGAATCTTTTATGTAACTCACAACCTAAACCACAACGTAACCTATAACCTACCTCAACTTATCCCATAACCTATTCTATAACCATAGCCAAAACCACAAACTAACACACAACCTAACCAACAACATAAACGAAAACCTAACCCCTACCCTAACTTCTAACCTAATCCACAACCTAACTCGCAACCTAACCTACAACGTAAAACACAACCTAGCCTGCAACTTAAGTTAATTAACATAAATTATCCCATAACCTAACACATAATCTAAATTAGAACCAAAACTACAACCTAAATCACAAGCTAGCCTACAACATAACCCTCAACCTAACCCCTAATGTAACTCACAACCTAAATCACAACCTAACTGACAACCTAACCCACAACCTATCCCATAATTTATCCCATAAGTTAACCTATAAGCTAAACTTTAATATAACCCGTAACCTAATTCGTCACCTAACCCGAAACTTAACTCGTAACCTAAAGCATTAACCTGACCCTCAAACAAACCCACAATCTAGCCTACAACCTAACCCATAAATTGACCCATAATCTAAACTAGAACCAACATCACAACCCAACCCCTAACCTAAACCACAGCCAAACCTCTAACCCAGTCTCTAACCTAAGTTACAAGCTAACCCATAACCTAAACCACAACCTAATCCGCACCCTAACCTACAACCTAATCATCAGCCTAACCTATAACCTATACCATAACCTAACACAAATATAACCCATAACCTAAGCCACAATCTTAGTCACAACCCAACTCCCAATCTAACCCGCAACCTAACCTCTAACCCAGCTCCTAACTTAACCCACAAGCTAACCCATAACCTAAACCAGAACCTGATACGCAAACTAACATACTACCTAACCGACAACTTAATCCACAAATTAACCCAGTACCAAATTAAACTTACAAATTAACCCACTACCATACCTACAACCAAACCCACAACCTAACATACAACCTAAGTCATAACCTACCCTTTAACCTAAACCTCAAAAAATCCACTACCAAATCTGTAACCTAACCCACAACCTAACCCACAGCTTTACCGACCACCTAACCCATAACCTAACGTATAACCTAACTTACAACCTAGCCTACAATCTAACCCATAACCCAATCTATCCTATAATCTAACCCATAACCTAAACCACAACCTAACCCACCAACTAACCCTCAACCTAATCCACAACTTAACTCACAACCTAATCTACATTCTAACCTACAACCTAACCCACAACCTAACCCATAACTTATCCCATAACCTGTCCTATAACCTAATCCATAACTGAAACCACAACCTAATCTGCAACCTAACCCACAAGCTAACTTACAACCTAATCCATAACCTAACACACAACCGAATCCCTTACCTAACTCACAACCAAACCTACAACCTAACTTACAACCTAACCCACAATCTAACATACAACCTATACCATAAACGTTCCCATAATCTAACACATAAACTAAATCAAAACCTAAACCATAACGTAAATTATAACCTAGCCCACAACCTAACCCGCAATCTAACCCATAACCTAAGTCTTAAGCTAACCCGTAATCTAATACACACTCTAATTCACAACAACACACAACCTCACCTATAATCTGACCTACAACCTAACCAACAACCTAACTGACAACCTAACCCACAATCTAAATCACAACCAAATATACAACTTAACCCACAACCTATCTCATAACCTAGCCCATAACACCCAACCCTTACCCCTAACCCACAATCTAACCACTGACTTAACCCACAAGCTAATCGACCACCTAAACTGGAATCTAATCCACAACCTAACCTACAATCCAACCTACAAGTTAACCTGCAACCTAACTTACAACGTAACATACAACTTAGCCCACAACCTATCCCATAATCTTACCCATAATCAAACCATAACCTAAACCACGATCTAAATCACAATCTAACACACACACAAGCTTACTCCTAATCTAACCCACAACCTAACCCACAACCTAGCCTACAACTTTACTTAGAACGTAACACCCAACCTAACCTACAATTTAATACACAACCTAACCCACAATCTAACATACAACCTATACCATAAACGTTCCCATAATCTAACACAAACTAAAGCAAAACCTAAACCATAACGTAAATTACAACCTAGCCCACAACCTAACCCGCAACCTAACCCATAGCCTAAGTCTTAAGCTAACCTCTAATCTAAAACACACTCTAATTCACAACCTAACACACAACCTCACCTATAATCTGACCTACAACCTAACTTACAACCTAACCCACAATCTAAATCACAACCTAATATCCAACTTAACCCACAACCTATCTCTTAACTTAACCCATAACACCCAACCCTAACACCTAACCCATAACCTAAACCACAACCTAACCCATAACCTATACCATAACCTAACAAAAATATAACCCATAACCTAAGCCACAATCTTAGTCACAACCCAACTCCCAATCTAACCCGCAACCTAACCTCTAACCCAGCTCCTAACTTAAACCACAAGCTAACTCATAACCTAAACCAGAACCTGATACGCAAACTAACATACTACCTAACCGACAACTTAATCCACAAATTAACCCAGTACCAAATTAAACTTACAAATTAACCCACAACCATACCTACAACCTAACCCACAACCTAACCCACAGCTTTACCGACCACCTAACCCATAACCTAACTCACAACCTAGCCTACAATCTAACCCATAACCCAATCTATCCTATAATCTAACCCATAACCTAAACCACAGCCTAACCCACCAACTAACCCTCAACCTAGTCCACAACTTAACTCACAACCTAATCTACATTCTAACCTACAACCTAACCCACAACCTAACCCATAACTTATCCCATAACCTGTCATATAACCTAATCCATAACTGAAACCACAAGCTAATCTGCAACCTAACCCACAAGCTAACTTACAACCTAATCCATAACCTAACACACAACCGAATCCCTTACCTAACTCACAACCAAACCTACAACCTAACTTACAACCTAACCCACAATCTAACATACAACCTATACCATAAACGTTCCCATAATCTAACACATAAACTAAATCAAAACCTAAAACATAACGTAAATTATAACCTAGCCCACAACCTAACCCGCAATCTAACCCATAACCTAAGTCTTAAGCTAACCCCTTTTCTAAAACACACTCTAATTCACAACATAACACACAACCTCACCTATAATCTGACCTACAACCTAACCAAGAACCTAACTTACAACCTAACCCACAATCTAAATCACAACCTAATATACAACTTAACCCACAATCTATCTCATAACCTAGCCCATAACACCCAACCCTTACCCCTAACCCACAATCTAACCACTAACTTAACCCACAAGCTAATTGACCACCTAAACTGGAACCTAATCCACAACCTAACCTACAATTCAACCTACAAGTTAACCTGCAACCTAACTTACAACGTAACCTACAACTTAACCCACAACCTATCCCATAATCTTACCCATAATCAAACCATAACCTAAACCACGATCTAAATCACAATCTAACACACACACAAGCTTACTCCTAATCTAACCCACAACCTAGCCTACAACTTTACTTAGAACGTAACACCCAACCTAACCTACAATTTAATACACAACCTAACCCACAATCTAACATACAACCTATACCATAAACGTTCCCATAATCTAACACAAACTAAATCAAAACCTAAACCATAACGTAAATTACAACCTAGCCCACAACCTAACCCGCAACCTAACCCATAACCTAAGTCTTAAGCTAACCTCTAATCTAAAACACACTCTAATTCACAACCTAACACACAACCTCACCTATAATCTGACCTACAACCTAACTTACAACCTAACCCACAATCTAAATCACAACCTAATATACAACTTAACCCACAACCTATCTCATAACTTAACCCATAACACCCAAGCCTAACACCTAACCCATAACCTAAACCACAACCTAATCCGCACCCTAACCCACAACCTAATCATCAGCCTAACCCACAACCTAACCCATAACCTATACCATAACCTAACAAAAATATAACCCATAACCTACGCCACAATCTTAGTCACAACCCAACTCCCAATCTATCCCGCAACCTAACCTCTAACCCAGCACCTAATTTAACCCGCAAGCTAACCCATAACCTAAACCAGAACCTGATACGCAAACTAACATACTACCTAACCGACAACTTAATCCACAAATTAACCCAGTACCAAATTGAACTGACAAATTAACCCACAACCATACCTACAACCAAACCCACAACCTAACATACAACCTAAGTCATAACCTACCCTTTAACCTAAACCTCAAAAAATCCTCTACCAAATCTGTAACCTAACCCACAGCTTTACAGACCACCTAACTCATAACCTAACGTATAACCTAACTCACAACCTAACCTACAATCTAACCCATAACCCAATCTATCCTATAATCTAACCCATAACCTAAACCACAACCTAACCCACCAACTAACCCTCAACCTAATCAACAACTTAACTCACAACCTAATCTACATTCTAACCTACAACCTAACCCATAACTTATCCCATAACCTGTCCTATAACCTAATCCATAACTTATCCCATAACCTGTCCTATAACCTAATCCATAACTGAAACCACAACCTAATCTGCAACCTAACCCACAAGCTAACTTACAACCTAATCCATAACCTAACACACAACCGAATCCCTTACCTAACTCACAACCAAACCTACAACCTAACTTACAACCTAACCCACAATCTAACATACAACCTATACCATAAACGTTCCCATAATCTAACACACAAACTAAATCAAAACCTAAACCATAACGTAAATTACAACCTAGCCCACAACCTAACCCGCAACCTAACCCATAACCTAAGTCTTAAGCTAACCTCTAATCTAAAACACACTCTAATTCACAACCTAACACACAACCTCACCTATAATCTGGCCTACAACCTAACTTACAACCTAACCCACAATCTAAATCACAACCTAATATACAACTTAACCCACAACCTATCTCATAACTTCTTGATTAATAGTAATATAGAATTAGTTAAAAAGTTACAGTTAATTCAATTATTTCACCCTTATGTTAGTCAAAATTAATCGACTTTTAATAACATAATTTATTTACAAAAAGATAGTTTAGCTATGGGTAATTCTCTGAGTCCTCTGTTAGCTAACATATTTATGGATAATTTAGAAGATCAAATATTTGAATTAAACATCTCTAAACACATTATCTTTTTGTTTCGTTATATTGATGACAGATTAGCTTGTTTTGACAGTATCGACCAAAACATAATTTTTACTTTAGAAGCAGAACGAAACATGGCTATTAACTTCCTAATTTAACTATCAAGATTAACGCACACAATCTATTTGAATTTTCCATGTACAGAAAACCAACACATATGGACATATCAATATCAAATGAATCCTGTCACCACAAAGCACATAATCTAGCAGCCTACAGACCCATAGTACACAGAGTTTTAACTAGTCCACTAACAGCCAGATTTTAGCAAAGATATATCAACCATTAAACATGTAAATAATTACAATCCGAACATGATTGACTCTTTAGTTAAACAAAAAGATTATAGGTTAGCTATTAAAAGAATATATTCCATTGACAATCAAACAGAAGACACAAATTACATATCTATACCATATTTTGGCAAAATATCAGAAAAAGTTGCACATATACTAAGAAAAATCAACAACTATAAAATATCCTTTAAAACCAACACTAACTTTTTCTCATTTTTATTTAATGCTAAACACAGAACACATGTTATTATGAAATCGGGCATTTACCGTTTAAATTGTTATTTTTGTAGTTTGGTATGTATTGGGCAAACACTTCGAAATGTTGACATAAGATATGAAGAACACGTGCGTTGTTACAGAAATAAACATACTAAAAAATCTATTTATGCCAAACAGCTTTAGAACAAGATCACGGAATGGCTCCTCAAAATAATATTAAATTCCTTCTTTTTTGTAATAACAAACGCAACTGCTAGATTTGTAATTTTTATTATTTTTATCTTTTTATCTAGTTATCTATTTTTTGTATTTAACTTAGTGACGTTTTTGGTTATATTTATATTACCTTTGATAATGACACTTAGCTGCCGAAAAAATATTGTCAGGTAGATTATAATAAACTTGTAAAGCTTTTACTAATATTTTATTTATTTCATTTAATCATTAGGTTGCAGATTCTGATGTGTTTGTAACAAGATTAAGTAAATATAAATTTCAAATGCTTTTTACGCTCCAAGCACTAGCTATTAAATTTGCGTCCACTTATGAATATAGTTGTATTACAAATGTTGTTAAATGTCTATATCTGTACCATCGTTATAGTAGTATTCTCTTTCTCATTCATGTTTGTATAAGATTGGAATATTCGATTTCTTTGTAATCTGTAATTGAATCTTTGTTGCTATCTGTTGGTTGCAATAAATAAATAAAAATATTATATTCAAACGTATGGTGTCACACCTCAATTATTCATCACAATATTATATCTGACAATCGTTTCGACACAACAGTTGAATTTATGATTATTTAAAAATGGAAGTTCTATGTTCACTTGAATACGGGCGCTCTATTGTAGGGTACTAGAGCGCGGATATAACAATATTCGAACTTAAAAGACTCGTCAAGTTATTTTTTACTGTAAAATCGATACATCTAGACACAACGTTGCCAAATATGCAGGACGCTCTACACGCGAACGTGTATACGTAGAAAGAGTATACCTTGGATATACACAAATTCAGTCAGCGCCCCAAGCGGAGACTGCGTTGCACTAAAAATATACACCAACCGTATAATTATTTTGATCTGGTCGCCAATAAAGCGTCTTTTGAAATTTTGCAGAGGCGTTCCTCATGACGTAATAAGGTCATAGAAAAATTTTTACATGGGACGTGCATAGAGCGTCCATATATGGACGCTTTATGCACATGGGCGCTCTATCCAATGTAACTCGTCAATGTATGGGCGCTTTAATGATAGTAGGATATATATATATATAAATATATACATATATACATATATACATATATACATATATACATATATACATATATACATATATACATATATACATATATACATATATACATATATACATATATACATATATACATATATACATATATACATATATACATATATACATATATACATATATACATATATACATATATACATATATACATATATACATATATACATATATACATATATACATATATACATATATACATATATACATATATACATATATACATATATACATATATACATATATACATATATACATATATACATATATACATATATACATATATACATATATACATATATACATATATACATATATACATATATACATATATACATATATACATATATACATATATACATATATACATATATACATATATACATATATACATATATACATATATACATATATACATATATACATATATACATATATACATATATACATATATACATATATACATATATACATATATACATATATACATATATACATATATACATATATACATATATACATATATACATATATACATATATACATATATACATATATACATATATACATATATACATATATACATATATACATATATACATATATACATATATACATATATACATATATACATATATACATATATACATATATACATATATACATATATACATATATATACATATATACATATATACATATATACATATATACATATATACATATATACATATATACATATATACATATATACATATATACATATATACATATATACATATATACATATATACATATATACATATATACATATATACATATATACATATATACATATATACATATATACATATATACATATATACATATATACATATATACATATATACATATATACATATATACATATATACATATATACATATATACATATATACATATATACATATATACATATATACATATATACATATATACATATATACATATATACATATATACATATATACATATATACATATATACATATATACATATATACATATATACATATATACATATATACATATATACATATATACATATATACATATATACATATATACATATATACATATATACATATATACATATATACATATATACATATATACATATATACATATATACATATATACATATATACATATATACATATATACATATATACATATATACATATATACATATATACATATATACATATATACATATATACATATATACATATATACATATATACATATATACATATATACATATATACATATATACATATATACATATATACATATATACATATATACATATATACATATATACATATATACATATATATATATATATATACATGCAGAAAGCACTGATACGCCTCCGAATATATGTCTGTTCATAGTGATCGCCTCCGATTTTGGAGGCGAAGTGGAAAAAACGGAGGCGAAAACGAATCCCCGTGTATATGTACTTTAAAATGTTGGAAATCATTTATTATGCCGTTTCCCAAATTTTAGGTCGGAGTCGAAAAATACCTATTCACCCAGTCATAGATACATTTTAGTACATCGTTTTATACCCTAGGCGGCGCCTTCGCTTTATACGAGATACGTCTTAACTTAAGTTACAGCATTATACACCTCCCTACATTTAACATGCATTTTTTGTTCATATTAGCGGCAACACAGGGTAGAGGCGAAACCTACCTATGTGCATCTTCAAGAAGTTGTTCTATTGTATACACTTGACCATGGGCTTTCAAATTTATTAAAAAATAGATTTTTCATAAGATCAACAAATTAAAATGGAACTAAAATTTTGTTACTAAAAGTTTTACAATTGGTTACTTGTATTATGTATGATTTGGGTAATTTATGTAAATATTAAAACATAGTTTTACACATAAAATTTATAATCATTTCAAAAAAACCTGTTTAAATTTCTGAGGAATGTAGACCGACCAAAAGCTTATTTCAGAAATTAGCAAAACTCTTAATTGTTATGAAATGACCCTGTTTATTCGTATATACATTATCGGTATACATTATTAAAATCTAATTAGAGGTCTAATAAATACACAAATTCTGAAGTTATTTCAATCGACTGCCTATTTACGTATTTACTTATAAAAAAATTATATGATATTATTTTTTATTTCTTCCTTGGCACTTTAAACGTATTTTAAAAATAATCAAGCTATTATAATAAAAAATTAAGCTATTATAGAAATTTAATGGTATCTTACAATTAAAACTACAATGAATAAATAAAGTAACACAATATTTACTATTTAAGATGTTATTAATTATTTGGTTTCGCTCAATCCATCTACTTACATACATACATATGGTATACGCATCATTCCTTATGGACTCTTATGAGAAGACAACGTCATTGGAGGCATACACAACTGATAACTACATAAAATATATACTAATAGGAGTTGACAGAGTACGATAAGTATTTATTTAAGTATACATGTCTCCGAGCATTTAACTTGCGTTTTTTGTTCATATTAATCAATTAATCATATTAGCACAAACAATGCACGAAGGCTGATCATACTAAAACGTTTCTTTAATAATTTATTGTATAATATCCAGGCACAGATTTACCATATTCGAGGCCCCAAGCTAAAACATCTTTGAGGATCCCATCGGATTGTCCATAATAACATTTTAATTGTGAGAAATGGTTTTAGGGAATAATTACATTTTTGACTAAAGATTTCAGATTTAATTTAACATTTTTAATAAAAAGCAACTTGAGAAAAAAGTGAAATATTTATTATTAAAAACGTTAATAATTGGAATAACACGTTTTGCTCATTACATAAACATATAACCATCTTCTCCATTGTAATTTAGCAAATCTATAATATCATTTAGTAATTTTTGAGGCCCCCTGGAACCCGAGGCCCCAAGCTGTAGCTTATTTATAGTTTAATGATAAATCTCGATTAAATTGTTCAATTCGATTGAATGTTAAGACACAGCATTATCTATTTATTATGCGATAATACACGATAGAGTCCTTTGCAGTCGTTATAAAAAATTGTGGTTGATGCTTACAATTATCATATTTTCAAGGCATTAAAGACGATGAACTTGTGACTAGTAGTGCAAAAAATAGAAAAATATTGTTAAAGGAAAAAGTCCCTTTAATATGGACCATTATCATTTAAGGTCAATTTGTCAAAAGGTAACTAGTAGTTACCACTAAGGTTGCAACAATTTAAGTCAGAAAGTCGGATACACAGTGTCGCTAAGTTCCTTGCCTAAAATAGGCCCTGTAATTACTAATATTTTTACAATATGATTATTAATATTTAAAAAAATAAATTCCATATAAAAGTAAATAAAAAAACAGCTTCCATTATAATCTTAAACGAAACGTAAAGCAAAGAAAAGTAGGAACATTTATTTTAGAATAATTTTGTTGCATACTTTGGTACAATAACAACTCGAAAAAATTCTTGTATATCAGTTGCACTTGCAAGAGATTCAGATAATTTATAATCAATGAAATTATAATAATATTGAAAATTATTTCACGAATGACTCTAGAGGTACTATGTTAAAACTTTAATTATTATATATTAAAAAAAAATAAAACAAAACCTAACTAAACTTATAAATAACAAAAATGTCTGAGTAGAAAATTATGCTAAATAAATGTTGAAAGAAAGTATAAAATTAAATTTCAGGGTTTTGTAGAATATCCTTTTTGTTTAATTACTTCTAACGTTTTTTCATATTTAAAACTAATTTAGGTTTTCTCCGGCTGTGATTTTATTCCATTCTTCATCCAACACTTCTTTTATAGCAGCTTAGAATGTTATGTAGTGTTATCGAATTCGTCTCTCCAATAACTCTCAAAGGTTCCCAATGGACTTTCGAGCTGGGGGATCTAGGGAATTCTAGGTAATGTCATTATTGACCTACTTTGTTTAAAAAAGGATCCACTAATAACTGATAACTGAAGAATTAAAAAATCAACTTGATTATGAAGGAAACATGAATGGAACATGAGGAAACATGATGGTCAATGATGATCAGTTACATTTTCAGAAGGATAGGGCTCTAAAAGCTCGTATCTCAATAACAAGATCAGTTTTTAAAATAATAAACTTGAGTTGGCTGTAAGTAAAGGACTGAACTGCCACAATTTGGCACCAGTCTGTATGTGAAACGTGTGAGACGTTTGTATGTAAAATAATTTAAATCATATTGAAAATCGGTTGTTAAAAATATTTACACACTTTTACTAGTATTATTACTTTTTAAGCCTCAAATAATGTAAGCATACGTTAACATATACGGGATGAGAGTTTATTTCGAAACCGGTTTACTTCCGAGGATGTTATTCCTTTACATTCCTTGTAGTTTTTTATAACGTTTTTTTCGCTGCCGGAAACACAAAATAATAATATAAATCTGTGAACGCAGAATGAAGTGGTGTGAGGAAGTTCACCAATAGAATTTAATGAAACCTTGCATGGAGCAGTGCAGGGACATCATCTCACTGTAATAACCAGAAACAGCCACTTGGTGTACCAAAAACATTTTGGCCTGGGGAACGATTGCACAGTGTCCTTTCGTTTAAAATCTAAAAGATGAATACACTACAAAATATATAACTAATGAAGACGACGGTCTATAAACTACTAGTAATCACTTATTCTTTGTTCAATATCATGAAAACTATCTGGTTAATGTGTCACTAACCAACTTATTCATTAGAAAACTGGACATTTCAAAAATTCAATAACATTATTCTTAAGGCGATAAGTCACGCTTATCCCACATTAAACGATCATTACAAGGCGCGTACTGCGTCGCGACTACTTCTACTCTCGTCGATATACGAAACATCAGAAGTTAATAGACTGAGTTATTTGTATTTTTATAAACCTGTAAATGTAGCAAAAAGAAAATTGGATAGTTAAAGGGTTATAGAATGAGTGAAACATGTTAAACTAAACAATTTGTAATATTTGTGTAAATAAATGGCATTAAAAACAAAACTTCGTTACTATATGTATTAAAACATTTAATTTCTAGACTAACTACATTTAATTGAACCGCATTGCATTAAGTATTTTCACATAATCTATAAACATGTAGGTAACTGCTCATATTTTTATTTTATGCAAATTTTGTTTAATTAAATAACAATAACCAGATTATAGTAAAAAGCTGCATTGCCCATCTCAGTTCCCCTTAGTTATTAGGCTAATGCACTATCATTGTCGTATATTGTCGAATTCTAAATAACTGCTAAGATTTACAATCGCCCATATAAGATACAAATACTAATGTCGCTCATTTATCATAATAACATAGTTAGGCAACTGGTTAAGTTTTTCGTATCTATTTCGTATCCGGTGTGCGAGCTTCGGACGCTATCATCTGTCGGTTGCAGTCGAGTGCCCTTCTCTGTTTGATTAGGTAACGCACGGTAGGTATTTTTTACTATAGATGGTTTTCTGAGAAATAGAATATGGTATCCGTTAAGATAAATTAATTTTAAGTGAGGTCGCGTCTTATGCTCTTAATAGTTACCCAGTTATTGTACAAGTAGAAAATTAGTTTTATTTTATAATATTGTTGGCGTTGCCAAGGACGTTGTTTATATATTTATAAAGCTAGGAATTTTTTTGTTTGTCGGATGGTAACAACTTTTACTAAATCTACAAAAGTCAAACAGAGATATGACAATTAAAATTCAAATGTTTTGTTGTTACCAACATGAAAACAAAAAAGTCCTTATAGCACTCATGTCATCTAAAGAACAAGTTAATTTTATTTAAGAAATTTCTGCAGAATTCGGCACAAAATAATTCGCGGATCACGCGCCCAGAAACTACGTTGCAAATACTCGTTATTTGTTGTGTTGCAACACACTCGTACGCAAACATTGACTATTACAAACAAATTACTACGAATAGAACGCCGGACCCGATTGCAAAGTATACGATACAACGAGCGGGCGCTATAGACTATAACGCTCGTTTATAATGCCCTGGTTGTTATAGAGTTGTTTATATAGTTCGTATCACAGAAATAAACAAAGAATAATATGCAAGTGAAACATAAAAGATTTTTGTTTTCAAAACAACTCGACATTGGAAATTTACCCGACTTGGTCTAGAAATCTCATAAGGTGTATTTGAGGATAGCCCTAATTAGGAAAACCCGATCAAGTTCCTATGAGTACCCGATTACGTCAGCCCCAATTTATTTCAAGGATAAGTTACTTAGGGAAGCTTGATTAAGACCTCATGAAAACCCGATCGGGATAGCTACAGTTTTTCTTCTGGATTAAACTACGTAGGGGAACCACTTAAGATCGTTATGAAGTTTCAAAAGGGGCAATCTGAGGTAATTTTACAATTAAATAACTTAAGAAAGCCCGATGAGGCCCCCACGAAGGCCCCAAAGAGACAACCTCAGTCCTTGTAAGGTCCGGATAAGATGTCCTTATAAAAGGAAATTGCGTTACTTGGTTTCACAATGTCCTAACAACAAATACGATTGTTTTATTATAACAAATGTTAAATAATTTGCACTTTCTCCGATATGAGTTACATTTTGTCCTATCTTACATCCAAAAATACTGCAAAACACGAACGAATTCAATTTTTCATATATAATTTAACAAGTGGTCTAATTTTTTCCGATAAAATTTGTCATTTCAGAAATAAGTATATTTTGCAACTAAAATTACAGAGTCGACGAAGGAGACGAGTGTAATTTTATAAAAGCAAAGCTACGAATGTCTTAAATGACAAATTTTGCAAGAAAAAATTAGATCACGAGTTGAATTCGGCTTGACAATCCATCGAGCAAATTTGACATTTCATTTTGACATACATTTTTTCACTGAGAAAAAACCACTACTGGTTTTTTCACTATAAACTAATTTTATTTGTCCTAATTTGAAAAATCCTGTAATTTAATTGGCTAAAAATTTTCGAGTTGGATTGTCAAATATAATATACCAAGGGACAGTTATATTGCCGGAAATTTTTTCGAGCAGTTTTGACACGAGTGGTTGTAGAGAAAAAATTACACGAGGGCGTTAGCCCGAGGGTAATTTTGAGCGGAAGAAAACTAAAATTATTAACCACAGCCACAGATCTACAACTGTATCACACCTAGCAAAGTCAGGAATCCAGGATCAGGTATTAATCAAAATGACTGGTCATTCAAGTACGTCCTCGGTTAAACCGTATTTGAAACTTGATTCAGAACACCACAAGAAAATAGTAGAAAATCTTCGATGTGTGGAAAATCGCTGCAACATAACTTTTGAAGATACCCAAGAAATTAGTGAATAACAATCAAACAAAAATATATATAATAATTGTACATTTCATATTAATAATTACTACATAAATGAATTTTTAATTTTGTTAATTTACTTTCGTATCGCATCTCCTGAAATTTCTCCATAGCCCTTGGGAGATTATTTCGGAAATTTTCCCTTGGGATAATTTCCGCTTAATTAAATTGTGATTGGTTGCTATCAAAAAATTCGGGGTTATGATTCGTCAGTTTAAATCATGTGACATATGAGGGCGAGTCTCAAAATAATCTTGACTATAAAGCAAATGTTTCCTCTATCATTCTAATATTTTCAAGGTATAATTGATTTCTGATCGTTCCAATATTTCCAAGGCATAGTTATGTTTTGCAGAAACGGAAGTTCTATTTTCTTTACTCTTCTACAAATGTAATCCGTAACCAAAGGTATCATTCGATTCGTATTTCTTTTCTTTATAACACTCCCGAATATTTTTACTGTAAAATAATTAGGGGAGATAGTATTAGGGTTTGAAATAAAATGCACATAAAACTGTATCGTGCGTGAAGCGATTTTACACCTTGTATACTGCACTTGCTTAATTAAATCTTTTAAATTATTGGAAAATTAGTCCTTTAGGCTTAAAGTAGTCATTTTTGAAGAATAAATAAATGTACTTCCCTAACTGAATAAATAAAAAGTTAACTTCTAACAAAGACTTAAGCTTTTTAAATTAAATTAATTAAATTAAGTCTTTTAACCAATTCCTTTAACTCTAAATACGTGAAAGTACGTGGTAAAATTATATAATATTACACGCCAACGATACAAAACCGTCCTTCTAAAATATGGCATATCTCTATTAAATTAAATATTATCATTAGTAAGCAGACGACTTATAGACAACAATGCAAATAATACTATTTATAGCAGAGGTATTCAGCGAAGCTGTTAAACAACAAGGACAGAAGAACCGTGCGTGCTTTGGTAATATGGTTATTAATATATAAGGAGATACAAATAATACATTTTCGACTTCGAAATAATAGCAACGCCGCTGGAGGCGAACGCAACTGGTTGTCATATATAAAATATACAAATAGGAGTTAAAAGCGCATGTTAAAGATTCAGAGGCGAAATGGTACGGTAATTTGTTCACTCTAAGTATAAAGAATTTATAAAAAAAAAATTCCCCTCTCGACGTGCTCATCATCAACAAAGCTGTATAAAGCAATAGCGATAACTAGTATGTCCGTATCTGTATATGTAAGGCCGGAGTCGCGGGCGCCTTATAGCCTGTCGGAGTCGAAAAAGATAGATAAGCACGTATATATATATATATATATATATATATATATATATATATATATATATATATATATATATATATATATATATATATATATATAATACTTCACTACTTTTTCGGGTTTCACTCCGCGTATTCACTATTCGCTAAGCTGTACGGATAGCTATTACTAGCTGTACGCTAAGCTATTTCCCTAAGCTGTACGGATTACCAAAAGTCCACAAGGAAGGTGTACCACTAAGACCCATCGTAAGCTCCATTGGATCACCACTGCAACCTTTAGCGAAATTCCTGGCCAAGCAACTGCAACCTTATGCCGAAGAAGCCGAATGTTACGTAAAGAACGCAAGCCACTTCATCGAGCGTATAAAAGACACAACAGTGGCACCAGGAGATCTGCTGGTAAGCTTTGATGTAACCTCTTTATTCACGAATGTTCCAGTAAAAGAAGCAGTAGATATGATACAACGGAAATACCAAGTCCCAAATGAAATCATCGAGTTAACAAGACACTGCCTAAACAACACCTACTTCATCTACAAAGATCAACGGTACAAACAAGTGGAAGGAGCACCTATGGGATCACCTTTATCGCCGGTAATAGCGAACCTATTCATGGAAGAATTAGAAGTCCGAGCAATAGAAACGGCAAGTGACAAACCTAAACTATGGCTAAGATATGTAGACGATACTTTTATTATATGGACCCATGGAGAAGAGAAGCTGCAGACCTTCTTACAGCATCTAAACAACATACACCAGAAGATCAAATTCACAATGGAGGTGGAAAAGGACAATCAACTACCTTTCCTAGATGTATCTATAATCAAGAAGGAAGACGGCAGCCTGGGATACACAGTATACCGAAAATCAACCCACACAAATCGCTACCTGAACGCGCAGTCACATCACCACCCAGCGCAACTACAGTCAGTAGTCAAGACATTAATAACCAGATCACAACGATTGACTGATGACGATAATAAACATCAAGAACTAGAACAGGTGAAGTTGGCATTAAAACAAAATGGTTTCTCTTCCAGAAATATCAAGAAAGCGTTAACACCAAGGGACCCAAAGCCAAAGGAAGAAGAAACATCGGTATCCAAAGCGCACTTACCGTACATCAAAGGGACCACGGACAAAATAAGTAGAGTGCTGAGAAAACACAACATCGACACCATCTTCAACACCGACAAGAAGATTGGAAACATGCTTCCATCCGCCAAAACAAAAATACCACTAGAAAGCCAAGGAGTATACGAGATCCCATGTAAAGACTGCGGGGAATCCTACATAGGGCAGACCAACAGAAGAATTCAAGTAAGAAGAGAAGAACACCGAAATGCAGTCAACAAAAATGAGAGAACGTCTTCACTAGCACAACATGTAAGTGGTACATCTCATAACATAGATTTCGAAAATACAAAAGTTTTAGCGAATATACAACATAAGACCCGACGAACCATAAGAGAAGCCATTGAGATCGAGAAACGTCCGAACAATCTTAATACCAGGGACGATACACAGCGACTACCATCAGCTTGGAAACCAGCTATAACCAGCATCACCGTCAAGAAGCGAAAACCAGCACAGCAGAACGATAAAAGGGAAAGCGAGAGAAAGCCACCGGATCAAGCGAGACCAATGACACGCAGCCGCGCCAAAAACCAGCCGACCGCAACCATGCGCAACACCGTAACCGTATATAAAGACCAACCGCTACAGCAAGACGTCAGTCTACATCGTGTAACCACGCGAAGCAGAAGGAAGTTAGAAGTGACCTGAAGATGGCAAGTGTGATCTTGCCGAAACGTCGTCAACCATTGTCTGGTTCCTCTAGGAGCCGAATAGTGAATACGCGGAGTGAAACCCGGAAAAGTAGTGAAGTATCATATAATATCCGCGGAAACTTAAAATGTAACATATATATATATATATATATATATATATATATATATATATATATATATATATATATATATATATATATATATTTGTCAAACCGCTTATACACACCCGTTTCGCTTTATTCTACCGACTTGTCGGACCATTTTCGACGCTCTCAGACCCGGGCTTGGGCCTGGCAAAGTTCTCCTATGTTTTCGAGGTCTACAGGATAAGGTTTATCTAAAACTGCAATAAAAAAATATACAATTTGGGTTTGGAAAAGTAGGGTCTGTAAAAAGTTTTATACAACCGTAGTTCATCACAATGAACTATAGGGGGCGTCGCGCCTTTCTCAAGTGTATATCGTATATTTTTATACAAGACGCTATCAAACCCGCTATGTTCTACAGACTTCCTAAGACTTATTCGAGTGCATTTTAACTGAATTAGTCATTATTTAGCGTTTAACCAAAAAAATTCTAAATTTTTAAAATATGCATCAGCATTTATTTAATTCTTAGTATTTCAAGCATTTATTTTCAAATCCTGTGTAGAAAATGATGCAAAGGAAGCGTACATATATTGTTCTGACTAGAAGTTCAACAATAAATTGAAGAATCTGGGTTAAAGAAATTACGAGGGTAAAATCGCGCAGCGATCACTCGTCGAGACGCCGCGGTCACGTGCTTGACTGAGATTGCTCCCGGAAAATGCCGAAAAGCTACTTTTTATCCGCCACAATCTTCTTAAATTAAATTTTAAATACTGAAAGTTTTTTTAATGCTATTATATTACGTTGTAGTTTTTTAATAAGCGTTGTTTAGTTATATTTTGTATTATTTTATTATAGCAAAATGCGTAGTAGTAAACGTATTTTCCGGACACCAATGTTTTCTTTTTGTGACATAATTTGGTATTCAATAACACTAATCAAAACTCAAATTTCTATTGTGCTTCGGCCGAATCTTCGGCGCTTCGGCAAATTTGAATGGCCGAATATTCGGTGATTTGGCCAAAAGCCAAGGTGCATCACTAATTTATACTAATTTTGAAACTTAATCGTTCTTTATAACAATAATTACTTTTTATTAGAAAATGTTTTTAACACATTTCAGAAATAAGTAAACAAAAATAATTAAATAATTTCAAATAAAAAAAGAAAATAATAATAAATTCCTCAATCAGAAGTGTGTGACTTGTGCAGTTGTTATTTTCTTTTAATAATGTCATTGAGCCTTGGTTCTAAGTCGGTTGAATGTATTCCTAACACCGCTTGTAACTGTTCATCAGTTAAATTTGATCTCAATTTGGACTTAATAACAAAATAATTACATTACATATAAAATTTAGCATTTTTTAACTGAGCAATTCTTGATTATAATATGACAAAAGTTATTTATTTTTTAAATTATCTTTATAAATTCTAAATCGCGGATGATCTGACAGTGCGGGCCGCATTTCTAGGGTTTGAGGGCCACATTTGGCGCGCGCGTCGCACTTTGGAAACCCTGTTTTAATGTAGAAAAAATATTTTTAAAGTGTTTATTTTAAAATATCTGACTTATGATTTGTTATTAAAAAAATAAACGGATTTTCATAGAAAAATTATGAATTTTATTATTAAGTTTTTAATTTGTCATACCATTTGCTGAATGTACACATTGTATAGCTTGCAAAAAATGCGGGATGACAAAGAAACTGTCCCGCGAAGTGCTACACAAAATCTGGCAACCCTGGTTTAGACGAGTGTCGTAAATCATTATATAACATTTCATTTTTTTTTTCACTATGCATTGACATAATATATCGTATATAATATATATAACATGATTCTTCTGTGAAGATTTATAATCACATATATTACATTCAAATGGTTTTTCACCACTATGCGTTGGCATATGTATCTTAAGGCTGTTTTCCCAAGCGTATGAACTTTGTGTAGATTTTTCTCGGCTGCTATATGACCAATATTTTCTAAATTTTCAAATAGTGATGGTGTAGGATGATACAAACGGATTTGTGGTCTCCATTTTTGCAAAAAATAATCTGTTAAAAAGTTATATAAGATTTTATTCAAACATAAAAAAAATAAAACCATAAATCGATCGGCCATTATTTAATTTTGATATTAAAAAAAAATTAATTTCGATAGCATTAATAATAATCATGAAAAACGTACACAAAGTTAGTACGAAAATTTTGCGATGCGAAGAAATTTCATAATGAAATGTGGTACAGAAGGAGTGTAGGTAGTTCTAGCAAGTATATACGTATCGCTCCACCCCGTTGTTTGAAGTATGCAATTTTTGATAAGGCGAACATGTGTAAATTGTTTATTGGAGAAACGATTTATTTATTATTTTGCCTTGTGTGGCAGCAATAGTAATTATTGAAATATTTTTGGTAATAGTGAAAATTTGTTTAGAGTGCTCTGTTGAAATGACGAGAAAAAAGAGATGTACAAGAATAAAAAGTATACGATTAAGAGCAATTAGGTAAAAATATTTTATTTCATATTGTATCACATTTTCCTTGTTTAAATGGAGCACTACACTGGTGAATCCGGTGAAGTATCAGTATAACAACTTACTGAACTGAAAAAACCACTGAATTTAATATAAAAACAGCAACACATTTTTTTGTTTCGTCAAATCATTTCGTTGCTTATGTAACAATAAATAAGGTCACCAGATTATCCTTAATTAATTATTAAAATTATTACTCTTTAATTAAAATTGTGACGGTATGAAATAAAACGTTATACGTCCGGTAAAGTTTTACAGTATTTCGTTTCGAAAGAAACATTTCATCTTACTACTGTAAAATCTTATTTACCGGATTTATAAATATACCGTATGATCAAAACAACAAACGATAGGCGTACGAGTAAATATGTAATTTTTCGATACAAAATTTTATAATTTTATTGCATGAATTGTACTATTAGTCTTATTAATAAAAATAATGAATAATAAATACTAGAGAGTGTTAAATAGGCAAATACAATTTATAGTTCAATGTAATGGCATTTAAATACCCATTGTCAATCGCTTCTTTTTAAAACTCATGAAAACAACCTTTGTTTTTGTAAGTCTACGTGGGGAATAAGTATCTTAAATATTTTGTATCTTTTATTCAACGTCATGTTCTACTATTTTTGTAAAAAGTTGGGCTACATTATATCTTGGTATCTTTGTCTTTTAGAAACTTAAAAATAAAAGAAAGGAAGTCTGACACTTCAAATCCGATTACTTCATCGTTAACGTAAGTGCGTATATGTAATTATTTTCTATCACAATTAACTAAATAATGTTTAGATCTGCAGATGAAATTTTTCCAGAAGGTACAAATGTAACACACGCTGCTGATGTTGAGAACAGGTATATATGCGTTTAAAAAAATAAATGTGCTTTTTCAATGTTTTCAAGTGATACTCCTTAGTATCTTTATAGTAGTAACGAAAATTCATTCTTGGTCGAAAAGGAACCTTCAAAACTCGATTCTACAGAAAACGAATTAATGACCGGGCGGTGTATAATTGATGTTTTGTATTTCTTTAAAAGAATACAGGAACTCAACGATCATAGCCCATTTAGCTGCAATATCAGTCATATGAAAGTGACTGCAGTAAAACATGATGGACTGATTAGTGTTTTTACGCTAAAGTGTTCCATGTGTAATATAGAAAATACATTAGCCACGGAAGATGCGAGTGATACCACACAAATGAATTTAAATTCCGCTACAGTACTAGCTGCAGTTTCAACAGGAATGGGCCACTCTGCAGTAAATGAAATCCATGCTATTCAAAATATGCCATCTTTATCGTACCGTCAGTATGCAAAGCATCACGACATTGTGTCTGATGTTATCTTTAAATCTGCCTGGGCATCTATGGCAGAAGTAGGAAAAGAGGAAGCACGATTAGCCCGTGAAGTAGGTGATGTGGGAGCTGATGGTATTCCTGTGATCACTGTTATAGCTGACGGAGCTTGGTCAAAAAGATCATATAAAGTAAACTACAATGCTTCATCTGGTGTTGTAAGCTTTTATTGTACCTATGTACCTACAATAAATTTGAAAGTTAATTTTTAGGGATGCATTGTTGGTGCCAAAACTGGCAAACTTCTATTTGTTGGAGTGAGGAATAAATATTGTCCAATGTGCGACAAAGCCAATTCCAACAAAGAATCGCCAAAAACTCACAAATGTTTTAAAAATTGGAGTGGCTCATCTACCAGCATGGAGTCTGACATAATCTTGGAGGGATTTCGCCAAAGTGTTGAAATGCATGGGCTTAAATACACAAAATTAGTTGGAGACGGTGACAGCAGTGTATTTAAAACAATCTGTATACATAAACCCTACGGCCCTACAGTGTCCATCAGAAAAATAGAATGCACTAATCACTTGCTGCGAAATTATTGTGCTAAATTATGGGATATTTCTAAAAGGAGATACAGCAGTAAACAAAAATTTGTCAGTCCAGCTTTAAGAAAAGCATTACAAAGCAATATGCTGCGACTACGAGTTGCAATCAAAAAAGCTGTGGAATATCGACGAACACAAGCAATAAGTGCTGAAGAACAATTATCGCTTTTAGTCAGAGATATAAAAAATTGTCCTAGTCATGTATTCGGTAAATATGATGCGTGTGAACCTTATTTCTGTACTGGGCCCAAAGAACAAGAAATTAATTTAGTGGATCAAATGAACGAATGTGGACTTTTGGGCGACATAATTATTTGTGGGAATCGATTAGTTCAGAACGCTTACAGCCTTCTGTTAAATATGCAGAATAATTATGCTGAATCGTACAACTCTATTGTGTGTAAATTTATTGGAGGAAAAAGAATCAACTTCACAATTAAAAATAGTTTTACTATTAGGTGCAGCGCTGTCATTTAACAAAAGTGCTGTTTATCATGACGTACTTCATAGACGCATGACCGGAAAAAGCCCTGGAAAATTTACGGAAACTTTTGTACGAAGCAAAACTAGAAAGCAGCAAAACAGATTTTTAAGAAAATAACTATATCCTACAAAAAAAAGAAAACGCATTTCTGCTCCTGCGGATAATGATTATGGCCTTTTGGAAATTGAAGACAAAGAAACGATGGAAGTACGCAAGCAGCAGTTTTTGCAATTTATAAATAAGAATGAGGACGAAATAGCGGCGATAGAAAGAGAAACAAGAGGTCAAAGTAAACAAGAACGGTGGAAAGAGGAAAGAGAAAACAGGCTTACGGCATCTAATTTTGGCAAAGTGTGCAAGCTTAGAAAATCCACAAATCCCTTAAACGTTTACAAGTCAATAAGAAATTCACAATTTGTAAACAGCGCAGCAATTAGGTGGGGACGAAACCACAAAGAAAAAGCCAAAGAATGTTTTGAGAAAGAATATGGCATAAAAGTAGGAAATTGTGGTCTCTTTATTGATCAAACGTATGGGTTTTTAGGTGCTAGTCCTGATGGAGTAATTGATAAAGACACTATACTTGAAATTAAATGTCCATGGTCAATTTCAGATTTGACTCCTCAAGCAGCGGTGGAACAAAATAAAATTCCATATCTAATTTTCCAGAACGGTAAAGTACAGTTGAAAAAAAGTCACAACTATTACTACCAAGTTCAAGGACAAATGGAAATTACAGGGTCTCAATTTTGTTATTTCGTAATATGGACTCCCCATGGAATTATAGTTGACAAGGTATACATATACCTAACTTATTCTTATAATTGCATCTAAAACTGCTGTTTTATTCGCAGGTAGAAAAAGATATCCATTTTTGGGAAGAAATAGGTACTCCCAAAACTAAAAAATTTTTATTTAGAAACCATGTTACCTGAAATTGTAAAGAATAGCAAATAAAAATTTTGACTATTATAAATAGTACAAATTTTTATATCTGTTGCATTAGCATAAGAAATTAATTATTTAATTAGATTGACTTTGTATCCTGTATTATGGTATCCTATATTATTTGTTTTATCACATGGAAATAAATGCTATCTATATAAGTTGCAATTAAAAATTTATATAAATTTGTGTGGATAGGTTTTTAAACTTGAGAAATGCAATTTAATTTATTTAGAGATTAATTAAAATATTAATATCTCCCACGCAAAATAATGTTATATGGAATTTATCGAATTTTATAAAAACATTCCTCAATTAAAAAAATGAATAAGATAAAAATGCAACATTTGGTGCTTCTATATTACCATAACAATGAGCCGGTTATTGCAGTCCATGTGGAGTTGATAACGTGTCAAATTTAACACGTTATTACACAGCAGAACGAATCAAATGTTAGCTTTAGATATGAATTATCCCTCCCACTGTTAAAGCGTTATTGAAGTGTATCTATCCCTTTTACACTTATTTGTCAGTAATAGATAGAATGATTTTGACTACTAAACAGTGGTACGCCCATGTTATCTACGGATTCTTGCAAAGCGGTAAAACAGCCTTAAGATAACCCTTTTTCACACATATATTACATACATATGGCAGTGGCGTGCGGCGAGAATTTAGGCTAGGGAAGCAACCATGATTTTAATTACAATACACCTAGGTAGAGGCGCGGATTAACGAGGAGGGAATAATCCCCCCCCCCAATTTAGAAATAAGTTTACATAGAATAGAAACAAATAATGTTTGTTTAATTATTATTTATTAAAACAATTATTTTTGCAAAGATTTCCCCCTCAAAATACTTCTCTGGATCTGCTCCTGCTAGGTACAATAAAAAACAGTGTTAAAATTATTAAACTTAAAAGTTTTTCAAAGAAGCACTTTTACACTTTATACTTATGGAATTTGTTGACTATCATTCTTTATTTTAAAAAACTACTACTATGTATCAATTTTCCGGTCTTAGCAAAATACCGGTACAGGTTTTAATCTTTGTTGTTAAATATGAAAGTTCTGGTTTTGATCCGCCTTTCTTAATAATTTGTAATTTCTCTCTAAAACTGTATGCGAAAAATTCTTTATTAATAATTTACAAACTGAACAAAAAGTCGTCCCGATTCGGATATATCGAAAGTACTCGAACCTTTCACCAAAGCAGCTGAATTTGCAGGCGTGACGATAATGCAATTTTAAATTTGCATACAGGCAAACTAAATAGAATTATTTGTCTTTAAAAAAATTCAACTTATAAATTGAAATAATAAAATGCGACAAAATACAGTCTCATTCGCAGATTTACATTACTTAAGTAACATTAAATTTAACAAACACTAAATCGAACAAATAACCAAATTATAATAAATAAACATTTGGGCATGAAGCACACTAAAAATAATGGCCAAGCAATTCTAACAGCATTGTCTACTATATAACTACGCCGGCTGATTCACGCCAAGGCTAAGAGTAGAGCAGTTATAACACGTTTGAATCGGTATTACCTTTCCGTGCAAGTTTAATGAGCCTAATTTAAAATAGTACTCTTAATAATTATACTTTTTGCTGTACGGAATTGATATTGAGCTTTAAGTTGATTAAATATTACAAATTTAAATAAACGATTACCATAATTTTAAAAAAATATTTTTGTTAGCATTGGTTATTTTTAATAAATTCTCAAGGGAAGCATTGCTTCCCTTGCTTCCATGGACCGCACGCCACTGACATATGGTCTTTCACCATGATGTGTTGACATGTGTATTTTAAAACCACTCTTTTGCAAACATTTATAAACACATATAACACATTTAAATCGTTTTCCAGCACTATGAGTAGCCATGTGTTGTTTAAGATGATTATTTTGCGAAGACTTATAATTGCATATATTACATTCAAATGGTTTTTCACCACTATGCGTTAGCATGTGTTTTTTAAGATTACCCTTTTGCAGACATTTATAACCACATATAATACATTCAAATGCTTCTTTACCACTATGAATAACCATGTGCTTTTTAAGATAAGACTCATGCGAAGATTTATAATCACATATATTACATAGAAATGGCTTTACACTACTATGAATCGACAAGTGCCTTTTAAGATTACCCTTTTGTGAACATTTATAGTCGCATATAATACATTCAAATGGTTTCTCGCCACTATGAATAACCATGTGTTTCTTAAGATAACACTCATGCGAAGATTTATAGTCACATATATTACATACAAAATGACTTTTCACTACTATGAGTAGACAAGTGCCATTTAAGATCATCTTTTTGTGAACATTTATAGCCACATATATTACATTTATGTGGTTTTTCACTACTATTAGTATATATGTGGTTTTTAAGACCTATTTTTTGCGAAGATTTAAAACCACATATATTACATTCAAAAGGCTTTTCACCATTATGTGTTTCTTAAGATCACCCTTTCGGAAACATTTATAATCACATATATTACATTCAAATGGTTGTTTGACACTAGGTGATGTTTCATTTTTAATGTGGAAGCTTTCCTTTTTGCAATTTTATATCTATATCTGTTTCAGTTTTGATTACAGTTATATATACCTCCTTATTATCCACCAGGTTAACATGTGGAAGATTATTACAACTTGTAATAATTAAAAAGTAAATTTACATGCAGTAGACTGGTATGGTAAATTCAACTATTTTTCGGTTGCTTCTACCATATGGGAGTGTGATTGATTTAACCTGATTGCGTCAATTTAACCAAAAACATTTTACTAAAATCATATAGTTCATATTATACACAGGTATTGTTGTCACTATTTGTACATATTTTCAGGTTGCTGCAACTTATTTTTGGTTATTTTAACCTGACTATTTTTCTCAGTGAAGGTTTCTTGTTTGATTAGATTGAGCGAATAACATCAGCCAGTCATAAATCGTTACTTTCACACTTCATTAAATTGATTGAAACCTAAAACTGTAACAATCGACTGGTCCAATATTATTACAAGTTTAAGTTGAACATTATTATTTATCTACTGAATAAATATCGTTTTCAGTTATATAAAAAAACTTAGTTGGTACCAAAATAGGGATCCCTTTAAAAATCGGTAATTATTAATCAAATTCTTACATTTTTGCAACAATAAACACAAATTAGACATTTTAGAAGCTTTTGTAATTTGTAATTGTAATACACAAACATAAATGCTCAGTACCTCAAACTGAACTTAGTAGTTAAAAAAATGTTCAGAATTAACCAAAAATGAGTTGCAGCAACCCGAAAATATGGTACAAAAAGTGACAACAATACTTGTGGGTAACATGAACTATATGATTTTAGTAAAATGTTTTTGGTTAAATTTACCCAATAAGGTTAAATCAATCACACTCCCATATGGTAGAAGCAACCGGTAAATAGTTGAGTTTACCAACCAGTTGTGTCATTTCAACTTCGCTCTATGATTTGACACAATTCGTGTTAGGTTGTTTCAGCCTTGCATATAGTTGAAATAGTCTTAATAGTATAGTTAGATATACGAAATGAGATAGTTAGAAATGAAGCTCATATAGTTAAATCAACCGATTTCTTATTACAAATCTAGTAATATTAGCTTGTTTTTTCTGGCTGATGTAGTAATATTGGATAGTGAAAGTACTTATATGTCAAGTTAGGTCAGCACCTATCAAAGGTGGAATCAGCTATCTATAAAAGCAGTCATGACCATTGCTTATAACTAAAATAGCATTCTGTTTAGTTTTTTTTACCCCTCAATTTCAGTGCACATTACTATATTTTCTGGTTGTTTCTACAGGTGCCATTGGTGGTTTCAACCCACCATTTTTGGTAGTTTGCTAAATTTTCTCTTCATAATCTCCAAATATCTCCCACTTCCTCAAAATATTATTATTCTAAACTAATTCTAGGAAAATCCCTGTAAAGGGATGGGACGGAAATTCACATTGAAAATATGAATGCTTTTGATTTCTATACCTGTACTATTTCAATGTGTATTACCTTCAACTGCTATAAGGCTTTCTCACAGACAGCTGAGAATGTTTTCAGAAAGTGATAGAAAGCTAGCAACTTTGAATAGAAAATCTGGCTAACTAGCAATGAGAGTGAGTTCAAATCAAAACTGTTACTGTTTAAAAATGAAGGCAAGACAAATAAACAGCAAATAAAATAAAAAGGTGTTTACTTAAAAAACTTACATTAGAACAATTAATTCCTTATATTGTATTCGGTATTGTCACATATCCTGAAATAATTATAATTATGAAACATGCGACAATTATAAGTACTTACAAACTAAACATCTAAATACAAAATATAAGGACACAACAACAGATTTACGCATGTATGAAATAGATTAAAAGTACGGCCTATCACATATCCGTAGGAATAATATAAAGTTATTTTAACAAATACAGTATAAAAATAATCAGTATAAAATAAATTTAAACCAAGTAAAATGTCATTCGACAAAACATAAAGAAAACCTTACGTACAATGAAAATTCACCTAAAATTAAAAATAAACTAATTAAAAGGGTTTAATGAACTAAAATAACATAATAAATATATTAAAGAAATCACAAAAGATGATAAAGATCATCAGTAATAAAGAAAGTGTTTTCCAATATAGACTTTTACCAACAAAAAAATAAATATTGTTAACATTCAAATTACAGGTTAGCTAAGTTTTTAAAAATTTATTTTACATAAAATATACTAGTTAAATAAAGGAACACATATACCTAATCAAATCATTTAACTTAATCAAATATATTTTATTATTATTTCATAGTCAATTTACAATCTGTTACAATCGAACAATAGGTAAATGGTGTATTATGTACTAAGAGATCTACAGACATGCCGAGAATAGTCCATTGACCATTCTCTTAATTACTAGTCATTATCTAACTTATGGTACATTATTGACAACATCTTATATATACAATATACACAGAGATGATACGAGACTAACTAAACCTTGTGGACAAGAATCAAATATGACAAAAATTCAAACAATAATAATTAAATACCTCAAGTATGCATTTCAACAAACACCTTTTAAACATAAACTAATTATAATATTTTAATACTTAGTATTTTCTAGGTTTTAGAAAACCAAACCAAAGAGTATAATAAATGTATATCTATGTATTCTCATCCAAAAAATGTAACCAACTTGTGACCAATAAACAATAATATACTGTTATGTATAATTAATTAATATTATGGCAGTGAAATCAAGATATAATACTAATGTACAGTTATAACATGGATATAAAGAAAACTAAACGAACAAGGGTGCCAGTAAAAGAACTAGCAACCAATTTAAAAAACGTGCAAGTACAATATTTATACATTATAAGTACAATATTTACAATGCATCTCTTACAGTTACAAATCTTTTGCCATTTGGTGCTATGGTAATGTTGTTAGGAATGGGACTTAGCAGTTCATTTTGGTAAACAGGAAAGTACGCTTCCACCCACACTAACTTCATAACCATGTACATGTTCACGGAAACCTAAGTTTTCAAGAAGTTCATATTTAAATATTACAGTTGATTGTCCCACAAGAAAAATGTCTACTACAATACCAAACAGTGGTTCTGCTTCCTCCGTCACTCTAAGAGATAGAACATTTCTTTTAGAATATGTTGTGCCTTTTACAATTGCCCAAGACACCCTATACAGAGGTTACTCATCCTTTTTTAAAAAAAAAACCTGCAAATATCATTCTCAACTGATAGGTTTTGTTTTTTCCCTACCCTAACTAATGATGATATCATGTTATCTGCACTGAAAAGCTGCACCAACTGCAGCTGGTGCTTTATGGCCAACAATTTTGTAACATTGCGTTTCTTAAAAGAAGCTCTAGCATACATTTTCGATAGCCTGTGTTTTGCTTCGTATCTCATTGACCATAAATTACTAAGGGGACCAAATTTTTCTGCCATTCTTGGATAATGTACCAAAAAATGGAATTTGAACTTCAATTTTTTCTTAGATAGTTCCAAATAGAGCTCATTATGTTCAAAAATTAAAGTTTTAAGTAGATCGGTATGACCACGTGAGGTTATATGACACAGGAGGAGATCTAAAATCTTTCTTAATGTCAAATACAGGGGCCAGGTTGGTTCATTAGTAGGAATCAGATCACCAACAAGCAACCCAAAATATCTAACAAATATCAACATTTCAGATACCGATTGTTTAAGAATACCTTGCTTCAAGTGTTCTATAGTCAAAGCACAAGGTTTGCTTCCTTGATCTGGACCAAAATCAAAAGCAAATAGCCGTTCATTTAATATCTCCAATGAAAATAGTTTCAAACGATTTACAAAGTGGTCAATGAGAAATGACATAACGTATTTGGCAGACCCTTCTAAAATATCATGCATGATGTCTACACCTGTCTCATTAAATATATCAAAACTCTCAATCTTATGCCAAACACTCTCCTCTTTTACACCATATACCCAATTATTTTACACCATATACCAAACTTTGTTCTATCAGATGAATGAAAAAGTAAAACCAAAAAAATGTATTGCAGGAAGGAGGTGTAATGAGGAGGCAGGCCTGCTACAGAAATGTATACCGCACCTAGTTTATGCAAGCCAGCGTGACTACCAAGGACATTTCCAGTTTCATAGTCATCAAGAAACAATATCAATGGGAAGATTAGTTTTTCGCCATGCTTCATTCTTCTGCTTCTCCAAACAGAACCTTGCACAAAATTTGTGATCAAATAATGACTTGATTCCAACTCTTTAATATAGTTTATAGTTTCCACTAGCAGGTTTGGAATGGAGAAAAAACGCTTCAGGGTTTTTCGAAGAGCCACAAATTGTTCAGAACATGTAACGGGCTTGAGACTGAGATTCGCACCCTGTCTGATCTCATTTAATCTTTGACCAATTACAACATTCATAGGTGGGATATAACAGTCCAGTGACTCAAAATATTGCAAACGCTTGAATTCAGTTTCCAAGCAGTGGAAAGGATTTTGTAAAACGTCATGCACAAGCTTCCGTGTTGAGGAATCAACTGAGCCTTCCACCAGAATGTTTGAAATGGTGGAATAAATTTCATCAGAAATTAGAGATGTGACGTCATCCACTACATATTGAATTGTTTGGCAAGGAACAAGAGGATTTGCATAAAGGTTTGACAAAAACTCAACAGGTGGTTTTACAGTGCTGACGATGGTGTTAACCGAATTCCAAGGAGAATGAGAAAACAGTGATGAGGTTTGAGATGAGACATCTGGAAAGGGCACATCATTGTTTGAATTTGAAAGACTGTTCATAACTGATTCATGAATCAACATATGTTTACAGAAAGGATTTTGTAATTGAAAAGTTCTTGAACAGTTAGCTTGTGCACATTGAAAGCTGGTAAAACTTCCTCGTGGATGGCGACTGGTTATATGTTTTAAAAGCTTTTTAATCCCTCTCCTCTAGCTCCGAAAGGAAACTGGTTACTGAGGTGTATTGCTTGTCATACAGGGTTTATATTTCATAAAATCCCTCCTGTATGAATAACCATATGACGGAAGATTCACAAGGGTATTCAGTATTTAAATGAATTATTATTTTAAAGCAGCAATCCATCGCTGATAAGATAGTTTTCAACAAATAGTAAACATCATCAATTACAACAAAGTTGGATTTAATTTCACCAACAGTAAGGCCTACAGCCATAATAAACGGTTGGAGAGTTATATCTAGATTTTCTAGTTTGTTTTTTCTCCTGGTCACAGCTTCTTCGATGAGTCTGTCACTGGTGACCAAGGTTACAAAGCTTTCCAGTGATTCAGCTTTGCTTTGTCTCCAAGTCCCCTTCTTTCTGATAGTGGTTGTAGATATTAAGTATGACAAACAGAGGAGGCTCCCCAAATTCGAAGTATCTTCAAAAACCTAAAAAAAGACGTTTTTCAGTTCGTTTTTAAAACCGTAGGTGTTTACAAAAAAAAAATACATTCTGTAATTGTGATTCTGCATGCACATACAGCTTGATCAGGTTGCCCTTACATGCAACTGTCTGAATGCCTTTCAAATGGGAAAGTTTTATATCAAAGGTAACCAGACAAGACCGTATTCAAGGGGGGGTACGGAGTCTGAACCGAAGCTAAACTTAATACTAATAAATGACACCAAAATAAAATTATTTTTCTATTCTGCCAGAAATTTCCCCAGAAGCCACCTGGAAATAAATTGCTAGCTACGGCCCTGTAACCAGATCCATTTACTTGCTGAACTGACATTATAAATAAACACAGTAACTTAATTAGAATTAAGTATGTTAATTTGGGATGATTAAAAATTAATGTCTGTAGCAATTTTTGAATAATAAATAGCAGATATGCTGCAGTAAGATAAAATTTGAATAGCATACCTTCCTCACAATGAAGGAACTTCTGCAACTGTTCCTTCTCGGTCTCGTCTCTGCATTTAGCAGCATGGATCCTGGCCAATTCGTATATCCGCTTCTTATGCTTCGGGAAGTTTTCGTACAGCTTATTAATGGAGTGGGAGTATGCAGAGGCAAAATTAGAGCTGTAAGAGCTGAGCTGTAACAAAACAACATATTAATTAATGATTACAGATCACATTCACATAATTTAAAAATAAGATTTTAGAGATATCACAACATTCATTTCTGAACATAATGGTTCAGTATATCCAGTTTACCTATCTAGCAAAAGGGATGTGCCCCACATAACATATAAGTTGAAAATTATAGCCACCATTGAAAATAAATATATACTAAATTATATTATTCACCTCCAATATTCCTGTGTCTCAACGTTTTGTAATTAATAGGTGAAGAATTATTTTCGATGTTGACAATGTAATTTAACCAACATGTTAGTTAGTTAGATTCTTTATTTCCATCATATGATGTTATTTGGATACATTTAATTGTTTAAATGCTAAAAAATACTAATTACTACCTACCACTATATTGAATCTGTAAGTACAGGTATAAATAAATTTAGTTTACATCTAATAAAATTACAGTATTTACGTTTAAACTCGCTCTTATTTTTTGAATCTTTAACATCCTGTGGTAGTTCATTATATAATTTGAACCCCTTATAGAATAAATTATTTTGTGAGGATGATTTTGTATGAAAAGGTAATCTAAATTCATTAATATTTCGTGTGTTATATTCATGGTATTCCCTGTTATATGTCTTGAATTTTGACATATAATGTGGTAACTACCCGTTCATTATTCCAAAAATTAAAAACAGAGTTTTATAATAAATCCTTTGCTTTATGGTAAAGAAATTTAGCATATCCAGCATAAAGGATATTCTAGTTCTTCTGTTACAACTCAGAATAATCCTCATAGCTCTGTTTTGTAATTTTTGAAGTCTTTGTATATCAGTTTCCTTTATTAGGAATAGAATCGAGGCACAATACTCAAAATGTGGAGCAATAATACTCTTATATACTAATATTTTAGACCATATGTTTAATTTATTGCTTAATCTACCTAAAAAACCTATCTTTTTAGCTGTCTTCTTTACAACATAATCTACATGTTTGCTAAGTTTTAGTCTATTATCTATCATAATTCCTAAATATTTCATATCAGCAATTTCTATATTTTCTCTATCAATGTTTACCCCATCCGTTAAATTAGAGCATACCTTGTTTGATATTATCATAGCTTTAGTTTTTGAAGTATTAAGTTTTAGTTTATTGAGTTTTAACCAACTTGTTATATTTATCATGTCTGAATTTACCTTTTGTATCGCTAGTTTAACATCTATGTCAGATGCTGTTATTAAGGTATGATCTGCAAAAAGATTTATATCACAGGCAATTAAGTTGCTTGTCTATATCATTGATATAAAGTATAAATAGTAATGGACCTAGATTGACCCTTGCGGTACCCCCCAGATAGCCTTGTCTTTTGGATGAATTGACTTCATTAAACTTGGTAATTTGATGTCTATTAGTTAAATAACTTCTAAACCATTGGCTGAACCTTTAATCCCATATCTTTCCATTTTTCTTAATAAGATATCCCTATGAATTGTTTCAAATGCTCTTTTTAAGTCCAAGAAGACAGCAATTATTTTCTTATTTTTATCCAATTGTTCCTTCCATTTTGCTATCATCATATTTAATGATGTTTCACAAAAGTGATGTTTTCTGAAACCCAGAGGTGCCACAGGATTTGTAGTTTCATTTCAGTGACTTAAGTGACTTTTCCCATTAAAAAAGTGACTAAAAAGTGACTGATTTCATTAATAAATTTTTAACAATGGCCATCACAAATAAGAATAATCTTATTATAAAAAACCATTTTATCATATTAATATCAAACTTGAAAATTCACAAACGAAATTTATAATACAACATTTAAATATTTTATTTATGTTAAAATAATAGTGAGTAAAACGTAAATGCTGACTTATTAGATATTATAAGAGAAACATAAATTTTCGTTTAAATTACAACACGATGTGGCTTCTTTATAGGCCAAATAGTCTCCTGACTTTACTAGGCAAAGTATTTGAAAAATTGTTTCTCAAAAGACTACTGAAGAACACCTGCACCTATTTCAATTTGGGTTTAAAGAAGGCCATTCTACAACTTCGCAAATACATAGAATAATAAACCAGATATCAAAACGATTAGAAGAGAAAAAATAATGTTCATTCATTCTGGGCGTGGTCTTCACTCTTCACCCACTGCACTGAAGCTCTAGGCTTATTGTGCCCCAAGAAGTAATTTACTCAATCAGACCTGTATCGCCAAAGAAGTTGAGGATACAGTTGATTGGTGCTGATGCAATTTCGCTCGGTTCAACGTACTGAGCCCCGAAATGTTTAAATCTTTTAGCCCCGAGGGCTGAACATTCACATAGGACATGTAGGGCTGTCTCTTCTTCCTCTTCACATAGCCTACAGGTTGCATCATCGACAATATTCATTCTGTTGAGATGTTTATTAAGGCTACAGTGTCCTGTTAATAGTCCTGTTAAATGCCTTAGTTGTTTCCTCCTCCTTTGTTCTCTTACTGGAAGGGGACATCATTAGCATTTTTGACTGCCTGTGCCCCTGTAATTTCTCCCAGTAGGTTTTATGTTTATCTTTCAATAAGTCTTTGATAATCCCTCTTGCGGTTAAATAAGGGACCGCATGTAGGTTCAGGACCTATTAATCTCTGTTCGGAAGCTTGTTTTGCAAGTTGATCAGCTTTCTCATTTCCTTCATAACCCTGATGTACTGGAACCCACTCTACACAAACATTGTTGCATGTAGCCAGTATCACCAGTGCTTCTGTGCAATTAAGGACGACCCTTGAGTGAATTTCAGTACTTCCTAAGGCTTTTAGTGCCGCCTGGCTATCCGTTAAGATGGAGATTAGCCTATTTTCAAAGCCCCTCTCTATCATGCTGTGTGCACATAATATTATGGCTGTTATTTCAGCTTGGAACACGGAAGTGAGCTTCCCCAGGTTAACACATATTTCATTCCCTGTACTTTGCTCAAACACTCCTGCTCCAGAGCTGTTTTCTGTTTTGGAACCATCTGTATACCATACAGTCTTTGAATCAACTCTCGTTTTCGTTCTTCATCACCCCTCTCAGGTATTTCAACCCTAAAAGGTTTTCTGAAGTCCCAAACGGTGTTGATTTTATCAGATTGCATATTGAGGATACTGGTTTTTTCCAGTATATTAAAGATCTCAGAATTGGGTCCGAAGCTTTGTCTCCCTATCCCATGATCGCTTATTTTCAGCCTATATGCAGCTGCCAGTGCTTCTGATTCCACTACTAGGTGAAGTGGAGGTAGACTTAGCATTGTTTCCATTGAAGCTGTGGGCGTAGATGACATTGCCCCAGTAATACCTACACAGGCGTCTTTGTAGTTTATTTAATTTATTTATTACCACTCTGTTTCTGGTTTTGTGCCACCAGATAATAGAGGCATAAGTGATTGTTGGTACAACCACTCTTGTGTATACCCACAAGGTCATGCTTGGTTTCAAGCCCCAGGTTTTGCCTATTGTTCTCTTGCAAGCCCATAGGGCCCTTGTGGCTTTGTTAAGTATCTTCTCCAGATGGGGATTAAAGGTTAGTTTGGTGTCTAAAATGACGCCCAAATATTTTGCCTCTTTCCCCATAAGTAACTGTTGGTCCCCTATTCGTACCTCCTTCAAATCTTGAAGGTTTCTTTTACGTGTGAATGGTATGACGGAAGTCTTAACCGGAATAACCGAGAGTCCTTCTTTCAAACACCATCTCTCCACGGTTTTCAGGGCCTGCTGCATCAAATTTCCCGAATTTCCCGTTTATGAGTATGGTTATATGATCTGCATATCCTTGCGCATATATTCCTTTCGCATTTAGTTCAGCGAGGTCATCAATTACCAGGCTCCAAAGAAGAGGGGAGAGAACTCCTCCTTGAGGACACCCTTTTGTTACAATAGCCTCCTTGATATAATTTCCAAGGGCTACTATGATTTTCCTGTCTTTTAGTGCCGCAGTAACCCAGCCTATTATAGATTGGTCTACGCCAATCTCAACCATTGCCCTGGCAATTGAGTCAAAGGAGGTATTATCAAAGGCACCCTCTACATCCAAGAATACTCCTAGGGCAATCTCCTGGTTTTCAATTGCCCGTTGTATTCTTGTTGTTAGTTCATGTAAAGCTAGTTCACAGGATTTACCCGATTGATAAGCAAATTGGTTTCGATGTAGAGGTGATTCCCTCAGAATTTCGTCCCTGATATGTCTATCAATCAGTTTCTCCAAGGTTTTGAGGAAAAATGACATTAGGCTGATGGGTCTGAAGGCCTTTGCCTGGGCATAAGAATTACGCCCTGGTTTAGGTATGAAAGAGACCCTGACCTGTTTCCAGCCACTTGGTATGTACCCAAGAGCCAGACTTGCCCTATATAGGGCACATAGTGGTGAAGCAAGTTCCTCCAAACCATGCTGTAGTAATGCAGGAAAGATGCCATCTATTCCTGGTGACTTAAATGGTCTAAACGTATTGATTACCCATTTAAGTCTTGTTATGTTGATTAGCCTTTCGGCCAATCCCCAATCTTCTCTTCTTGCCCGAGTGATTGGTATTCCTGACATATCATCGTCAGGATTTGTTCCAGTGTCAGTAACACTGCCTGGGAAGTGAGTCTCTAGCAAGAGCTTAAGAGTTTCCTCCCCAGTTTCCGTGCACTCTCCATTAGGCTTCTGTAATGAGCCCGTAAATGAGCCTGTAAATAATGTACTTGTTGTTCCTGGTTCCCATTCTGTTATTGTTTTAATCATTCTATTTTCATTTGCTCTCGTTACATGTCCCAGCCATCGTATCCTTTGCGCTTTGATTTCTCGTACTATGTCCTCACTTTTTATCTCTCTGTCTATTTCTTCATTCATCCTCACTCTATATTCATCTTCTCCTGTTCTCACTGGGCCCAGAATTCTTCTTAGTATCTTTCTTTCATATATTCTTAGTTGTTCTTCGTCCTTCTTTGTTAACCTCATTGTTTCTGCTGCGTATATAACTGTGGGTCTTATTAATGTTCTGTAAATTCTTATTTTTGTGTCTTTTGTAAGCTTACGGTCTTTTAACAGTGGTTTGTATATGTTGAAGATTTTGTGTCCCCTTTGGATTCTATCTTTTATGTCTTGTACTTTACTGTTTTTATTATTTATCTCGGTACCTAGATACGTTAATGCTTGCACTTTCTTGAATTCATATTGTCCTATCTTGTATGGTGTTTGATCTTCTGTGTCTCCTCTTTTGCACTTCATATACCATGTCTTATCTTTGTTCATTGAGAGCCCTCTTTTTTTCGCTTCTTTGTCTATTATCTCCAACGTTTCATTTAGTTTTGTTTTCCGTCTTGATATAATAACTAGATCATCAGCATACGCCACCACCTGTATTTCCTTGTTTCTTATTGTTCCTCTGTGTCCTGTTTTTCTTATTATATTTTCTATGGCCACGTTGAATAGCACTGGCGATAGTGCGTCCCCTTGTCTTACGCCCTTGTTTATCTCGATATAATCTGTCTCTTCCTCTCCTACTTTTATTGTCGCTTCTGAGTTTTCCATTGTCATTTGCGTGAGTCGTATTAATTTTTGTGGTATTTGTAGTTCTTGCATGTCTTTTATTATTTGTGGTCTTCTGATTTCGTCGAATGCTCTGCGGAAATCTATGAATAGCAGGTGTAGTTCGATGTTATATTCATAGGCTTTTTCTATTATTTGATTCATTATGTGTATGGCGTCTACCGTGGATCTGCCTGGTCTAAACCCACATTGATAATCTCCCAATTCCCTTTCCGTGTACTGTCTTAGGCGTTGTTGGATTATGCTTGTAAATACTTTGTAGGATGTGTTTAAAAGAGTAATGCCTCTATAGTTGTTGCATATTTCGGGATCCCCTTTTTTGAATAATGGTGTGATTGTCCCTCTTCTCCACTCATTTGGCATTTTTTTTTCTCTCCAGATTTTTTTTATTATGTTGTGTAATCTCTTGTGTAGTTCTATTCCTCCATATTTCAACATTTCCCCATTCACTTCATCCGCCCCAGGAGTTTTTCCATTCTTTATCTTTTTAATCGTTTCTTGTACTTCCTTCAAGCTTGGTTCTTCCTCTATTTGTTCGGTCACTTCGTACCCCCTGTCTTCTAGTTCTGCTTCTTCTTCTTTTGTATACATTAAGCTCTGGAAATGTTCTCTCCAGATTTCTTTTACTATTTTTTCTTCCACTTGTAGTCTCCCTTCTTTATCTTTCACGCCTCTATTTTTGATTCGGTTGTTTCTTCGGGTCCTTCTTATGCTTTCATACATTTCTCTGGTGTTGTTTCGATTTCTGTTGGTCTCAATCTCTTCCATTTTTTGGTCTATCCACTCTCTTTTTTTATTCTTCAATACTTTGTCCGCCTCTTTCTTTACCTTCCTGTAATTTTCATGATCTTCATCTTTCCCTGTCCTTATCCACTTCAATCTGGCCTCTCTTTTCGTATTTGTCTCCCTCTCACATTCTTCGTCAAACCATTGTTTATCTTTCTTGTTTTTCTTGTATCCTATTGTTTTCTTGGCTGCCTCTTTTAGACATAGCTTAACACTTCCCCATTCTGTGTCAACGTCTTTTTCTGTATTGTGTACTTTTTGATTTAGTTCCTGTTCCAGTATTTCTTCATATTTCTTCCTGTTTTCTTCCTCCATTAGTTTTCTTATATCCCATCGTCTTTTCTTATGCTCGTTCCGTTCTCTTTTTGTTACTTTCTGCTTCATTTTTGCCACCACTAACATATGGCCCGTGTCTGCATTCGCACCTCTGTATGTTCGGACGTCTTGTATGTTCGCTGCTTGTCTCTTTCTAACTAGTACATGGTCTATTTGATTGCCTGTATTCCTTCCTGGGATAAGCCATGTTTCTTTGTGCTCTCTTCTGTGTTTGAACCGTGTGCTGCTTATCAGTAAGTGCTCTGCTGCCGCATAGTTGCATAGCTTTACTCCATTATCATTCGTTTTCTCATGAATTGTGAATCTTCCTGCGACTTCTTTGAAACATTCTTCTTTCCCCACCATTGCGTTAAAATCTCCTAATATCATAAGGAAGTCGTTCTTCTTGATGCTGTCCGTCACCCTTTCTAATTCTTCGTATAGTTTTTGCTTTTCCTCCTCGTCTGCTTCCTCTGTTGGTGCGTATACGTTAATTATTGTTAAGTTGTTCGGTTTTCCTTTAATTTTCAATACAGCTATCCTTCCATTGATTGGTATAAATTCTATGATTGCATTTTTTAATTTCCTTCCGACTATAAATCCTATTCCATTCCTCCCTTGTTTTTTCTCTCCCGAGTAGAACATTGTGACGTTTTGTTGATTAATCTCTCCTTTTTCTTTCCATCTCGTTTCTTGGATTGCTATTAGGTCTAAATCATATCTTTGCATTTCCTTTGTTATTTGGGCCAATTTTCCTGGTATTAACATAGTTCTTACATTCCACGTTCCAATTTTTACTACATTTTTCTTTTTATTATTCTTCCTACTTTTCTTCTTCTTGCTTTTCTTGATTCCATATCCTGTCTGCTTCTTTCCCCTGGCTCTTCGTTCCTTGCATATTTGTAAGTTTCTCAATCTTCGTTCTATCCTTTCTGTGGGTGGTGGTATTTTAGATGTGTTTTTCATTTTTAGTTCTTCTATGGCATATATATTTTTTAAGTTATTTGACTTGGTTTGTTCCCGTTCTTCATTTTTCTCCGAATTGTTTTCTTGTCCTATTTCTTTGCATGTTGTCATCGTTTCTTCCGTCCAGTTTGATATTTTTTCTAGTTTTTTGGAAACTGTTGTTGGTTCCGTCTAATATTTATGGTTCTTTGCATTTCTTTTTCTAGAGCGTCTTCTTCTGTTGAGGATTTGCTATTTATATCCCCCTCTGTTGCATTTGCTTTTACTTCGCCTGTTTTCTTGTAAGGGGCCAGTATTGTTTGTGTCCAGTATTTGTTTCTCTTTGGGATTGTACCTATTGATCTTGTTTCCTTAGGAGTGTTCTCGTTTTCTTCATCCGTGGACCTTTCTCTTTTTTTACCTTCTTTCGCTCTTTCCGTATTTGTCAAGTCTTCCTCGTCTATTTCCTCCTCCCTCTGACCCTGTGGTTGTATGAACTGCTCCAAAGTGTAGGATTCGCCATTGATAATCAATTTGTTGTATGTTATGTTCGCCCTGTAACCCTCTTCTCTAGCTTTTTTCATGTGCTTCAGTAATTCCCTGCGCTCTTCCAGTATTGTCTTAGGGTAGTCCTCCATGATCCATACTTTTACATTCTTTAAGTTCCTCTTGCTTTTCATTACCTCATTCTTTTTCTTCAGAGATCCGAATTCTACCAATATGGGCCTAACTCCTTTCTTGTTCACATCTTTTTTGCCTAATCTTCTTATTTCTTCAATCTCCTGTTCCATATTAATCACAATACCCATTTCCCTCATCAATATCCTGACCTTCTCATATAGTGTTAGGTTTGACTCCTCGTTTTCCTCGGTAATTCCTTGTATCACTATATTCCTTTTTTTTATTTCCCTTTCCATATCTTCCATCTTCTTCTCCTGCATTTTAATCTTCGCTTCCAATATCTTATTTTGTTTCTTTATCTCTTCATGTTCTTTCCTAGTTGCTTCGACCTCTGAGTTGAGTTTATCTATCTTTGTTTCTATGCTCTCGATCCGTTCCGTCCTCGTATCCATTCTGGTTAGTTTTGCTTGTATGTCTTCTAGTATTTTCTCCATACTTGTATTTACTGTCGTACTTTGTTAGTTATTACTCACGTACGTAATTACACGTTTATTTCGAGACTTATACTTGTGACGACACGGTAAGGGGCCTTCCCGGATCAGCTCCTCGGAGGACGTCGCCCACTTCTTGTCTTCGTTTAAAGTCAACACTTGGTTGTGTATTTCGTGTGGATAAGTGGTCGTTAGAATGAGTATTCGATTGCCGACTGTTAGGCCAACATTCGTTTACAAGAGACTGCTCGGTTATAAACTAGTATAGACTTCGCCTCGCGGTACCGTATGTTTATCTTACCTACACGCACTTTTCTTTCCACGCCTGATTTGCCTCGTATCACCGTACTTTTGCCTTGTCCTCTGTTTAGAAGTTTGCGGTTTATAATCGGATTTTATTTTGCGTTAATTTATTAATATTTAGTTTATACCTAGTTTATACATTCAAATGCTTCTTTTTATATATTTATCTGACTAATTTAGTGCCTACAATTATTTAGTTTCGAAAGGCACATTCAACTAACTGTTTATTTACTTCGTTTATTTGTTTTCGTTTGTTGTTAATTATTAGTCTTACTAGCACCGTCCCGCACTGATTGTCGTTTTGCGTTGTTATTGTTCTGTCCGGTGTTTACACTTCCACACAGTCCGCTGTCTATTTATCGGGCGCGCACCTTGCACTTGACCTAAGTTAACCCGATTACTGTCATGTTCTTAACATCAGCCCGTATCTATGTTAGTTCTAAGTCTACTTAAATCTACTCCTACCTTATTTTAATTTCTGCTGGTTGCTCCACCACTTGTTTCTTATTTAGTTTCAGTATAACTCTTACTCTGTATATATTTTGCCCTGTATATCTTCTGCATATGCAAAATTTGGCGACACTGTTTGTTTATATATAAATTTGATACTGCTTATCACAAACTTGTTCTTATCACTTCAAAATTTCTTATTTGTTCATTGTTTTGTCTTTTATTATCACTTTCATTAAAATTTATATATTTTTGGTAGCACTGATCTTTCACAATACTGTTTTTGTTTATTTCACTATTTTTTCACTTCTTTGGCATTACTTTTACTTAAATTTTACTAGAGAGGATTTATCATCACCTTTCACTCACACTGCTGCCACATGTATCGACACGATGTATGCCACATATACTATCATATATGTGTTTATTTAACCATGTTTCAGTTATAAGTATAAAGGTAGGTTTATGCTTATTGATACTAACCTTCCACTCATCTATTTTGTTTACTATAGAATTTAAATTACTGTACCACCAAGAGACTTCAACATCCTGATGAATGTCTAGTTTTTTGTTGGAGATTCTCCATTAATTTTTATAATTTTCGGAACTGAATTGATATATTTAAGTTTTAAATTGGTTTCACCGTTTTTGGTGCGCTTATCAAGTTCCTCTAGAATCGATCTTAAATAATTTTTCTGCATTGGCGTTTGATCTTTCTTAATGTAAACAGAATCTAAATTCTGTAGTTTATGCTTTTGTTTGAGAACTTGTAATGCATCAAATTTACTAGGAAATACGATTTTTATTGGTCTCTTTTTATCTTAATTGTATTTTCCTAGTCAATAAATTTTTAAGGTATTGCATACCTTTTCATCAATTTTTTTTAGAATTGTTTTAACATTAACCATTTCATCTTCATTACGTTCTTGCTTTTCTTCTTTCTCTGATTCTTTAAGTCCAAAAAGAAGAATATTTGATGCATGTGCCTCTCGATCCTTCATTTCAAGTATGGCTGGTTCGATTATTGGTTTTTCTGGTTTTGCAGTTATTTCATTTTCTTTTAGTGTTTCAATATTCTTTTCGAGAGTTTTCATATTTTCCTTTAAAACTTGTGTTTCGTTTCTGCAAATTTTAACACCATTGGCATAGCTTTGTTTGGGTGTTTCCTTTGTGAAATCCTTTAATTTACATATTTCTTGCTTGAGGTCTAACATTTTCTTTTTAATAATAGGAATCTCGTCATTAGCTTCTTGCTTAAGGTCTAGAATCTTATTTTTAATTAAAGGAATTTCTTTGTCGAGTTCTTGTTCAAGTTCCGTCATTTTGTTTTTGAGACAGGGCAGGTCTTTTATTGCTGAAACACATTCATTACAAGCACACGTAACTACTCTTGATGACATTGTTAAGAATCTTTTTTAAGTTGCTGACCATTTTCCACAATCTTCACACAAAACTGTACTGCATATGTCACAAGGATAACCAAATAATTCATCTTTTAGGTCTTTAAAGAAACAAGTCTTTTTACACTTAAAACAGTTCCCAGACATTTTCAGTAGAAATTAAAAAATCTAGCTGACTGATTTATTTATTTATTATTTATTACAGAAATGGCTAATAAACGGGTATTGATAGGACCCACTAACGATTAGCACAACGTAGCAAAAAAAAGTATACATTTGTGAAGGTTGTTAGTAAAATTAAACTAAGCCTAACTAAGTAGGTAACAAAATGTCATTTGAAAACTTAAACATATAAGTACCATTTATATAATAAACAGAATAATAATTAAGAGGGTATTAAAAAAGCAAAGTAAATTTAAAATTTGAGTATTTAACAATAATTATATAGCACAAATTATACTTAAGGGTTTTTAAATATATATATATATATATATATATATATATATATATATATATATATATATATATATATATATATATATATATATATATATATATATATAAATTTTAGTTGAAATTAATTTTTGTTAAGTTGAATAATGATTTTACATTAATATATATATATATATATATATATATATATATATATATATATATATATATATATATATATATATATATATATATATATATATATATATATATATATATATATATATATATATATATATATATATATATATATATATATATATATATATATATATATATATATATATATATATATATATATATATATATATATATATATATATATATATATATATATATATATATATATATATATATATATATATATATATATATATATATATATATATATATATATATATATATATATATATATATATATATATATATATATATATATATATATATATATATATATATATATATATATATATATATATATATATATATATATATATATATATATATATATATATTGATGCCTGTTAAGCTGTCACCTCCGTCATACAGAGGAGACGACCTGACTTCCGGGTATTCCCGTGAATATATTGCTAAAAATTTGTTATATTTGTGATGAGGGGAACCTCTAGAATCCGAATCTCAAGAAAGGGGAAATTATTTCCTTTGTTTTATTTTGTCATATATAGAGTTTACAGAAGATACGAACCGACCTCCAAAATGTATATATAAAAAGATACTAGTAGTTCGCTGTTACCTCCAGCAGCGGTGCCAAGTGTTTGGAGGTCAGAAGATACCATCGTTATGCGCAGTTATATATAGAGAGCGTTGACACCACATTCCAGAGATGTACATTTCATAAAAAGGGTCTCTTGTGGGTCTCCAGATGTTGAAATCGGGTGGTTCAAATTGCTCGCCGAAGGCATTTTAGAGGCAAAATAACAAAAGAAAACAAGCGAGCATTCTCGATTTACTTATTTTTTATTTTTTGTGTTATAGTAAATTGGCGTTTTTGTATTTCTTATGAATTATTATTAAAGACTTATTTAAAATACGTTTCAATATTATTAAAGCGACTTTCTAGTAGCACTGACTAGTTTAATAAGGCTTCTCTAATTATAATCATTGATTTCTCGTTTACTTCATAAAGTTGTATTATTTAAATGAAAACCTTAATAGTCTGATTAGAAATACTTAGATTTGCGATATTTAGAAAGAAATTTATCTCTATAATGAATTGAAATAATAACAAAACCAAGAACCTACTAAAAACTGTTAATATAATATTGTTGAAGAAAACTAATTATCAATTCCTGTAAGCAGAAGCGCGGTGAATTAAAAATAATTTTCAACCGGGATGATGCCCAGTATATCACATTTTGTTTTGATTATGCAGTTACAATAAACTGTACTTCTATAATCTCTTACTTAATTATTCTTCAAATATGTAGTGTTTCTTGTAATCTCGAAAATCACTGTTTAATTTGAATATGCTTTTATCTAGATTCCATTTCGATTGAAATATAGTCAGACACTCTTTTAATTTTTACGGAGAGTGTATAAACAAATTAAATAACGTGTTTTTTTCTACAAATGTTTGATGTTTCCGAAGTCGCACACTTATCATGTTGGAGCATTGGATTTCCTATGATTTAATTAACAAAGGGAGTTGTCAACTTTATTAACATTAAAACAAATCGAAACACAACAAATTAATCGACACGTTTAAAAATTTTACACCTCTTATTATTTGATCTAACGAATTATAGAATACGTATGTTATACTGTTATACATGTACTTCTTGTAAATTTCCGTTTTAGCTTATGTTTTAAATTAAGCGCTTATTAACGATAAAACATGTACGTTTTACGGAACGTGTACTTTAGTAAGTCCACATTAAAGTCAGGTTTAACATAATGTCGTCTTTTCTTTGATAACATAGTTTAAAGCAAATATAGTAAGTATATTGTGTTATCAGAATTAGAAGTGGTAGTTTATTTGACGATCAATTATGTTAGCATTCGCAGCTTTCCATGTAGAAACAAAATACCACCATTAGCTTCTGCTTCAGACAATGTTTATCAACCTTGGCACAACCTTAAAATCCGAAAACGGCCCATTTCTAGGTTAAAGTATGGATGATATCGAGCTTGGTTTCAGTCATGGAAGGATCAGTGTTAACCAATATTTGTTATTATTGGTTAACACCAATGCGTTTAGCAATATTTTGGCCAATAAATGGCACCAATATCGCAATAAAACTAATGTAAGTCTTGGACCAAACTTGAATGTTAATGTAGTACCAAGGCTGGTAATTGAGAAACAGAACAACTAGTACACAACCCTTTACCTCGAATGAATGCTAGTTCAAATAAGCAAAGAAGTCAACCATTATTGTTTCGCTTAGCAAGCACTAATACATTTTTATAATAAACTACATTTAATAAGATTAAAAACATCAGTACCTAGATTTATAAAAATGTAACCTATTTATTAACTCTTCAACTGTACGTACACTCAAATAAAACGATCGGTAAAATCAACTAAAAGAAGCTTATGAATTTGCGCCTTTCCATCTTTTCAGTTGACTTAGCCGCATTCAGTTGTTTTTTTTAAATTAAAACTAGTCTTTGGCAGACTAACTATTAATTTTTATCTCATAAGTCTTAAGCTAATAAATTATCTGCTAGTCTATCCATTGATGTTATCTAGGTTTTTCTGGACTATTTGCTCATCACTCACTCGTGCACTATGCTCTGCTTTAACACTTTACACAAGATCAGATGGTTTTCTCCGCTTCAATCTTCGGACACGGTGTTGGTAGTCCAACAGTTGAAGAGCCTCTAAGTTGACGTGGAGATGGAGTCTAGCTTCATGCTTGCCAGCAAACCTTTTTATTTCTTCCTTAACGGTTGGAATCTGAAGATCTGTATGAATGTCTGTATTACGAACATACCAGGGGGCATTCACTATGTTTCTTAATACTTTATTCTGAAATGGTTGAATACACTTGATGTTAGCATCACTGGCACAGCTCCATAGCTGGATACCATAGAGCCATATTGGTTTCAAGATCTGATTGTAAATCAGCAACTTGTTGGAGATTGAGAGTTTGGAGTTCCTTCCAATCAACCAATAGTGTTGTCTCTATTTTAATCCTAATTCCGCTCTTTTCTTCTTAACATGTTCCTTCCACCTGAGTTTAGCGTCCAGATTCATGCCACGATATTTGGCATTCATCGAGTACTGTACAATTTTTCCATTAATATCTAGTAGTTGTGGTTCTGTTAATTTTTTGTTGGTGTAATTTACCTGAATAGATTTGAGCTCGTTGAGCTTAATTTTCCACTGTCTTGTCCAATCAACTACTGCGTTACTTGCAATTTGCAGTTTTCTAATAGAGCTTTCCTGGTCTTGATCTACTGCGAGTAGTGCAGTATCATCAGCAAATGTGGCAATGACTGCTTCTTCCATCATAGGTAAATCGCTCGTATACAATAAATATAGAATGGGTCCTAGGGCACTGCCTTGGGGTACACCCGCTTTTATTTCTTTTAAGTCCGAGTACTCATCTTCTTGTTTGACTCTAAACAATCTATTAGATATATATGATGTTAGCATGTCAGCATGTTGTTTTGGTAACATTTTGTTTAATTTATAAATTAGACCTTCGTGCCATACTTTGTCGAAGGCTTTTGCTACGTCTAAGAAGACTGCAGTGCAGACTTGCTTTTCTTCTAAAGCACATTCGATGATATCTGTTATTCTATGCACCTGATCTATTGTCGAATGCTTTTGCCTGAATCCGAACTGATAATCTGGAATTAGGTTATTAGTTTCTATTATTCGTCTCAGCCTCTTGAGGAGCAATTTCTCAAAAAGTTTTGAGATTACTGGCAGTAAAGAGATCGGCCTATAGGATTTGACATCGTTAGGTTGTTTTCCTGGCTTTGGCAGCATGATCACTTCCGCAAGTTTCCAGCACGCAGGGACATGTTGCAATCTGAAGGCTGCGTTGAATAGATAGGTGAGCATTACTATACCCTTTCTAGGCAGGTGCTTTAATATTTCTCCAGTGATCAGGTCATATCCTGGTGCTTTCTTTGGGTTCAAATTAGTTTTTATCTCCTCAGCTACTTCTCTTGGTGTAACTGGTGTGATATTTTGGTATTTTGGATTGTTGGTGTTATTCATATCTTGATTTACCTCTCCTTGGTTGGGAGTGAATATCTCAGCCAGGTATTCAGCAAATAAGTCGGCTTTTTGCTTATTCTCTCTGGTCCATGATCCATTGCTGTTTCTAATAGGGGGGATAGACGTTACGGGTCTTTTAATCTTCTTGGTTGCCTTCGAGAGTGAGTAATCGGTTTCTTCATATGCTGATAATTCTTGCAGATAGAAGCTTATAGATTCTTCTTTAAGCTTTTGTATTTCTCTTCTAAGCTTTTGTGTTTTGTTGTTAAGTATGGTTTTGTCTGCTGGATCTCTCGATTGCTGCCATCGTCTCCTGGTTCTTCGTCTTTCTTTAACCAGTTCTTTAATCTCGGCTGGATAGTTTACGCCTTTGGTCATATGTACAATCTCTTTAGTATTGTTATATGCCGCTGTTTGAATATGTCTGTTGAATCTTTCAGTTTCTTTCTCTAGTTGTTCAGCTGTTCTAAGGTTAATATTCAGGCAGATTTCTGAAGGTCGATCTTGAAACTTTCCCAATCAGTGGTTTTGTTAGTAAGGCTGGCTTTAGCAGTCTTTTTTATTCTCTTTTCACTTAGTGTTAATATGACGGCTGAATGATCGGAATCTAGGTCAAAGTTTTCTTCAACTTCAATGAAGTTAGGAGATACTTTTCTCGTGATGAAGAAGTCTAGTAAATCGGGGATTTTATTGGTATCAGTAGGCCAGTATGTAGGTTTTCCTGTTGAGTGAAAATTGCAATTCATTTCTTGGACTGCTTTCCTTAATTCTTTCCCTTTGGTTGTGGTTAACCTAGATCCCCAGTCTATGTGTTTAGAGTTGAAATCCCCCCCTACAACAAATCTTTCCCCTAGGAGCCCCAAGAGGGTTAGGTAGTCTTCTTTTTTAAGATTATATCTTGGTGGACAGTAAATTGCACCAACTCTCACTTTTTGTTTCGTTGACTTGATTCCAATCACTGTTAGTTGTATATCCTCTCTTTGCAGTTGACATTCTTCAAAGTGGTTGATCGTTTCTCTTATAACAACAGAACTCCCACCTTTGGCTTGGTTGTCAGGGTGGATAGGTGATATGTTGTATAACCTCTTATTTTAAGGTAAGTTTGGTTTGTCATGTGTGTCTCTGAAATGAGGCAGACATCTATAAATTGAGTGTTTAGGAAGACTTCAAGGTCGTGTTTTTTCTTTAGAACGCCATTGGCATTCCAGGCAGCAATACGTAAGTCTTTTAGAGCCATATACTTATTATGTCTTGGGTATAGTACCAGTACTTCTGGCCTCTAGTTTATCGAGTCTAGCGTTGACTCGGTTTAATTTCTTCATCATATCCTGCATAAGCTGCATCATAGATGGTTCGGATGTTAATGGGACAGGTGTTGACCCCGTTGCTTTCTGTTGTGTGGCTTGGGCATAAGATACCCCGATTCTGATTGTATTGGGGATGGCTGATTTTGGTTGAGGAAACCAATTTTCTCTCCTTTTCTGGAGCTCCTTTGCAATTGTGCATCCCCTGTAGCTAGCAGGGTGAGCTTCCGAGCAATTAATGCACTTGGCTGGTGTGTCCCTAGTTTTAGTACATGCTGCAGTTAGGTGTTCTCCTGCGCATTTAACACAGTTTGTAGTTCTTCTACAGAATTTCCTGGTATGTCCATATCTTTGAAATCTTTTACATTCTGAAATAAGTTTGCTATTTCTTACTGCTTCTATCTTGATGTTCATGTTGTTGATGTGTTGTATATCATAGATTTTTTTGATGTCTTCCGAGTTATCAAATACTAACATATATAATAGCAAGCCAATATAGCTCACCTTACCGTTGGAGGTCGTTTTCTTGAGTTTTTGTGTTACCTCATTGATCTTGAAGTTTCTTTCTTGTAATTCTTTAGCAACTTCTTCCTCAGCAGTTGAGTGATGCAAGTTCTTAACCATTACTTTAATGGGTCTGGAGGTTTTGTTTTCATATGAATGCCATTCTATGTTAGTTTCGTTTATTAAATTTGTCAGGGTTCTGTACTCTTTATCATAGCTGACATTAACTTTAATTTGCTTATTACTCATCAAGCTAGTTTTATACTCAAAGTTACCTGAGTTTAATTTTTCTCTGATTACATTATAATCCTCTACAATACTTAAGATTATTGGCGGTGGTTTAACTATTTTAGTTACTTTATCTACTTGCTTTTTAGGGCTTTCGTATTATTTTTCTGGTGAATTAGTAGCTTTGCGCTTTTTATTTCTATTTTTAGGTAGAAGCCAGTCTGTTTCTCTGGCAACTAAATTTTCCTCTTCATCTGAATCTTTGGGGCTGTACGATTCCTGTTTTGCTAATTCTTTTTTATTTGATTGTGTTAATTTTATATTTTGTGCGTGCAATGTACTTACTTGTTCTTTCAGCTGACTAATTTCATTCAAGGCTTGCTGTAATTGAATGTTTAGATTACTAATAGTTTCCTGTTCTGACGTTTATATTATAGGTATTTTTATAGGTGTTGAACTAACACTAACAATATTAAATTTAACATTATTCGGATTTTTAGTAGGAGACCGGAGAGTCCTTTGACCGTTTTCAAAAGGACTTACGTCCATGTCTAATATTACGTGTTATTATCATAATCCAACGCACGCGTCATGTTTTTCTGAGTTGGTTAAGTAACAAAATAAAGGTTGTTTAAGTGACAACGTTCAACAGGTTCATCAATCTATGTTTGTGTTGTAACACAATATTTTTATTTATTTATTTCTGAGCGACGAATCAGGATGGCGGAGCATCATTCGTACCTCATGGCACCGATTGCTATGATCATTTGGCCGACCCTACTAGAATTTAGCCGAATCTGGGGGAATTTCACCCCCAGTAGGGATTTTTAACGTGTCAAACATCGCATTGACATGGGACCTACAGTTTTACTTCCTATCCGAGAAGAAGGCATGTTTTTAATTTTCCTCCGCTATGAAAAATTGTCAGCTCGGCCGGGGATCGAACCTGCGACCCTTGGATTATGAAGCAAACATGCAAACCACTAATCCACCGAGACTGACTTGTAACACAATAATCTACACATAAAGATAGTTAAATTTACTTCTTTTGTAGGTAGCCCAGAGGAAAGAATAGGTTATTTCAAACAAATGTATGAGTTATTAATCAAAATTTACGTTCATATACAATCATAATTATTACCTTACAAAATATTGTTCAAAATAAATAAAATAATTTGGTTGGTCAACGAAAAATGTGGGTAAACTTTATAGATAAACAAATCCATAGTTTAGTTTTATTAGTCTTCGCCGATTAAGGAACCTATTGGACGTTTAGATTAACTAAATAATTTGGTTGTTCTTATTTTGTACTGCAACAAATTTCCTACCGTTGCTCTAACAGTAAGCGAGCGGTCTACTTCAACTGGGATCATGTTTATACTTACTAAATTTCCCAATTTGTTACTTAACAACTTTTTTCAGTTGAACCAGCCATCTTTTTTGAGTGTACAGACCGTATAGTACATATATTCGTTTGATGCATCTAGTGGGCCGACTAGGAACTTTTTATTTTACATTTCGCTAGCTGATATAATACAGGGAAGAATTTAGCAGAATATATGAAAATTGACCCAACCTTGGATACATGGTAAGAAACCACGATTTGGAATTTAAAGATTACTCAGACTGGAATTATCTTAGAGAACCTAAGATTAAAAGGTTTTGGGTGATAAGTAACCGGGGTTTGATATGTAGAGATTGGCTAAGACTAGCGTGTATAAATTAGCATAAATAGTATCTGATGCTTGACTCCAGTATATTCTATGGGTAACTAACTGCCTCGAGTTGACACCTGGAAATTGACTGGAGCTTGGACAAGTCGTAAGGAACCTAGATTCGGTTTAAGAACATTGGCTCTGGCTTGTACAACGTTTAGTGAATCGAGAATTTGTACCAGCTTATTGGTTAACCCTTGAGCGACAATTAAACAACTTGAAACGTGGGTGAAAATCGGTGCGTCTAACACACCACTGGAAATACATCTTAGATTTAAAAAGCCACTCAAGCAATAACATCGTTTGAAGTACATCATCGTTTTATACATATAAAATGGTTAAAGCGCTGACAAGTAACACTAGACGACTGATTTACTGAAAGCCAATAATCAAAATGCCAGAACATCAATTTTGACGGTAGATAAGAGATATAATAAAAAATAAAAATTTTAAATGGTGGTTTTTAAATCTAAGACGACTGTTAAAGCTGCTGCAGCGCTGTTTTCCGACAGTGTGATGGGCGTACCAAATGACAGAACCGAGGACTGATAAATAAACGTCATTCATATTAAACTTGAGTTAGAGAACCAAGATTCGATATCTGAAAATTGGCCTAGACTTGGATCAATGCCGAGAAAATGTCGTTTTTCCATTTTGCGTCTATAATAAAGCTGTTAAAGCACCCAAAACAGAGCGTTAATAGCTCATTTGAGCGCTTTAATAGCTCAACTTTTTCAAAGCTGGTAGCGTTGAAAAATAATTGAAAAAAACAGAAAATTGACAAAAACTTCACCCAATTTTCTGTATCAGTCCATGAATTTTCAAATGTCACATCAGTATTTTCAACTACCACAAAAATCCATAAATTTTGAAATTGCGATTTTTTTATTTAAAAAGGCAATAAAAGACACAAAATAGAAAAAATAGCATAAAATCTCGTTTCATAAGTCATTATTGCATTCGTAATTTAGAAAACTCGTCACAAGCGGCTCGTTTTCTAAATTTGGACTCGTAAATAAATCTTGCCTTATGAAACTCGTTCTTTAATATACTATATTACAGACGCAAAATAGAAAAAATATGTTTTAGTCGTAATTATGTAAAAATATAAACAGTTAATTTTTTTTACAGAATGAGTATTTCGGATTTATTCTTTCCTTCATCAGATGTAGCATATTGCTTATAACTTATCAGCTTGCTTATTGGTTGTTGCTATATTCTTCCAAATAGTGCAGTTTCGAAATATGAAGATCTGTTGAAGACTTGTGCGATTATCTAAATAAGTCATGATGAAGTAATTATTTGCGGCGATTACAATTTACCCTTGGACAAATGGGATTTGGACGAAATGGGACTGATTACCAGTGACAATGGCTTCTCTAGGGACATTAGTGCTAGCCAATAGTTTCAATTTTTTAAATCTATCTCAGTGCAACAGTATTCCAAATGTGCGGAAACTTACTTAGACTTAGTTTTTGCTAACGTTAATAATGTCGCTATTCAAGTATCATCTGATCCTCTAACAATACTTGCCATCATAGCTCGTATGATATCTGTTACCATAATCCTGAAAATATTTGTACTACAGTGAGCGAAGTAACCAAATACATGTTTAAACGTGCTAATTATGTAGCAATTAACTCTTGCATTGCAAATGTAGACTGGCAATCTGTGTCAAATTCTTCTGATAATGACATTAATGATTTTGTTAATGAATATTATTCTATTTTATATAATCTTTTAGAAAATTTTGTTCCAAAAATAACATAGAAAATAAAATTATCTGGTTTGGTTCAGTAGAAAATTGATTTCTTTCAAGATTTCTTCTTCTCACAAGATTATAACGATTACCTAAGTTTTCAAGATTTAAGAACTGAGTGTAATAAATTAAGTGAAAATTTGTATCAAAATTATTTAGAAGGTATAGAACTAAAATTGTCTACAAACGTTAATCATTTTTGGCAATTTGTGCAAATTGCAATTACCCTATTATGAATTCAACCTTTTTATTCTTTTAAATTATTATTACAACATTTACATTATGTTTGTGGAATTGATTATTTCAACTTTATCCGTTGATAATTATTATAAAAATGCATTTTGCTATAAGTTTTGGTAACTAATCTATATTTGTAGCTTATTTTAGGATTCATTTTATGTATATAAAGGGAGATTCGCGTGTATTTGATTAAATAAATAAATAAATAAAAATGTAAACATAGTTAGAATGTCAATTAAAACTTCATTAACCGGATTTGGCGAAATTTGTACACTGCATACCAAATGTTACATTACTCTGTTTATAAAATTATTTTTCTTTCAAAGTTTATTAATTGTTGTACTGTAAGAAAATTTTAAAGTTAAATCTTTCTTTGTAGGTGCGAGAATGAATATTTCATATGCCATATGACAATTCCGAAAATAAATGAGAATGATCATTTCCGAAATGATCATTTTGTAAAAAAATGAACTCTTTATTTATACATAATTACGGCTTATAAGTATTTCCTATTTAATCTCTTCATATTTCAAAGAAAGTCATTTTCAACTCAAAACTTTTTAAATGGAATAGAAATTATTATTTTATTGTTTTAAACCATCATCAACTATTTGAAAATGACGTACAATTCAAGCGATCCCTTAAAAATATTAGTTTAAATGCAGCTACTATTCCCAAAAAAGTATGTGTAAATTTATGTAGCGTGAAATGGTCGAAACCACGCCAGATGTATGAGTTTCGATAGAATTCTATATACCTGAATGGTTAAGGTCTTGTACACGACGTTGCCAAACTCTGGAGCCTGCAACGTACCGTACATGATACAAATAACTACATATACAGGCGGAGGTGACATCGTATTGGCAATTATACAACTAAGAGCGACGGCAACGCCAGCGATCTACAGCTGAACTAAAAATTAAATTTGTGAGTATAAGTATGACGTTATCACCTCCAGACAAAAATTTGAATTTAGGCTTCTAACACCATCTATATGCTTAAACAGTCGAAAATAGGGCAAAACGTTGTCACCTCCGAAAACGGAGGTCACAACGTTATATATGAGGTGACAACGTACGCTGGGTACCTACTTTGGAGGTGACAAGGTACCCTTTATCAATATATATATATATATATATATATATATATATATATATATATATATATATATATATATATATATATATATATATATATATATATATTTACATCATTCTAACAAATGGACGTCCGTACATTACGCATTTACCATCAGTTGGACGTCCGTTGTAATTGGACGTCCGTATATCGGACGTCCGATTGTATCACCTGTTCTTTGAATTTTTTTGGGATTACTAAAGCATCCTCCATCGTTTGGTGAAAATTTGTTTTAGACGTCAAATTACTGATTTTTGCCGGAGATTGTGTATATCGTAGTTCGAGCGAATTCCGCTAGATGCGCTAAATTCGACAAATATATACAGCTAAGTATATTGTAAACGGAAGGATCTACGTGTATAAGACGTCCGTGTCCATCACGAGACCTACATTCTTGCTGGCAACATCGCTTTTGTATATTTCAGGATAACTTTGGCATTATTCGTGCATTTGACGTCTGTTTGTCTCGGTAACAGAATACTAGTGACCTAACTGTTAACACATGTTTTGAAATATTTACTTTGCCGTTAAACGTAGTACGAAGAGGTAAAAAGTAAGATTGCAATAGAAACGTAAATTTTATCTAAATACAGAAAATATCTGAACTACAAATTTAGATTTAATTTTTGTTTTTGGGTTTTCGAAGAATTATCTTACATCCTGAAGTCAATAGCTTTTCGATTTTCAAGCCATACAGCTTATTTGTTTCTTGCATTGCTATTAATTACTTTTTAGTCTGAAGTTTAATTAACACTATGTTGATAAACAAAAGCAAAGATTATTATTCGCATGTGTATTTTGAATAACTACACAGTTATACACAGAAAAATATTAATAAAAACAATGTTTTTCGAGAATTTCAATCAGGGTTTTGTAAACATTATCGTTGTGAAACTACTTTATAAAAAATAACAAATGATGTTTTTTAATGGTTTAAATAAAAATAAATCTGTGTTTCTTATTCTTTTAGCATTTACAGAAGCGTTTAACACTACTAACCAAAATATAGTGCTATCGATATTGCTACTTCATTTGTTTTGGTGCATTATCTATCTCTTTAATCGGTAACAGAATGTATTAAAGATATCTATCTTAAAAAAGGTTCCAAGTTATTACTACAAATGTTTCACTCTTTCAATAAATCGTGGAGTTCAAATCAATTACAAGTAAATTGTGGTGTGCCGCAGGGCTCATTTCTCGAACCCATTTTATTCAGCATTAACACAATAATTTTCTTTAGATAGGATTTTGTAATTGTCGTTTATATGCATATGATACACAACTTTACTATTACTTTCGTAAAGAGGATAATATAAAAATTTAACAGTTGAACAAAATAAATAATCTCATAGCCACTAGGCTGCTGACCTTTTTTAATTGTCAATGATCCAACTTTGGACTTATGTAAGAAGCTTATGCTTCTCCGAATTCTCGCCATTTCATTCTTATTTTATATGAATCCACCTATACTGACTTTCTAAACAGTTTAAAAGTTTTGCGATTTCAATGCGATTTATCCGAAACATTAAATTGGAATACACCGCCTGGCGAGGGACACAAGCTCACGTTCTGACTTGTAGGAATATACCCATATTTCATATGTTACGTAGATTCCTTTACGTAAAATTCCTTATTCGCGAGATGCGAACAATATTTTATAGAATGCATATGACGGTCGTTGTTAAAATACAATACAATTGTATGTGATATGTCCTTATCAAAGCACGGCGTTTGAGTTTTGTTGCGGATCTACTTTTTATCATGTCGCCGCAGTAAGAGTAACATAGTATAACATAACAGACTACTGATTAAAACCAAAATAGCTATTTGTGCAACAAGCTAAGAAATTGGGATATTTTCCATTCTGGACGAGATCGAGAGAGTGGCGGAGCCCAGATCAAAAACACTTCGTGAATGGAAAAAACACTTTTTCCTAGAGAGTTAACGCAAAATAAACGTACCTAACTTGATGTTTAATACAATTAATGAAACTAATGATTAAATTGGTTTAAAGTTTAAAACCCATTTTTTAACAAAATTAGAAACAAATCTTGTAGGATACACGTTAGGAAATGCGATTTTGTATAACTCCTGTAATTTTGAATATACGACTTTCATAATAACCGTAATTATCGTTCGACCAATAGAAATCAGTTTTCGTGACCTTTGACCTTGTATTACTTTCGAACCCAACATGATATCGATGGCGACTTTTTGCACGTTACTTATAAAACCTATATAAAGGTGTGCGCGAAAATTTACATTGGTGCAAATCTCTCGGAAGTAAAATGCTAATGTTACTGGGCTAATTAGAAATTCCATTCCTGCGCATTATGTAGATTCTTTTAGTGCATCATCAATTTCTTCTATAACATTTTTCTCTACTTAGAGCCAAAGGGGGTCCACAAACGAGACTGTCTAGACCGCTCGAGGGCGCACTATGGTTTAGATGTCGATTCTAGTGCGAATTAATTCAAAATACCAATTAACGTAAATTTCTTAAAAACAATCTTTATATGATAATTTGATATGATTACTACAATATCATCAGCAAAACTATTAAATCACAGCACCAAATCATTATTAGCAACGATGTCAATATCTTATTACCCACATTTAATATTTGCGCGTGCATCAAACGTTTCAAGTTATGACCTGGTCTTATTAATTTCGTTCTTGAAGTGTGCATTATATTTGCTATTATCCTGTTATTTGTGTTATTCTCATTATAACTATGGCTGAAAATGGTAAGTTTACTTTTTTTTCCATACTTATGATTTATTTTATGAACTTAATAATTTGTCAGAGAAATTATTAAAAGATGGAAGTTTTTAAAAAATTGCACGCATTTGCACGCATTGTGATTTATGTAATTTGAAAGTTCACTTAATCTGTATGATCGACAAAAAAAACAGGATCCCCTGCAACCCCCTTATATTTTTATTTTAATTTTTCAGTAAACACATCTGCGATCACTCGTTTAGAATTATTTGAGAAATGGTTCAAATTGAAGAAGTTAAAACGAAACGATTGCATTAATGGATTGTTAGAGTATGTTTTTAATACAGGGAGTGTGAGTGGAAAGAATATTCGAGGAATTTTGGACAACTTTGTAAAAAATATTGAAAAACGTTGGAAAAAAAATAATTATAAAGATAGGTTTCTGTGAAAAAACAAGTCTTGGCTTGAATCGAAAGTGTTCCCCGTTAAAGATATTGACATAAAACAACCTATTCCAGCAAGAGTCGGAAGACCATTAAAAAAATTCAGCGAATGTGGCGTCAGATCCTAACTAAAGAAAGTGCAAACTTTAACATCTACTGTTACTTTAGAAGAACTTTCTTTTGCCACTCAGTCTACCTTAAGGAAGAAAGGTAAACGTGCTGTAGCGCAAATTGTTAAAGATGTAACTGAACTTTCTTCAACGCAGTCTAAAAGATATAAAAGAGTGTCTAGTTCTGCCGAGTCAGGAGAACAGAAACCTGTACAAATGACACCAGAAGAAGCATTGGCATTGATTATTAATACAAAATCAAGTAAGTCGACATATTTGGCATATAGATCGGCTGCTACGAATTGTCTTGCAAATATATATCCGTCATGGAACAAGATATTATCATCCAAACAACAATGTTATTCAAAAAATTTGCTTTGATAATACAGCCCAATAGCGTAGAGATTAAACTACAAGATCTGCTTAATTTGACAGCAATCCGTTTATGTAGATTTAAAGAAGAGGCACTGAGATCTTCGTCTAGTACACGATATACCTTGATTTGTAAATGGGGCATAGATGGAAGCTCTGGACAAAGTAATTACAGACAGTTGACCAACATGGGGGAAGGTGATTCTTCCGTGTTGATCGTGTCACTAGTTCCACTACAGTTACATGATTGTGAAGATAAAACTAACGTGTTATGGCAAAACCGAGTTCCATCTTCAACAAGATTTTGCAGAGCAATAAAATTCATTTTTGCTAAAGAGACCCCAGAACTGACTCGAGAGGAAACAGATAATATTCTGTATCAAATCTCTAATTTACAAGATTTTTTTTATGAAGGGAAACACATTAGTTTTAAACTAGTCTTAACAATGGTTGACGGTAAAGTTTGTCACACATTGACAAATACAAAGTCTACTCAAAGTTGTTATATATGTAGGGCAACACCAATAGAAATGAACAATTTAGAAAACATTTCTAAGAAATTGCCGAGAATGGAAAATTACAGTTTTGGATTGTCTAGCTTGCACTCATGGATTCGTTTTTTTGAATGCATCTTACATGTAGCATACAGATTAGAAATAAAGAAGTAGCAAGCAAGAGGTGAAAATAAAAATAAAATAGAAACCAGAAAAAAAAAAATCGTTGACGAGCTTAAGAAACAACTTAAAATTTTAGTTGATCAACCAAAACTTGGTTACGGGTCCACCAATACACGAAATACAGCCCGAATCTTTTTTAGAAACTATAAAAAATCAGCGGAAATTACTGGAGTCAATGAAGAGATTATTTATAGGTTCTACGTGATTCTTCAAACCATTTCCTGTGGGCATGAAGTTGACGCAGAAAAGTTTAAAGTTTATTCTTTGGAAACAGCAAACAAATTCGTATCTCTGTATCCATGGTTTTACATGCCTACAAGCGTCCATAAAGTTTTGATACATGGTGCAGAAACTATAAAACATGCAATTTTACCTATTGACCAACTTGGAGAAGAAGCACAGGAGGCAAAAAACGAAGATTTTAAATTTATAAGGAAACATAGGAGTAGGAAGGATTCTGCAGAACACACAAATACAGATTTATTTAATTATTTTTTATTGTCGTCGGATCCAATCATATCAGAGTTAAGTCTGCAAGAAAAGTGTAGCAAAAAGTTAACACTCGATTCTGCAGCTATACAAATGCTAAAAACTCCTACAACCCAAACAGAAAATAATTCAGATACCTCAGACAGTGAATAGTAATTTTCCACAATATATTATCTTTAATATTTGTATCAATAATTAATAAAAAGTTTTTCAGTTATAAATTCAGTTTTATTTTCATTGCTTAAACATTTAGAAGTAGTTGATAAACAAACAGTCAAGTTTTTCCGCAAAGAATAATTAATTCGCTCTGGAATCGACTTCTAGACCACAGTGGGGCGCCAAGAAAATTAAACAAGAATTTGGTGAATAAGTTTGTTTTCACATTGTTCTTGACAATGCACTGTTAGTATGTGATACAATGCCAAAAGTTTTTGGATTAGGAAAAGGTAAACTCACACTTTCAACAACAACAAGCAGTCGTTTTCAAACTAGGACAATCAAAGAAATTAGGAGGAAATCAGAGAAGAATTCTGGAAAACGTGGAGCTGTAGAGTCTCTGGACGGTGGATACGAGTAATAGCATAATAATATACTAAATGAGATTCGGCTACGAAAAGTTCAAGTGTAATCTGAAGTACTGCTCCCACAAAAGACGCATGCACATTTCGCTGCTTAACTCTTGTGTAATCAGGTTCAACAGTAAATGGGTACCCAAATGAATTTACTTAGTTGGGATTACTGTGTTCATCCGACGTTGGTAGTCCCAAAAATGACAAACACGCTTTAGAGGACTCTAAAAATTCAAATAAGATCGGCCCGTTGATAAAAGAATTACAGGTGTACACTTTACAGTAGTATTCAAGGAGATAGTGGGCGATTGTAAATAAAATGCATGTCGCATTTTTACTCTAATATTATTTTGTATAGTTTTGGTTATCGATAAAATGCTAGGGGCTGGGTTTTTGATTAACAATTCAGAGAATCATTAAAAAACTGTCATGTCAAAAAACTTTTATATAACATGTCACATAGGTTTATTATTTATTGTATATGCATTTGTTTATAATAAAATATACTTACACTAATTTTTAATTTATCTATTAGAATTTAGAATCAATTTAAGATGCTACAATACGCGTAAGAACAAATGAAAGAAATAGCGAGTCTTACTTTTCATTCTTGTGTTCCCGGGTAAGGCGTTTAAAAAAATGTTTTATTTCAGTATGGTATATCTATAGTGAACCCTGAAAAAAATAGTATTATTAATGTACTGATTTTGTTATTAGCTCTGATTATTAGATGATATTATTATTATGTGATAATATTATAAAATGTGATTTATTTTAAAATTCTAAAAGTTCGCTTGAAGAAATGTGTGAAAGGTAATAAATACATGTCAGAAAGGTTGTAAAACGATTTCGAGGGTTTATATTTGTTCTGACCTCTAAAGAGTAGTTGTTGCTTTCAATTTTACCCGCCTTTTCTCGTTAAGTATTATAAAGAACTATTTGAACCATGAAAATATTAATGGCATTTGATTTTTGACTTTTTATTATATTAGGGACTGTTGTTTTATATTATAAGCATAAAATAATACTTAATTATGTTGCTATTATGTTTACTAAAAGTATAGTAAATTTCTGTTTCTTACTAAGATGTAATAAATAATTATTTTAGTTTTGTATGCAATTTTATGTCATTTACACGTTAAACAATTCATATACCTACCTTCCAATCTAAAATAAGTTTTATTGCAAGCAAACATTTTAAAATTATATGAATTGTGTTTGAATTAATTTGTACTTACTTGGTTATTTAATATTAAATAATAGAGAGAAAAAAGGACTAGTTTAAATAGTCTTACCATAGTTTAATTTATAATATACCGTTTATTACTTATGTACATTACTCATCTTTAGTTTTAAATTTAAATTACATTTTTTCCTTGTTTTGATTAAAGGAGAAATAAGTTAAACAAATTCTTGAATTGCAATCAAATTTTCTTCAGTGATTTAATTTACTTACTCAAATAAAATAAAATATACAATTCTTTTAAATAGGTCCATGAACCAATTTATTACGGATGTAAACTTGGTATCAATTGAAGCAATTGAGATCTATGGTCCATTAGCAATTAATAATATATTTCCAAATATTGAGAAATTTAATTTATATCATATGAATATTCGTAGCATAAATAAAAATTTCGACGAATTAAAAATATATTTAAGTCAATTACAAACAGAATTAGATTGTTTAATTTTAACGGAAACGTGGAAAATACATCTTACGGAATTACTAGATTAATTAATTATTCCAGGATTGATTAATTTGGGTTAATAATTACGTAAAATAATTTCAAATCATTCAAAAAAATTTGTGCGTATTATTTTAAATAAAGAACCCACTTGCTCATGAGAATGTTTTTACCAAGAAGCTAAAATACTACATTCTCGTCAGATATTTTTTTAATAGTAGTCTTATATACATATCAAAATAAACAAAACTTGATCATAATTGATCATAACTATGAAACTAGAACAAAACTATTTACTTTTAAGACTCCATTATCAACTAAATCCGGAGGACAAAGAACTTATACTTATCTCACTCCTAGACTTTTATAATTACCTACCGCAAGAGATTATATAGATACATAATATTAGAAATAACGAAAAAAAAATTTGTTTGAAATTGGCGTAAGAGAAATAAAAAAATTATTTTGTTGAATGAGTCATTTTGGCTGCAACATATTCTATTTAATTTAATTGGATATCAATACTTCAGATTGATACATGTATCTACTTATATTTAATAAGTACTTCTTATACATGTAGTTAATAATACAGGCGTGCAATATTATAATTTAAAAAAAAATACATTTGTGTTCTTGTATTCTTATGTATTGTTTTTAAAATGCTAAAGTAAAGATGTTTTTAAGTTCTCTAAGTGATTTAAATTTCTGGTAAATTAATATTTCTTTCTTAATAATGTATCAATCAAAAAGTTTACACTTTTATTTTACAATGATTTTTTACAAACTAAATAAATGGATTATTAAGAATCAAGACTTTTTCAGGATTAACTTGAAATATAATAAGATAAGAAAGGAATTCTAACGTTTCTTCCCTACTTCCATAACAATATTACGAACACCAGATTTTTAAATCGTCATAAATATGTCTAACGATTCGTTTCGACTTAAATTCAATATCAGCGAAAAAGAATAAGACAACATACAGTACAACAGAGTAAGAAAGAGCCAGATGTTTCTTTCACAGCGACAACGTTGCAGGACGTCAAAATACCGAATTCCACATTAGCGTATATCTCTGGGACGTCCTTTAGTCGGAAATACTTATATGGATATACAGTGGACGTTGTAAGACTGTATTATGTGCGGACGTCGAATGGCGGTGTATATTAACTTCTTTATTTTTGATTTTATTCAAAATCTAACTCGCACACGTAACACTACTATGTTAGATAGTGTATATACACGAACTAAATCTTCTCTAACGTTATTAGTTGTGGTGGACGTCCAATTACTTAGATATGAAAGGACGTCCATTTGTTAGACTGATGTAAATATATATATATATATATATATATATATATATATATATATATATATATATATATATATATATATATATATATATATGTGCTTTTGTATCGTGTTCGCCTCCGTATACTGAACAGACGACCACAACTCCGCCATTAATAATGATTGTATATTAATTATTCTAGTGTCACAGACTTTTTCT
>CAKMYN010000017.1:0-111000 GCA_929113105.1 Agrypnus murinus
ACCTGCTACCCACTTTTCAAAAACCATTCTTTTTTCGGTTATTATGAAAGATAGACACTAATGATTTTCAGCTTTTTTGTTGCATTTTATGTGTACTACCACCTATTCAGATGATACGAATCTTAAGTGAAACAACCTGTATGATGTATATTCATGCGCCAATTAAATAAGCTTTATTTTATCTAACCCACTTAACAACCAGTCCATAAACCTAACTGTTTTTGAAAATAAAACGACAAAATCCATCTGAAGGCGTGGTTTAATATTGATATTTTACAAAATTCAGGATATTATCTACTCATAAACATGAACAAATCAAGCATAAAGTCATTTTCAAGTTTAGTTGACCAAAATAGACTACATTTGATTAGTTTAACCTAGATTAAAAAATAGCAGTTTCTATTTTTACTGTGCGTTTGTACAGTTACAAAAAAATTATGGAATGTTCGATCCCTACTTTCTGTTTAATGAATTTGAAGGTACAAAACAGTATACACTAAATGGTGGTTAAGTGCCTTTAACAGAAACGTCGAAAGGTAACGAAGAAAAGAAGAAGTTTTTTCAAACCTTGCCTAATTCCGTTATATTGCACTTGTACTAAGTTAAAGATCAATTTTTATTGTATTCTGAAATAGCTATTTGTGAATTGAAATATGTATTATATTCTTAGTGCCGAATTGTACACCAGAGATTTTCTGATTACATTTGAAATATATGTAGTTCTAAATATACCAGGCGCAAATCATATTAGTCCACCCAGTTTCATTTTTGTTAAAGAACGTCCCACAGAGTTTATTCCGTTTATCTTTTGTTCTATGAGGTGGCCGTTTCTTGTTGCTATAGGCTACTGCATCTACCCCATACCAATGTACATGAAATTCAATTGGGGGTTGCAACATACACTGCCCCTCCGAACCTTTTGAGTGCCCTGTTTCCATTAAAAGTTCCATTAAGTAATCTTACAAATTACAGACGAGAAAGTTTTCCTTCAGCGTTTTAGCAAAAAAGTCACAAATGATGCTCAACTTAGTTCGCCCATTTTAATTTTTGATAAAGAACACCTCACGATTTATACCCTGAATGGTCTACGACGTTGTTATTTATTGGTGGTATATAGTACATATCGTCGCCGTTAATGCATATGAACTTAATTCTTTGAAATGTTGTAACTAGCAATGTTGCTAGTTGCGATTTCAAAGAATTCATCATGCCATCTGTAACAAAGTTTTTATAAGCATTTAAACTGCGCTCCTGGAAAATTGCTAGAAAATAGTTCCGCTAGTATGCATTAACGTCGACGATATGTATGAGTGAGTACTGTGATCCAGTGATATGTATGTGTGCGTGTAGTATCCAATGCAACGAATATAAACAAGGAGTCAGGAAATAATTCAGAAACCAAATAGTTCAAGCATTCATTCTCTGTTCTTAACAGTAAAAGAATAAAGCATTCATTAACCACAAACAGTCTTTCAAACAAACAAACACAGAGGATATTACATGTGGTGACCGCCGACTTTAATTGAACACGCAGCAATCTGTCAAGAAACTTACTCTTGCTAGCATACCATTCAAGATACCAGGATCCTATTTATGAAGCAGATGTCGAGAAATCAATTAGCATAATTCCAGTAGAGGATCAATACTCTCTCAGCACCACCACTACCAGTACATGGAGAAGTTCCATCGCTGAAGTCATAATCTATCTGAAGTCACGGTTCTATAAAGTTTTTTCTGTTCTAAATTTTTCTGCCATCAAAGCAGACTATCTACAGCATTTAAAGAAAGTATTTCAACGCCTATATCATTACGGTTAACTATCAAATTAAAAAAGAAACAATCTTTGAAGCCAAAGAACTAACTTGTCTCGACCACACAGTGAACAGTGATGGAGTTACGCCGCAAGTTTCAAAAGGAGAAGCTATTCATAACTTTCCAATCCTTAGAATGCAATAAGCATTATCCCATTTCGTTGGCATAGATTGTCGACTTAAACCTGAGCTAAACCTATTTATTTCAGAAAAAGTTTCAGAACCCTACAAGAAACCCACACAACAGTGTGTCGCAGAACGTATAATTACAAATCGGTTGTTGTGAACTTCAATAAACGGTCGTACCAAAAATTCGTTACTTCGTATGATCGGGCACACAGGGAATACATAGCAGATAAACTCGGATGCAGCCCATTACAAATCCTTCTTATCTTTTTTTGTACCGTTTATGTATAGAACGTTCGCAATTACTTTTTGTTACCTGTTAGACATATTTGTGTACATAAATTTACTATTTTCCTTTTATGTTGCATATACGATTATGATCCAACTAACAACCTACAAGTCCAACAGTATCCTCATACGTTCCTCTTAGGTTAAGTTTTGTAGTTTTTAGTTATTTACATTTTGCAACGAGCCCTAAAATTAAGAATCTGCTGTCTTAATTTTAACCGTTTTCAATTATCTCATTCGATTATTAGCTCATTTCTATAGGTTAAGTTCTTATCATTGTAACGAACATTAACATTAAGAGCCTTGTACTAACTTTAATCAATTGTAAAACCAGCCAAAGAAAAAAACGCGGTATTTTACGTATCTATCAAGTTACTTTACAATCACAACCGCATCTTATGCGTACATTCACTAGTTCTTTCCAATCCTGTCCTCAAGCAAACTGATGGAGACTTTTTCTGCTGGAAAAATTCTAAAAAACAAGGGAGCAATAAATGTCATGATCACCGTTGCCTTGGATACTTTGTAGTATCCAAGGAAACGAATGTAAACGAGGGATCAGAAAATAATTCAGAAACCAAATAGTTCAAGCATTCATTCTCTCATCTTAACAGTAAAAGAATAAAGCATTCATTAACCACAAACAATCCTTCAAACAAACATACAAAGAATATATTACAGTACTTTTATACTAAAAATTTAATCAAGTTCTTGAAATTTATCGTTACTACGGAAAATGACATAATGTACTTTTCCACCTTATTTGAAAACCATCCACTTTCCCCAGAAATTAACTTTTCCGTATTATGTTGCGTTGTCTCACTTGTTCGAAAATCCTGTTAACCTTACTCTAATCATTTATATAAAAAATGAATTCAGTTATAAAGTCCTACTTAAAGATACCATTGATATGAACACATGGATTGTAGGTAGTAATATATGCTTTCAATCATACAAATATAACTTTATAAATTTATATCACTCTCCAAACTCTAGTGATGCTCAATTTCTAATGAAACTTGAAAATTTGTTTGATGTATATGCTAGTAGATCAGAGACCTTACTAATTATCGGAGACTTTAATATTGACCTATTAAAGGATTCATATTATGAAAATAGGCTGAGAACTTTAATTAAAAATAATGGACTACATCATATTATCGACCAACCTACAAGAATCACTAAGGACAGTGCTACACTCATAGATCTTCTTGTATATAATGAAAAATCTATTGATGCCCAGGTACACCATGTTCCAAAAATAACCGATCACTCAATAATAACTGTAAATGCAAAAGTGAAAGAAAAATATGAAGAATATACAATACAACACAGAGACATGAGCAACTTCAATAAAATGCAATTTCAATTAGATCTAATGGATCAACCATGGAATCCGGACTGTACAAACACCAATCAACTAGCAGAAACATTAGTTAAAACCATAATGAACACACTAAACAGGCATGCTCCAACTGTTAAAAAACCATTAAATGTCAATGGAGTTGTAAGCGTTGGTGGACCCCAGAAATAGCCTTGTAAATTGAAGAAAGGGACATATTATATAAAAGAGCAATCTTTACACAAGAAGAAAGTGATATGAATAGGTATAGACAACAAAGAAATGGAATTGTTAGTTTGATCAGGAACCACAAGACAAATTATTATCAAGAAAACTAGATGATATGAAAAAAACTCAAAACAAAAATGTGTAAAACAGTTAAATAATTAATTACAGGAGGCCATAACAGACAAAAAAAGGAAGGTATTATTTTTGACAATGAGTTAGAAAAAAAGGAAAATCAAATTGCAGAAAAATTCAATATTTACTTTATTAACAGCATACAACAAATTAACATTAACAAATTTAACCCAAATTGAAACTGATTTAAGCCACATTAATGCACATCAATGCAAGTTCGAAAAAGTTTTACCAATAGAGTTTTTGGAGTTAAAAAAATTTATAAACAATTTACCTAATAAGAATAGTAGTGTCGATGGTATTACAGTAAAGATTCTTAAATTAGCTTTCAATGTAATAGGACAGAGATTTTTGCATCTAATTCAAATGAGTCTAGAAAGTGGATCCTTCCCAGAAACCTTGAAGACATCCCATATTATCCCCATTGAGAAGATAACCAACACTAACAAATGTGAAGAATACAGACCGATCAACATGGTGCCAACTTATGAAAAATTATTAGAGCCGTCGTAAATATCCAGTTTCGTGACTACATTGAAGTGAACAAACTGTTAACACCTTTTCAATCAGGGTTTCGGAAAAATAATTCATGTGAAAGTTCAATACAATCAGTTCTTTTGAAATGGAAAAATGCTATTTACAAGAAGAAGGTGATAGGTGTAGTTTTTCTAGACTTTAGACGTGCTTTTGAGACTATTAATAGAAATCTACTATTATTGAAATTAAAAAGATATGGGTTCGGCCCAATAGTTATACAATGGTTTAGTGAATATCTCAAAAACAGATTTCAAAAAACTAGATGCTTTAATAGTACATCTTCAGCTAAAAAAAACTACCTTTGGCGTTCCACAAGGAACTGTATTAGGCCCTGATTTATTTGTACTATGCATAAATGATATTGTTAATGTGATTAAAAAATGTAACATTATTATTCGCAGATGACACTTTAATATATTTTATAGGAGATGATGTTGAAAAAGTAATAAATATCATCAATGATGAATTAGTAAATGTATATAACTGGTTAGGTAAAAATAGTCTTTCTTTAAATGTAAATAAAACAAAATTCATGATAATAAAAAATAAGTTTAACGAAATTGATACATCTAGTCATGTGGGAATACAAATTAATAGTCAAAAAATAGAACAAGTTTATGAGTGGAAGTACTTAGGCGTAATAATAGATTGTCACTTAACATTTTCTAGTCATTCAAACTATGTTATCAGTAAAGTTGCAAAAAAAGTAAATTTCATGTGTAGAATAAGCCAAAATCTTAGCAAGTGGTCTAAATTATTACTATATAAAACAATAATACTTCCCCATTTGAATTATTGTGCAAGTATACTTTACCTCCTAAATAATACTGAAATTAACAATCTTCGAAAAAAACATAATTGAGCATTAAGAATAATATTAAAATGTAGTAGGTATACTAGCATAAGAAGAATGTTGCAACTTACATCTTCGTTAAGTGTTAAGCAAAATATATTTTATAATACGATGACATTAATATTTAAAATAAAAAACCGAATATATCCAGAGCACATTTTAAATGAATTACTATTAGTAGAAGATGTTCATGATCATAATACTAGAAGTAGAAATAATTTTTATGTTCATACAGTAACAACAAATATAGGACAAAATAATCTGTTTCATAAAGGTTTAGTGGAATATAATTCACTTCCAGCTAATGTAAAAAACTGTACATCTTTAACATTATTTAAGAAACAGTGTAAAAAATATGTAATAAATTACATTAATATTTAAGAAATTATAATGTATTATAAGGAATTTATCTAGTTATATGCTATAAATAAAGTATATTATTATTATTAACAAATATTAAAACCTTCAATTTTTCAAAGCCAGAGAGTTATTTACAAATTTGAAAAGAACTCGCATACGAGCTGATGTAATTCTTACGTCACTTTTCTCCATCAAATATTAAATGCGAGCTATTATAACCAAACGTTTATAAAACAAAGCTTAAAATATGCGTCATGGCAATGTTGCCAGATTCAGGGCTTAGGAAGACTGTAGAACATAGCGGGTTTGATAGCGTCTTGTATAAAAATATACGATATACACTTGAGAAAGGCGCGACGCCCCCTATAGTTCATTGTGATGAACTACGATTGTATAAAACTTTTTACAGACCCTACTTTTCCAAACCCAAATTGTATATTTTTTTATTGCAGTTTTAAGTAAACATTACCCTGTAGACCTCGAAAATATAGGAGAACGTTGCCAGACCCAAGCCCGGGTCTGAGAGCGTCGAAAATGGTCCGACAAGTCGGTAGAATATAGCGAAACGGGTGTGTATAAGCGGTTTGACAAATATATATATATATATATATATATATATATATATATATATATATATATATATATATATATATATATATATATATATATATATATATATATATATATTGATAAAGGGTACCTTGTCACCTCCAAAGTAGATACCCAGCATACGTTGTCACCTCATATATAACGTTGTGACCTCCGTTTTCGGAGGTCACAACGTTTTGCCCTGTTTTCGACTGTATAAGCATATAGATGGTGTTAGAAGCCTAAATTCAAATTTTTGTCTGGAGGTGATAACGTCATACTTATACTCACAAAATTAATTTTTAGTTCAGCTGTAGATCGCTGGCGTTGCCGTCGCTGTTAGTTGTATAATTGCCAATACGATGTCACCTCCGCCTGTATATGTTGTTTTTTGTATCATGTACGGTACGTTGCAGGCTCCACACATTGGCAACGTTGTGTACAAGACCTAAACCACTCAGGTATATAGAATTCCATCGAAACCAGTACCCCTGGCGTAGTTTCGGCATTTCACGCTACCTGAATTTTTACAGACACTTTTTGGGTATAGTAGCAGCATTTAAATAAATATTTGTAAACTACTCAGAAAATTTAAGGGATCTCTTGAATTGTACGTCATTTTTAAATAGTTAATGATACTTAAGAACAATAAAATAATAATTTCTATTTCATTTAAAAAGTTTTGAATTGAAAACAACTTTCTTTGAGATATGAAAAAAATTAAATAGGAAATACGTTTTAGTCGTAATTATGTATAAATAAAAAATTCATCTTTTTTACAAAATGATCATTTCGGATTTACTGGATTATTATTATTTGATTATTATTTTAGGAATTGTCATATGACATATGATATATTCATTCTCGCATCCACAAAGAAAGATTTAAAATCTTTAAAATCTTCAATATTTTTAGTATTACAATTAATATAATAATTAATATAATTTTCAAAGAAAAATAATTTTACTAAGCAAAATAATGTAACATTTGGTATGTAGTTTGCAAATTTCACCAAATTACCCGGTTAATAAAGTTTTCATTGACATTCTAACTATGTTTACATTTGATGAAGGAAAGAATAAGTCTGAAATACTCATTTTGTAATATATATTATGTAATTAGGAGATCAAGCGATATTTTAAATCCAAGAAGATGTTTAACGCCGAGGCGCCAGCCGAGGCGTTATAACATCTTTGAGGATTTAAAGAAGCTTGATCTCCGTATTGCATAAGTTGTTTTATTTTATTTCGTATTTCAATCCTAATTTCTCCCTTTTAAAATCCATCCGAATTTATTGTATAAAGAAGCAAGTTGCCTTGTCTGTGTCATCATACGCGTAACTAAGGAGATAAAAAGCAGCATGCATGCATGCATGTGGCTATAATGCAACATCAAATTATTTACGTTGCCAACAACAACGGTGATCAAGAACGTCTTGAACTCCGGTATCATTGACAACGGAGATCAAGATATACTTTATATTACTAATTGTGGTATATAAAGAATTGTTTGAAATACGAAATGAAATAAAAAATATTAACTGTTTATATTTTTACATAATTACGACTAAAACATATTTTCTATTAAATTCCATATTGTATCGTAAAATAAAACCTTACGTCATAATCTTGACATGAAGCTTTACGTACTGAAAGGCTTAAACAAACGTCAGTTTAACATAAAGTGTCGTATTTTTATTATTAGTATAGTCAATTTTTGCATTAAGTTCTTATTTTTTACTATCTAAAGATAGAGACTTGAAATCTTTTCTAATGCCTTTAGTACTGGACCAATATAAAATGTAATATGTTTAATATGGGGGCACGCGCCCCTGGTGGTTGAGACCCCCATTTTGTACCCCTGATTTAATAACGCAACCAAATTGAGCAAAGTTGTGTTGGGAGTGTTCTTGGGGTCGCTGATTATGAATCCAATGAGAAAATTAAAAAATTCAAATAGCAGACCCAAAATGGCGGCTCTAAAATAACGGCCTTTGATATTGAGAATGCGATTTACGCCATTTCTATTGATTCTAGAGAGAAATTCAAAGAATCAAAAAGTGTTTATAATGTGATTTTGCAAAGGACTACGCTATTTTGGTTACCTTATTATGTAACCCCTTCGCTCTGCCCTAGTAGTAGAGTCAATTTCTGCATTAAGTTCTTATTTTTTACTATCTAAAGATAGAGACTTGAAATCTTTTGTAATGCCTTCAGTACTAGACCAATATCAAATGTAATATGTTTAAGATAGGGACACGCCCCCTCGGGGGGTTGAAATCCCCATTTTAAACTCCCAATTTAACAACTCGGGAAGTTTTCAACCAAGTTGAGCAAAAACTATGTTGGAGGGAGCTGTGAGGTCGTTGATTATGAATCAAATAAGAAAATCACAACATTCAAAATGGCGGACACAAAATGGCGGTATTTTAGATTGAAAATGCGATTTACGCCGGTCCTATTGATTTTAGAGAAAAATGAGAAAAGCCAGAAAGTGTTTAGAATGTGATTCTGCCTAGGAATACATAATTCCGGTTACCTTATTATGTAACCCCTTCACTCTCCCCTACTGAGAAGCCCACTAGGGTTGATTGAAGGGGTTACATAATAAGGTAACCAAAATAGTGTATTCCTATGCAAGATTACATTCTAAACACTTTTTGACTCTTTGGATTTTTCTCTAAAATCAATAGCAACGGGCGTAAATCGCATTTTCAATCTCAAATACCGCCATTTTGTATTTCTTAATTTTCTCATTGGACTCATAATCAGGAACACCAAAACCCCCCCAACATGAATTTCACTCAAGTTAATGGAAAACTTCCCGAGTTATTAAATTTGGAGTGTAAAATGGGGGTTTCAACCCCCCGAGGGGTAAAACCGCCATTTTAAACATATTACATTTTATATTGGTTCAGTACTGAAGGCATTAGAAAATATCTCAAGTCTATCTTTAGATAGTAAAAAATAGGAACTTATGCAAAAATTGACTTTAGTACTAGGGCAGAGCAAAGGGGTTACATAATAAGGTAATCGAAATAGTGTATTCCTTTGCAAAATCACATGAATTTTTCTTTAAAATCAATAGAAACGGCGTAAATCGCATTCTGAATCTCAAAGGCCGTTATTTTAGGACCGCCATTTTGAATTTTTCAAATTTCTCATTGGATTCATAATCAGTGACTCCAAGAACCCTCCCAACATAAATTTCGCTCAATTTGTTTGCGTTATTAAATTAAGGGTACAAAATGGGGGTCTCAACCACTAGGGGGGGCGTGCCACCATTTTAAACATAGTACATTTTATACTGGTCCAGTACTGAAGGCATTACAGAAGATTTCAAGTCTCTATATCTTTAGATAGTAAAAAATAAGAACTTAGGCATGTTTTTTGCAAAAATTTACTCTACTATATAGAATGACTAGATTATTATAAAGCAGGGGGATGAATGAACTTTCGTTCAAAGAGAAAAAATTGCAACACATGAAAAAAAACGTTATAGGTCCTGTAAATGATTCGTTTCAAGATTTCAGACGCGACTTCTGTCTTCCTTCAGAGATCAAACTCGTTCTGTAAAGTTTCATTGCCGGATTTATAACATAAATAACTATAAATCAAAAATGTTTCTTTTTATAACATTCTATTCGTAAAAAAAATCCTATACTAACATCCTATCCTATTCGTTTGTTGGCGAAGGAAATGGACATGAGCTCCAGATCTATGTCGCCACTGATCAAGGAAGACCTTAGTATGAGGACTGGACACTTGTTAACAGCTCGACATAATGAAATAAGAAGAGTTGGAGACAAGTCTCATTTGCAGAGATAGGTGAAAAATTTTCATCGCCCAATCTGGTTTCCCTGCATTTTATATTTGGATTTAGGATTGATGCATTATGATTACAATTAAAGTAATTGTCAAACAATCCACATAGTTGATTTGGAAAACCCGTTTGCACATCGCAGCTAGGATGCGTGAACTCTCCTAAAGTCATTCTATTTAGATTCCTTATAGGAATCGAGCCCAATTAAGTAAAATACTTGTATTTACCCTATAGCGGAGTTGTTCACATGATAAGATTATTATTTATTTATTATTTAGGCGGAGTTATTTATCGCTCGTAAATAGCAACAAACAAAGTCACTTTAAATCCAAATAAAACATACTATTTTTTTCCACTAGGGTAAAAGTGCCTCCTCTCTATGATTAGAAGTTTAGTCTAGCAATACCAACAATTTTTAATTAGAAGAAAAAAAATTAAAACAAAGGTCTTTGAATAAACCCCAGCGTGGCTGAATACTGGACAGTCAAATGTCGTTTTCTCGACATTGATCCAAGTGTAGGCGAATTTTCAGATATCGAATCTTGGTTCTCTAACTCATGTTTAATATGTATTTATTTTTAAGCGTTTTATATGTATAAAATGATGATGTACTTCAAACAATATTATTGCTTGGGTGATTGTTAAATCTAAGACGGCTGTGAAAACTGCTGCAGCGCTATATTTCCAGCGGTGTGTTGGACGCACCGATTTTCACCCACGTTTCAAGCAATTTTCAGATTCTGAGTCTCGGTTGTTTAATTGTCACTCGAGGGTTAATCAACAACCTGATACTAATCTTCGGTTCACTAAACGTTGTACAAGTCGGAGCCAATGTTCAGAAACCGAATCAGGGTTCCTTACAACTTGCCCAAGCTTCAGCCAATTTTCACCCATTAGGTCAATGCCAGTTACCCATAGAATATACTTAAGTCAAATATCAGATACTATTTCGCTAATTTGTTTTAGCTAGTCTAAAGCTAAGTACTCACAGCAGCGGATCCGCAGGCGGATGTCATACGATTGGTCGGATTGAGTCGATTTGACTCAAACCGACCAATCGTATGACATCCGCCTGCGGATCCGCTGCTGTGAGTACTTACCTTTAGTCAATCTCTACATATCAAGTGCCGGTTACATACTTATCACCCAAAACCTTAGCCAACTTTGAATCTTAGGTTCGCTAAACTAACTCCAGTTTTAGCAATCTTCAAAATTCAAAATCTTGGTTTCTTACCCTTCGGCTAAGGTTGGGTCAATATTCACATTATATTTTGCTAAATTTCTGTAAATGTGGTTTATTGTAAAGATGGATTAGTGGTTGCTAACCTACTGAATTTTTATGAACTTAAACTTACACTGGCAAGACTAAAGTGTAAACTATATTGACTTACCGACTGTACATATGTATTTGCACAAGAAGACGTACACTATGAAAGTGTTAGGTTTGTACGGTCTCAATATGTGTTGAGAGTCTAAGACATTAATCATTTATACGAATTTTCGATTTCTTCGTATTTATTTTGTTAATGAACATTTTATATCCAACACAAAAATCGACTTTGCATTCAGTTACGGCGAAACAGTAATGGTAGACTTCGTTGCTTGTTTGCACTAGCATTCATTAAAGGAAAAGGATTGTGTAATAGTTGCTTTGTTTCTCAATTACCAGCCTTGGTACTACATTAATATTCAAGATCGGTCCAAGACTAACTTTAGTTTTATTGCGATATCGGTGTCATTTATTGTCCAAAACATTGCATAACATATTGGTTTTAGCCAATAACAACCAATATTGGGTAACTCTGATCTTTCCATGTCTGAGACCAAGCTTGGTATCAAATTATCATCCCTACTTTAGTCTAGCAGTGGGCCATTTTCGGATATTAAGGTTGTGCCAAGGTTGATAAACATTGTTTCAAACAAAAGCTTATAGTGGTATTTTGTTTTAAATGGAGAGCCGCGATTGCTAACATAATTAAGCGTCAAATAAACTGCCACTTTTAATTCTGATAACGCAATATACCTACTATTTTTCTATGGTTTATACAATGTTATCAAAAAAGACTACATTAAGTTAAACCTGTCTTTAATGTGGACTTAAAGTACACGTTCCATAAAACGTACATGTTTTGTCGTTAGTAAGTGCTTTATTTAAAACATAAGTTAAAACATAAATTTACAAGAGGTAGATGTACATGTATAACAGTGTAACATACGTATTCTGTATTTCGTTAGATCAACAAATGCTGGAAAAAATGTCTTAACCAAAAATTCTATAAAAATGTTGATTAATTTGTTGTGTTTCGATTTGTTTTAATCTTAATAAAGTTGGTAACTCTTTTTGTTAATCAAATCACGGGAAATTCAATGGTCCTACATGATACGTGCGTGACTTCGGAAACAACAAGCATTTGTTGTAAAAAACACTATATTTAATTTGTTTATATTAAACTCTTATCGAGTTTAGTAAAAATTAAAAGAGTATCTGCCTTTATTTCAATCGAAATGGAATCTGGATAAAAGCATATTCAATTTAACCGTTATTCCCGAGATTAAAAGAAACTTTGTAGAATATCATATTTATACAAATACTACGTTACATAACTGATTTATGTCTAATACATCTCAATTTTATACTAATAATATGCAATATTGGTACTGGTTGCTGGTTGCGTTCTTATTGACTTTTATTGACAATAACAAAAGAATTCCCTTTTTCTGGTTTTGTTATATTTTCAATTCATTATAGAAAGAAATTTCTTTCTAATATATAACCGATCTAAGTATTTCTAATCAAATTACTAAAGTTTTCATTTAAAAAATACAACTTTATGAAGTAAACCAGAAATCAATGATTATAATTAGAAAAGCCTTATTCAGTTAGTCAGTGCTACTCATAAAGACGCTTTAATGGTGTCGAAACGGCGTTTTAATATCTTTAATAACAATTCATAAGAAATACAAAAACGATAATTTCCTATAACTCAAAAAATAAAAAATAAGTAAATCGAGAATGCTCGCTTGTTTTCTTTTGTTATCTGGCCAATAAAATGCCCTCGGCGAGCAATTTAAACCACCCGATTTCAACATCTGGAGACCCACAAGAGAACCTTTTTATGAAATGTGCATCTATGGAATGTGGAGTCAACGCTCTGTATATATAACTGCACATAACGGTGGTATCTTCTGACCTCCGAACACTTGGCAGCGCTGCTGGAGGTAACAGCGAACTATAAGTATCTTCTTATATATAAATTTTGGAGGTCGGTTCGTATCTTCTGTATACTCTATATATGACAAAATAAAACAAGGGAAATAATTTCCCCTTTCTTGAGATTCGGATTCTAGAGGTTCCCCTCATCACAAATATAACAAATTTTTAGCAATATATCCACGGGAATACCCGGAAATCAGGCCGTCTCCTCTGTATGACGGAGGTGACAGCTTAACAGGCATCAATATATATATATATATATATATATATATATATATATATATATATATATATATATATTGGTTTAATCGACGTTGTCGGACCCGCTATATGGTAGGGTCGTTAGTAGACCCGCATTTTTTGATTTTTAAAATGTGTATATTTTACATAATATTGATCTATTTCTGATAAGCAATATTTAAGATCCTCGAGGGGTAAAAATATATGAAAAAAAAATATTGGTGATATCTGACAGTCGTTCTTGAACCCTATACATATTACAGTGTTTACAGACCCATTTGTATAATTTTAAGCAAGCCTACCTACCCTACCGAACCCAGCAACGTTGCCGAATGTATCAGAGATAAAATTACGATTGACGTAATGATTTCGGGATACTAAACACATAAGTGATCTTTATTTTTGTTGATTTGTTCGTACATTCCATAAATAACATTAAACGCAGAAAAATTAACGTTTTCCGTAAAACGATGTAACTCTGAAAATTATTATTAACATGAGAAAATAGCATTGAGCTTCTTTTGTTCTAAAATACTTAAGGTTTATGCAAATAATTGTTTTTTAATAATTTGTTTTTAAATCATTTATTTTAACATGATTATTTTTGTTTACAAGAATACAATTAAAAGTTTCGAAGACACGTCATGTATATGTGTTTTGAAAAAATAAATGTTATAACCAAATCTTTTGACCTCCTGAACATTTTACTGTTATGTTTTTAGCACAAATGAACAGTTTCTAAGATATGTATATTTTAATGCCACGGTAACAGTTCAGTCAAATTAGTAAAAATAGAGGGGAATTGAGGTAGATCCCTGGATTTTTGATAGGCCTTCATTGTGATATGTTAAAGAACCCCTTAAAAGTTACTACTCAAAAGTGGTGAATCCGAGAAGCTGATGAGGGTAAGCCATGCCCCCAGATGATTTTTACTGTTTTTTCAGAAACTATTAGGTTTATCAAAATGGAGACAGTTAGGTAAAATAGGATTTTATTTAACTTTCATACCAAAAAGCTAAGAAAGCTTTGTGCATGTTATCTTGTTTCTGTGTAATCGAAAAACGATCATATGTCACACAGACAAATAATTTGTATCGGTACATATTATACGAGAAGCTTCGAGCATAATTTTGTGTGATTTGATGTTCATCATGAAATAGCTATGGAAATCTCGTTGAGCATTAAACGCGATCCTGGTTCAGTCTTCTTCTATCTCAGCATCTCCAGCAAAATCTACGAGGCGATATTATCATCATTATTGGGGCAAGTCATATGGTAATTCTCGTATTGGCAAGATACATTTTAGGGTATCAATCTTTAGTGAACCTAAAACGTACAGGGTACTTCAGGGTTTTTGGATCTCTCTTACTTCGTTCTTTATATTGATATTCGTATCGAGTAATTTTTTTCTTGAGTGGTTTTTGTTTTGGAATTCTAAGTTCACGACTTAATTCCACGCCTGCTTTAAAATGTAGCTAGATATTTAACATTAAATGGAACTTCACCCATTTTACATGTAGGATATCTCGAGCAGATCATGCCAATTCCTGAGGGTCAATGCCTTTGATCAAAATAGGCCATTAAGCACAACATATCTATGTTCAAAAATGAAATGTTACAAAGCTATAGACCTTCAAAATAAAAAAGTCAAAAATGCAATTTGGAGAAAATTTTGTGTTCAAGGACAGTTGTTATTAGAACATACATTAGTGTTATTTTGTGCTTGTGGTAGCTGTAGCGTACCCGCTACCGCTAAATACGCAATTCTGTGCTAGTGATATGTTTAATGAATACACCATTGAATGCAAAATTTAATTCTTCACAAAACAGGTATACTTGACCCAAGTCGAATAGTGACAAGTCAAATAATGCTCTATAAAATGCAGAAAGAAAATAAAGATAAAACGTCATGCAGTATGACGTACAAACGAAGTAAGAAAGATTTCAAAACAAGGTGAAATGCCCTATACATTTTGGTTTCTATAAAATAATTGTCCAGTACAGGGTATTCTCCTAAATATATTCTTTTTCCTGCAAAATTATCATAATACTACAACCAACAATAACAACAACATCGCTTCATGAATTTGCAGAAGTGATGCTAAGGTTGCACTGCGAACTCAACATTTTTTTTTCTTAGCTAAGTACTTGATGACGAATACAAGATCGCAATAAGTTATGTTCTAAAGTTGCTCCGTCAAATGTATTGGTAGAAATTGTTGGTCTACATACAGGGTGTGTTACTCAACTTTCGTATAAATTGCATGTGTGATAGTATTCATCAATAGGAACAAAAAACTCTTTTTGTTTTTACGCAAATCGACAAAAATTTGCTAACAATGCCAACTTTTGGGAACTGCTGGGAATTATGGTCAAAACAAACTGCGACATCGCCTAGCAGCAGCTGCGTCAATGTATCAGATAGGCACATCCAGCTCCAAGTGTGATTCTTAGACCACTGACCTGCTACCCACTTTTCAAAAACCATTCTTTTTTCGGTTATTATGAAAGATAGACACTAATGATTTTCAGCTTTTTTGTTGCATTTTATGTGTACTACCACCTATTCAGAGAATACGAATCTTAAGTGAAACATCCTGTATGATATATATTCATGCGCCACTTAAATAAGCTTTATTTTATCTAACCCACTTAACAACCAGTCCATAAACCTAACAGTTTTTGAAAATAAAACGACAAAAACCATCTGGGGGCGTGGTTTAATATTGATATTTTACAAAGTTCAGGATATTATCTACTCGTAAACATGAACAAATCAAGCATAAAGTCATTTTCAAGTTTAGCTGACCAAAATACACTACATTTGATTAATTTAACCTAAATTAAAATATAGCAGTTTCTATTTTTACTGTGCGTTTGTACAGTTACAAGAAAATTATGGAATGTTCGATCCCTACTTTCTGTTTAATGAATTTGAAGGTACAAAACAGTATACACTATATGGTGGTTAAGTGCCTTTAACAGAAACGTCGAAAGGTAACGAAGAAAAGAAGAAGTTTTTTCAAACCTTGCTCAATTGCGTTATATTGCACTTGTACTAAGTTAAAGATCAATTTTTATTGTATTCTGAAATAGCTATTTGTGAATTGGAATATGTATTATATTCTTAGTGACGAATTGTACACCAGAGATTTTCTGATTACATTTGAAATATATGTAGTTCTAAATATACCAGGCGCAAATCATATTAGTCCACCCAGTTTCATTTTTGTTAAAAAACGTCCCACAGAATTTATTCCGTTTATCTTTTGTTCTATGAGGTGGCCGTTTCTTGTTGCTATAGTGAAGTGCTGCTACTGCATCTACCCCATACCAATGTTCATGAAATTCAATTGGGGGTTGCAACATACACTGCCCCTCCGAACCTTTTGAGTGCCCTGTTTACATTAAAAGTTCCATTAAGTAATCTTACAAATTACAGACGAGAAAGTTTTTCTTTAGCGTTTTAGCAAAAAAGTCACAAATGATGCTCAACTTAGTTCGCCCATTTTAATTTTTTATAAAGAACACCTCACGATTTTTACCCTGAATGGTCTACGACGTTGCTATTTATTGGTGGTATATAGTACATATCGTCGCCGTTAATGCATATAAACTTAATTCTTTGAAATGTTGTAACTAGCTCTGTTGCTAGTTGCGATTTCAAAGAATTCATCATGCCATCTGTAACAAAGTTTTTATAAGCATTTAAACCGCGCTCCTGGAAAATTGCTAGAAAATAGTTCCGCTAGTATGCATTAACGTCGACGATATGTATGAATGAGTACTGTGATCCAGTGATAAATATGTATGTGTGAGTGTAGTATCTAATGCAACGAATATAAACAAGGAGTCAGAAAATAATTCAGAAACCAAATAGTTCAAGCATTCATTCTCTCATCTTAGCAGTAAAAGAATAAAGCATTCATTAACCACAAACAGTCTTTCAAACAAACAAACACAGAAGATATTACATGTGGTGACCGCCGACTTTAATTGAACACGCAACAATCTGTCAAGAAACTTACTCTTGCAAGCATACCATTCAAGATACCAGGATCCTATTTATGAAGCAGATGTCGAGAAACCAATTAGCATAATTCCAGTAGAGGATCAATACTCTCTCAGCACCACCACTACCAGTACATGGAGCAGTTCCATCGCTGAAGCCATAATCTATCTGAAGTCACGGTTGTATAAAGTTTTTTTCTGTTCAAAATTTTTCTGCCATCAAAGCAGACTATCTACAGCATTTAAAGAAAGTATTTCAACGCCTATATCATTACGGTTTACTATCAAATTAAAAAAAAACAATCTTTGAAGCCAAAGAACCAACTTGTCTCGACCACACAGTGAACAGTGATGGAGTTACGCCGCAAATTTCAAAAGGAGAAGCTATTCATAACTTTCCAATACTTAGAATGCAACAAGAATTATGCCATTTCGTTGGCATAGATTGTCGATTTAAACCTGAGCTAAACCTATTTATTCCAGAAAAAGTTTCAGAACCCTACAAGAAACCCACAGAACAGTGTGTCGCAAAACATATAATTACAAATCGGTTGTGAACTTCAATAAACGGTCGTACCAAAAATTCGTTACTTCGTGTGATCGGGAACACAGGGAATACATAGCAGATAAACTCGGATGCAGCCTATTACAAATCCTTCTTATCTTTTTTTGTACCGTTTATGTATAGAACGTTCGCAATTACTTTTTGTTACCTGTTAGACATATTTGTGTACATACATTTACTATTTTCCTTTTATGTTGCATATACGATTATTATCCAACCAACAACCTACAAGTCCAACAGAATCCTCATACGTTCCTCTTAGGTTAAGTTTTGTAGTTTTTAGTTATTTACATTTTGCAACGAGCCCTAGAATTTAGAATCTGCTGTCTTAATTTTAACCGTTTCCAATTATCTCATTCGATTCTCACGTTATTCTTATTAGCTCATTTCTATAGGTTAAGTTCTTATCATTGTAACGAACATTAACATTAAGAGCCCTGTACTAACTTTAATCAATTGCATTAACATTAATCAATATCTATCAAGTTGCTTTACAATCACAACCGCATCTTATGCGTACATTCACTAGTTCTTTCCAATCCTGTCCTCAAGCAAACTGATGGAGACTTTTTCTGCTGGAAAAATTCTAAAAAACAAGGGAGCAATAAATGTGATGATCACCATTGCCTTGGATACTTTGTAGTATCCAAGGAAACGAATGTAAACGAGGGATCAGAAAATAATTCAGAAACCAAAGAGTTCAAGCATTCTTTCATCTTAACAGTAAAAGAATAAAGCTTTAATTAACCACAAACAATCCTTCAAACAAACATACAAAGAAGATATTACAGTACTTTTATACTAAAAAATTTAATCAAGTTCTTGAAATTTATCGTTTGATTACTACGGAAAATGACATATGTACTTTTCCACCTTATTTGGAAACCATCCACTTTCCCTAGAAATTAACTTTCGCGTATTATGTTGCGTTGTCTCACTTGTTCGAAAATTGTGTTAACCTTACTCTAATCATTTATATAAAAAATGAATTCATTTATAAAGTCCTACTTAAAGATACCATTGATATGAACACATGGATTGTAGGTATTAATATATACTTTCAATCATACAAATATTACTTTATAAATTTATATCACTCTCCAAACTCTAGTGATGCTCAATTTCTAATGAAACTTGAAAATTTGTTTGATGTATATGCTAGTAGATCAGAGACCTTACTAATTATCGGAGACTTTAATATTGACCTATTAAAGGATTCATATTATGAAAATAGGCTGAGAACTTTAATTAAAAATAATGGACTACATCATATTATCCACCAACCTACAAGAATCACTAAGGACAGTGCTACACTCATAGATCTTCTTGTATCTAATGAAAAAACCATTGATGCCCAGGTACACCATGTTCCAAAAAATAACCGATCACTCAATAATAACTGTAAATGCAAAAGTGAAAGAAAAATATGAAGAATATACAATACGACACAGAGACATGAGCAACTTCAATGAAATGCAATTTCAATTAGATCTAATGGATCAACCATGGAATCCGGACTGTACAAACACCAATCAACTAGCAGAAACATTAGTTAAAACCATAATGGACACACTAAACAGGCATGCTCCAACTGTTAAAAAAACCATTAAATGTCAATGGAGTTGTAAGCGTTGGTGGACCCCAGAAATAGCCTTGGAAATTGAAGAAAGGGACAGATTATATATAAAAGAGCAATCTTTACACAAGAAGAAAGTGATATGAATAGGTATAGACAACAAAGAAATGGAATTGTTAGTTTGATCAGGAACCACAAGACAAATTATTATCAAGAAAAAGTAGAATATGAAAAATAACTCAACAGAAATGTGTAAAACAGTTAAAGAATTAATTAAAGGAGTCCATAACAGACAAAAAAAGGAAGGTATTATTTTTGACAATGAGTTAGAAAAAAAGGAAATTCAAATTGCAGAAAAATTCAATATTTACTTTATTAACAGCATACAACAAATTATTACATTAACAAATTTAACCCAAATTGAAACTGATTTAAGCCACATTAATGTACATCAATGCAAGTTCGAGAAATTTTTACCAATAGAGTTTTTGGAGTTAAAAAAAATTATAAACAATTTACCTAATAAGAATAGTAGTGTCGATGGTATTACAGTAAAGATTCTTAAATTAGCTTTCAATGTAATAGGACAGAGATTTTTATACATTCTTTTTTAAACATTTAATAATATTTAAAATAAAAAACCGAATATATCCAGAGCACATTTTAAATGAATTACTATTCGTAGAAGATGTTCATGATCATAATACTAGAAGTAGAAATAATTTTATGTTCATACAGTAACAACAAACATAGGACAAAATAATCTGTTTCATAAAGGTTTAGTTGAATATAATTCACTTCCAGCTAATGTAGAAAACTGTACATCTTTAACATTATTTAAGAAACAGTGTAAAAAATATGTAATAAATTACATTAATATTTAAGAAATTATAGTGTATTATATGGAATTTATCTAGTTATATGCTATAAATAAAGTATATTATTATTATTAATAAATATTAAAACCTTCAATTTGTCAAAGCCAGAGAATTATTTACAAATGTGAAAAGAACTCGCATACGAGCTGATGTAATTCTTACGTCACTTTTCTCCATCAAATATTAAATGCGAGCTATTATAACCATACGTTTATAAAACAAAGCTTAACATATGCGTCATGGCAATGTTGCCAGATCCAGGGCTTAGGAAGCCTGTAGAACATAGCGGGTTTGATAGCGTCTTGTATAAAAATATACGATATACACTTGAGGAAGGCGCGACGCCCCCTATAGTTCATTGTGATGAACTACGGTTGTATAAAACTTTTTACAGACCCTACTTTTCCAAACCCAAATTGTATATTTTTTTATTGCAGTTTTAGATAAACCTTATCCTGTAGACCTCGAAAACATAGGAGAACGTTGCCAGACCCAAGCCCGGGTCTGAGAGCGTCGAAAATGGTCCGACAAGTCGGCAGAATATAGCGAAACGGGTGTGTATAAGCGGTTTGACAAATATATATATATATTTTGAAACTGTGAATAATTGCCGTTCGATCGTAGATAATTACTTTATAATTAAATTGATTTTTTAAAATGACTGTGAACTTTGGAAATGCTTCTCAACTTCCCTCTTTTATAAATTCTAATATGATTTGAAATTACCTTTTAATAGATTTAATAATGCAATGGTTATATAAAATTAATGTTACGTTAGTTCTTAATTAACTCAAGTTTACGTAAGAGAGTTGGGCGCCAGTTAAATAACTTAACATATCAAAATTAAATTTAAATAAGACTCATCTCAGGGTGAATGTGGATTCTTGTGGTATAAAAAAAAATATACAAATTGAAATTTAAAATCACTTTTAAAATTGAAATCTTAATTAATTTTAACTATTACTAAATTGTTCAAATCACTTTACTACACTTTACAAACGATAGTCTTTTCTTCGGCAAATGCCAATACAAAAAGGAAATAACTTCCTACCTTTTTATAATACTTCTTTTTTCCTTTTAGTATAGATGTCCTCTTTCCCAAACCATTGGCAGAGTAGATCACTTTATGTTGACACAGGGCTGGCTTCCAATTCAGGGTTGACTTTCTTCGTTTTGCATGGATTTTCCATATAATATCATCCACACACTTGACTTTGGGACTCACTTTTGTTTATTAACTGCTGGTTCAAATTTCCCGTTTTCGTAAGATACTTATAGTTGTTTTTGTGTTTAATTAAATAAAACACCCGTTTAAGGTTTTAACGTAGATTTATTATCTTGCTTAACTTTAGCAAGTAATTTATCTTAAAGGTGGTTCTTTATAATCATATACACTTTTACAATTTATACATTTTACACCTTCGCCGTATTCAAATCACCAACTAACTTAACTTGTCTATTTAATTCTAGACTATTTAAATTTTTACAATATTCTCAACCACGACTTTACTCTGTCGCTTTATATTGGTAAGTGTTCTTTTATCTTACACGACTTTACACCGTCGCTTTCTATCAGCAAGTGCCTTCAAATTATTATTTTCTAAGCTTATATACTATTGACTATTTACATAATTATATTACACAATTTGACGTCACCTTATCGATCTAATACAATGACTGTACACTCATATGATACATAATAGCAGATTAATATTCTTATAAAAGTGACACATCTATTACACATTAATTACACAATACTTTTACGCAATAATAACGATCTATTTACATTAACAAAAACCTTATAGAATCACATAACCCGTCGATATACACATTTGGAATTATACATAATTGAATTACATCATAACAAACTTGCGAACAACTGGATGTTACGTATACTTAAGTAATCGGTGAGTAAGCTGTTTGATAATAAATAAAGAAACATGTATTATTTAACCTTATTAAAAAGTGCACATTGGTTGTGTAATCAATGACACATCATTAAATAACTTAAAATTATTTTTAACCGGAAAAGTTGATAAAAATATTTCAAAAGTGTTAGTATTTAACAAAAATTTTAGATTTTCACAAAATTTTCAAAATTTTCCAAAATTTTGAAACTACCATCCACAGCAATATATATATATATATATATATATATATATATATATATATATATATATATATATATATATATATATATATATATCTATAGAGGCCTACCATGCGTCCGGACCAAAAGCGTAGCGCCCAGCGTCCGGCGTATATAAGTGTATATAAATGATGGTATCAGTCAGCGTCTTTTGCAAGCTATAGGTTTATTCAGCGTCTGTTTATTTTATGCAAGCTATAGGTTTATACAGCGTCCATTTATTTTTTCAGTATTGGCCAGCCTGCTTGAATTCCTTTGCCTGTCTGCGGTGTCGAGTTACTCTCTGCATTTCTGAGTAAAGATTGCGTCATTTAAACTGGCAAAAATAATTCTATTTTATTAACGCTATGTAATAAATACTTTTAGTTTCGTTTCTGTATGTGTATGAATTTTATTTAGAAGGCTTTCAGATTTAAAATATTATATGCATAAAAACATCATAAAACTCGAAATATTATTGGATTTATATGAAATTTTATAGAAAGGGATTTTTGAGGTCGCTGATTTCAAATTTGTTGTCATCGTTAGCAAATTTTGAAAGGACGTATGAAATATGTCGTCCATAGTAATTAAAATCTAAAATACTAAAGTATTTTAAAACATTTTGTTTCCGTTTACATTTTAAAGTTTTCCATCGACGGTGTCCAACAATTACTGCTGTAGAAATCGATTTACATATTTAAGCTATCCTCTTTAGTAATAAGTTCAGTGAATAGTAGAAAGTAATTATTACAGTTTTTACATGCATGCAAACACAGTCTGAAATTCTAGCCATTGTCCATTACCCTAATATCCATCGTTCGAGAAATTATTTTTTTAAATAAAATCTACACATTTTTGAAATGTCAACATCATAACGTACACTTTTAACATAACTAGATTTACGATACAAAATCAGATTTTTAGCTCTGTTCTTTGCCGAAAAAATGTAAATGTTTTCAAAATTCTTTAAAAATTATAAAAAGTACGGAATTTTTGGCAATTTCCCAATTCTGAATCTGTTCACTAACTGAGAATTCGAATTAAGTGACACAATAATCAGCATTTGTTTTTTACGTGTGCTAGAATTGGTTTTAAAGTTCGACTACTGTTTTAGTAGAAGCAAATCGACCAGCTATCGTGATTCCCGTATGAACTGAAAGGCAAAAATGTATGGATGTTTTTATATGATAGCCTATGTATTGGGGTAGAAGTTCCGACAATTCGTCAAAAAATCGTCCTGTGCAGGGGTGCTGTAGGGGTGATTTTAGATCAAAATCGACAATTTTTAAAATCCACACTTTAATATTTATATCGCAATATCTTGGGAACTAATTGCGATATCGTTGTAGTTCTTTTTTTAAATTAATGCTCAAACATGAGCGCTTCTAACTATATAAAGCAGATTAATAAAATTTGTTTAATTAATTTAAACAATATGTCTGAACTTGAAATTTAGCTTTTCGTGTAATGTAAATTACACTAAGTGACAAAGTTTCTTATCTTTGGAAATTTTCCTATACATCCTGCGGAAGAATTAATGGTAAAGGTTTCAAAAAGTTTAAAAAAAAAGAATTATAAACTTATGTTTAATAGTTTTGGAGATATCGATTGTTTTGTGAAGCGCTGTGATAGCGCGTGGCACAACTCCTTACAGGCTTCGTAAATACGTGCAACGATTCATTTATACGAACTATTTATGTTTGTAATTTTGTAATGTCTTCATACAAACGTAATATAAGAGTTTGGAAAAAAAGAAAGCAAGATTGTTTAAAGTATAGAATGTTTGAAAAGCCAATAAATAGCGATTAAACAGCCAAAAAACACAGTTTACTACAATTTATATTTAATATTAAGTTGAACCGTTACCAAGAGTTTCCTCTAAAAGGTCAATGTTGTTTCCAGCAAATTGAATAAATCTTCCTCTTATTAATTGTGATGGAACAATGTTTTTTCATTTTCGTAGAATTTCAGATTGTGCAACGGAGTTTCTAATTCTCATGATATTGATATTCCTATAAGGTAGAGAATGCCCACAGGAATGAAGGGTTTCGATGATTTTGCTTGATTTAGTCTCTTGATGAACCAGTGAACCCAAAGCGGCGTGTTTTGGAGTATGCTTTTTAAAATTGGAATGACAGTAAATTATGTCTTGACAAATATTCAGAACAACATTTTTTTTCCTTTCATCGTCTGAATCTTCGACTAGCAACTGTATTAATAAAAACAGTTTATCTGGAATGTACTCTCTAAAACTATTGCTACTTAAATCTTTGTAGTTGTCCAATCCCTTTACTTGAGATTGACGATCTCAGATATTTCAGAACAACCAATTTGCAAGAAATCGTAAGATTGCAGATCATCTTTCTGTTCGATCTCAATTATCTGTGACTTTCACAAGATTTAAACAAATTCTCTGCTATATATTTAGCTTGAAAAGTTTTAATATTTTTTTACTTGTAAAACTAGAGTAACACCTTTGATGCCAGTCTAACTCATGACTTTGAGAGGAATTAATAATGCCTAGAACTTTATTTAAAAATTCATCATGACCAGGATCTACATTTAGCTGATTTAGCCTTAATTGAACACTATTTTTAAATGTTAAGAATGATTTTGGAGCACTTGAAACTAAATTGTCCGCTTGTTGACAAGTTATGCAGGTTTTCTGTTTTTTCTTGCGATATTGAATCGTTTTTATCTTTGATTCTAATTCGCTTTCCGAGCTACTTGTTACTTCCATGATTTCCAATTCTAAAATATAATATTCGAACGAAATAAAATAAATGACTACTACCAAATTATGTTAAACTGTTGTTTTGAGTAAGAACATTATAAAATGGTGAAAAATAATACTGACAATTATAGGAGTTCAAGGTAAGTAAACAATGTGATGCAAAAACAGTCTTATTAACCTCTCGAAACAGACACACTTTTATTTAAAGAAAGCACCCTTCAAACAGTCACCACAGTTTCAACCACTGAATGACAAAATCAAACTAAAATTCCAGACTAATAATTTCACATCTGTCAGGGTTTTCATAAAACTATAATAATAAACACAAGCATACGTCTAAAATTCAACGGTCCGTTTAAAGTTATGGGAAGATATAATTAATAAATTATTAACCTACCATAACAAATTTAAATGGGTCAACTAATAAGTTACCAACTTTTGTAACTGCTTATACATATGTACACACAAAGGATTTTCCAATTTATAGCAGTTAAATAATATATTTAATAACAAAGGGTAAAAAATATGAATAGTAAGAAATAACAGGAAGCATTATTTGATGCATGTATGGATAGTTTGTTGAGCGCTGCGGTGTACGGGGGTATACGACGTTTTAAGAGGGGGAATATGCAGAGCTTTACGTTTCATCAAATACCTATCTCCATTATTAAGAGAGATAATTAAGAAAATTAAAAACCATCAGATAGCGCTACTATTGAGTAATAATGTGTGGGATATTTATTTTCTGTATTCGAATTTAGCATCTTTAGTGATTAATTAATAGTAAATGATAATAGGAAATGTCTTAAATAAGTTCAGTTTTAAATTCTTTGTAGGAACCAAAATGTATTTACGACATAAGAAGGAATGTGTATTCATAAAGTGGTGACCCTTCTGACCCTACATCTGGTCTTAATGGTTTGTCACACCCTCCTAGAGCTAGAGAAAACACATATTTAAAAGTTTACAAGAATTAGGGTTGCTAGGGAAGGAATCGGTATGATTATGCGAGAAGGGACAGTGGCATTGTGGTGCTGTTCACGGGCGGTCGGTTTGAAACGTAAAAGAGACCTTTAGCGGTTTATAGTGTAATGCGTGTATTCTATATTGAGACTACAAATGTAAAGATGCGTAATGCTAATATTCGCTGTGTTTGTTATACGGCACTTGGAAGTGCTGGTACCTGTTGTCTTGTTATTATTCGGCAACGTGAGTTGTTGCTTGAATTGTGATTGTTGGCCAATGTGTGATTGGCTTTATGTTGTGTTGTTAGCAATTGGTTGGAATTGCTGTATTATATTGATGTGTTGGCAATTGAGGAGTTGCCTGTTGTTGTGTTGATTTGTTGGCAATTTGTGGAATTGCTGTTGTTGTTGATGATATGTGAATTGAGCTCTGTAAAATTAACCGCACAGTATACTGTTTGCTTAGGAGACGGAGAAATGGGCGTGTTTCTCCAGTCTACCTTCGACCTGGGTAATTAATTAGAATTACACCAGTGGCCCCAGCTGATCACTGGGCAGCCTAGGGGTGCTTATTCCCCTACAGGTTCTTGTATTGCATTCCCAACGAGGAGCGGACTCGGAGGGAGATGAATACATTGACAGTACCTCTGTGTACTTGGTCCTGTTAGTGTTCGGCTAAAGGGCGCCTGATGCGGCAAGCATCATCTGTTTCAGGTCATCATGATCGTGATAGTGCACTGAAGGTCTTCACTCCCGAAGACCCCAATCATCCAGAACCAACGTGAGACGGCACGGGGGATCCCCAATCCCCCCGTAAGTACTGCTAATTTCCATTTAAAGGGTAAGCGACTAATGTGTTGTAATTATCTTTTCATGTGTGCCTTAATCCGGCTCTGTGATATTTTGCGTATTGGTCTCAAAATGGAACGCATATGAATTACTGCTAGTGAAGCGTAACCGACCGTTCCCGCCCATTCCGGAGCAAGCAGTAACACGACCCGAAAGGACCTGTCAAATGTAACATTCAGAACTGGGGATTAACTTTAATTTGTGAGAACTAGAATTCTTTAACATAAATGTACCAAAAGCATGTTTAACCAATTTAAATCATTATTGAATTACGACCCCGGCCTACAAATGTTTATAAAGTATGATTTTTTGATAAAGTCGACGGTTTTCGAGAAAATTGAGTGCAAACAAAAATTACAATTTACAGAAATTGCCGCTTTTGAGATAATCGCTCTTGAAATATTTCTCGCCCGTATACTGCCGTGTTAAATTATTTAGGTCTTCTTAAACATTGTTTATTTCTAATACTCGCATTTAATTACCGATGGTACCATCAGAAAGCTTATAATAAATAGAATATTACTACAAAAAATCAGAAATTGATGGTTTTATCATAAAACCACCCCTAGAAGACCCCTGCACAGAACGATTTTTTGACGAATTGTTGAAAGTTCATCCCCAAGACATAAACTATCATAAAAATGCATGCATACATTTTTACCTTTCCGTTCACACGAAAATCGTAAATAAGCGGCTTTTGTTTCATATTTTCCTCTACTATTTATTACTGCGAGAATTGTAGGTAATACAGACAAAATTAGATTTATCATAAACAAGTAATAATAATAATGCAAGTTCTTAATAAAAAATAATTTAAAACGTTTATTTTCAGAGACATTAAAAAAAGTAAAATGACCGTGGAAGCAACTATGCTAAAGTATAATAGCATATACAGGATTACGTCACTTTATGTTAAAATAAACAAAGACAGAAATTTTGGGAAATATAATCCATAATAATGCTTGTCACCTACATAATATCGCTTTACACGGAAATGGCGTAGTGCAAAGGTTTCTTATTTTGCTACGACTTGTTATTAATAAACAACAGCATTTTTATAGGAACGTCTTTTATGCTTATATTGAATTATTCCCGATACGATTATTTTTTATACATGAATTACGTACTTCTAATTTACTAATAAGTATTTATAAGTTTATAAGATTTGCCGAAGTTGTTGCTAACATTCTATAAGAAGACAGCACCTTAAGGAAAAGAAGTTGTAAAAAAGGCCGCAAAGTTAGAAAATGTAACAGTTTTATCGACCTTACTGAATATTTCTGAATTTGTTTCTCGTCATGCAGTTCTATGCAATATCGACTCCTTTGCCTTCTTCAACATACCAATACAAATCAGCTTGGGACAACGTATGATAGCCTAATAAAAACAGGATGCCAATAAAACTGAAAAGTTCTTGCCTTGTAAATATAAAATCGTGTGTATTATTTATCATGAGCCTACTTTACAAAAAATGGCAATACTATATTTTCAACTTCATCATCAAAAAGTTTTAGAAAAAATATCCAGCGGTGATTGACCTGCCAAATGATTTTTTAGCTGTTCAATTTTTTGTGTTCTCTTCGTCGGACAAGATCTGATACAAAAAGAAACCATCTCTGCACTTAGGTTTCTGGTTATTTGTTTTGAGTAAACTTGAGAATGTGAAAAGAAGAAGAAAGCATTTAAGTAGAAAAAACTGAAAACAATACAGTTAAGAAAACACCTGAAGAAAAACTAAGGTCCATCTCTGAATAAAAAAAAACACAGGGAAACGTTTTGTTGGACTTGAACCTGGAAAAGGAATAAGCAATGAGAAATAAGCAATCCGTACTCTAGTTTTGCATGACTCGCTGGTGAAACCTTGGAGAGTTGTTGGAGGTCGAAAAAACCAACGGAAAAGATTTTTAAGTACATTGTTGATGTCCAATGATATTCGACACTACCGTCTTTATAGTTTAGCAAATAAAACAATTGGCATTGCACACAAAACAAAATTGTCATACAAAACAAAAATATTCTACAGTACATTCTCTCGATGCCATCCCTATGTTATTACCGTCTATATCAGGGATCCCCAAACCGTCGATGGCGAGGTACTAGTAGCTCGAGGGGACATTTTCGGTAGATCGCGTTAACGCTCCGGATGGCTAACCATGATTCCACCACTGAGCTGTTGATGACAAAAAAGAAGTCCATCCTTCTCATTAAAGTTAATAAGTCTGATAAAAAATCTGTTATTACATTTGTTATTTATTACTAGCAATACTTCAATTTCTTTCTTATGTACAATTCAATTTCAGTTTCTTTTTGTTATATACAGTTTAATTAAAATTGATTTCATATTTACTAGAAATGTAAGTTTATAGGCAATAAACAAATGTAAGATTTTTTAAAAAAGTTGGTAGTTCTCTTGACTAGTAGCTCATAGTAGGATTTAAAAACGGTGCAGTAGCTCAGAAGCTTCATAAGTTTGGCGACCACTGGTCTATATTATGTATGCAAACCTAATGAAATAAACAGAGCTACCTGTTTGTACAAGCAACGCGCAAACATAAGCTTCAAACCACAAAAACTAAAACCACTAAAACTTGTAGATAATGACAATTCCTATGAACTCCTGTAACATGTAGTAACGCATTGTGTATGTATGGCAGGTGTCTGAAATGTCAAAATAAAATGAAAAAATAGTTGAATTTAATGTTAAGATTGCAGCTACTTCCTTCTTTCGTCCACCAATAAAATGATTTCTCCCATCATCCATTTCTGTTTTGCTCTCGGCTCTTGGATTCCCAATTCATTTTCTTGTACTTCATGTATTACGTTTTTAATAGACTGCCAAGAGTTTTTCATTGTTTCTGTTGTTTCCAATTGTACTTAGTTTCCTTAAATTTACTATTTGACACTCTTACTGTTGTTATTCTCTTACACTTGTTATTTCCTGTTTTATCTCTCTGGTTCTCCCAGTTTCTCAAAGTTAGGCCTTGTTTTGTTTCTTTCTCTTCTGGATTTTCTTCAATTTAATATCAAGTTTTCCAGCTACGGCGTTTGCGATCAGATCCGATGTATGATCCAGGATAACTTTTTACACCTATAATCCCGTTTCTATATCGTTTATCAATCAATATGTAATTTATTTGATTATCATTTCCTATGATATTTCCTTCATTGTCTCTTGGTCCTTTCTAAGTGTATAATCGCCTTTCTGGGAATTGGAACCAAATGTTTGCTACCATTAAGTTTTCTTCATTAAAGAACTGTACCAGTATAGGGATATACTGGTACTCCTGTCGTTCCGTTTGCCAATACCATAGTCTCCAACAATATCTTCAACTCTTCCTTTACCTATCCTTGCGTTGAAGTCGTTCATGATTACATCCGCTTCATTCTTTTTGGTAATTCTTAGTAGGTAATTTTTACATCATGAATGAAAAACTCATGCAGTATGGAGTATTTTCGAGCAACTTATATTAAGATGAATAGATGGTTCCATATCTTGGACGGCACTCATGCAAAATGTTTCTAAACGTAAAACCGGTAAGATTCTATTGTAGACAAGAACCATAACCATAACTACTAAACTTCTTTTCTTTTATTCAACATGCACGCACTATGGTGCTGAACCATTGAAAACTGCAAAAAGATATGACGGAAAAGAAAAGAAAAAAAAGTACTTTACTGCTCAAAAGCTACTGTACTATCAAAACAAAAAGAAATAGAGACGTTAACGCAGAAAATGAAGTAAAAGCCTTCCCAAAGATCTCGTATGGTTTCTCTATTTCTTACAAAATCAAATGTAACTGAACTAAAGGGTTCAGTGTGATGTGATGAAAAAGTATATCACATGCCCAAAGAAATTCAGTTTGCTAATGCAGAAAAAAATCCAACCTATTGCTTGGGTTGAAGGGTTTTATCTCCTAAAAGTGGTACTCTCATGTATTGGACTGAACCTCAAAGACTGTGGTGCTTAGAAAATCCTTGTTCAGACATTATAATTGGAATGCTTTGTGAATGCTGTTTTCAATTTTGAAACGTTTACAGTTATACCAGTGTACGAATATCAACGCTTGTTGGACAAAGTAAAATTGCTATAAAACAACATCGAGTGACATTAAAAAATATTTTGAAAGACTCATAGAAAATGAGAAGCAGAAAAGAGCTAGATCCTACGTGCATGCAGTATAAGGGAGTGTTTATATGATGTGTCATATTACGCAGGTTTTAAAGTTTTTTTAACTTTGTTATATAATACTTCAGATATTGTAGCAAATCTGGGAATGTATAATATATAATGTTACAATGCGTTTTCTATATTAAAAAATTTTTAAATTTAGCACAAAATTTTTTTATGTATGCCGTAGATACATAAACGAATCGTGAAATGGCAATGTAATAATCACTGTTATAAAAGATACATGACTTTTTATAATAAAAATTGGTCAGACATAAAATCTTATTTGCCTTTTAATCTACAACGGTAGTTTAGTTGCATTCGTTACTATAAACAAGCCTTGAGGAACAAAAACAATTAATTCTAAAGTTCGCATGTTGACTATATAGAATTCTTAGAACGTGTTTATTTTAAGATATTTAATTTTTAAATGATCCGAATGAGTGCTGCATAAATAAATTATTTTTTACAAGTACTTTATATGAACTACAGCTGTAAGGTTTATCAAATTAATAATTGCAAAAGAGAACCTATATGGAAAATCCCTAAAAAACGAATGTTAAAAGGAACACGTTTAAAAATTTGTAAACATAACTGACCTTGAATTTGTCAAAAATAGTTTACTTTCATTAAAGATAGGAAATATATATTTGTCTTCTTGAAAATGTTTTTCGTAAATTTTGTAAATATTGTTACTACAAAACATATGATAACTATCCAATTAGGCATTGTAATCATCAAGCTCTGCTTATTATTGTTAATGAAACTTCACTCCTATCAAGAAAAAATCTTTCTAGTCTTGTATTCTTACAAAACATTACTAATGGTCGTATACAGTGTTCTGGTCTTCTTAGTCAAATTTACTTTTATGTACCTAGATCTACTAGCCGATCAACAAAGGTCTTTTATTATAGAATACTAAACACTTTTCACCATTATAATAGTCCCATGTTAACTATCTTTAAATTATACAATTGTTTAAGTTCTATGTTATTATATTATTTTTTATGATATTATTTTATGTAACATCTACTTGTTCATGTTATTAGTATAATGTTGTTGTTAGCTTATGTTTCCACCATAGGCATTTTGTCTGTTGGGAAAAATAAATATTACTATTACTATTACTATTACACAAAACTAAAGATTTAAAAAAATAATTACGAGTACAACGAAAATTACAATAAACAATATTACGAAAACTCACAGACCAGGAGCAGACTAGTAACACAGCCAACCCGTCTATAGAAGGGTTACCTGTCCTGAAGTTTCATTTTTATAACAATATAGCAAAATCTTTGAGTAATTTTAAGGTCCAAATGTACCCAGAAAAAATTTAACGGTACATTAAAAAATCTAAACAAAACCACAGTGGATTTACTTATATGTATTGTGAATAACTATTCCAAATTTAACAAAAAGTCAGTACAAAGAAGCCATTTAGACACTCAAATACAGTGCATAAATCTTAACCGCATGATCAATAATCGTCGTTTTTTCATAAATAATCTAATAATGTGATAACTGTGGTTTTAAATGAATAGTCTTGAAATGTTAAAACTTGCTTACCTAACTTGTTTTGAAAAACGATGTTTATTAATTAAATTATTTGACATTTTTTATGTGAAAAATAAATTTTAGAAAAACTGTACATTCAAAGTTAACCAAAAAATACAGCTTAAGTCTCATAGTATTTGAAATTTTTTTTTCCAAACTTTTAGGAAAGTTGTATGTCTAATGTAACTTGAACGAACAGTTTCTCTAAAATTAATTTTTCACGTAAAAAATGTGACATAATTTAATTAACAAACATCGTTTTTCAAAACAAGTAAAGTAAGCAAGTTTTAACATTCCTAGAGTATTAATTTAAAACCAAAGTTATTACATTATTATATTATTTAAGAAAAAGACAAACACGTTTTTTGCGTACACTTGGACGTTAATCAGATATACTTCCATTTATATAAAGCATTAAGCAGAATTTCAAAAAAACGATCAACACTATTCTTGTCGTACGATGCACGGTTCACGAGATATTTGATAAAACATGTTTTACAAGATGGCGGCTAGCGCTCAACCGCCCCCGTCCTGACAAATTCATTCCCAACCGTTACATTCACGGAACACCTCCGAACATTTTCCAACAAGAAAATCAATTCTGTAGAAGATGCAGAAATAAATTACCCGGTTACTGGCCTTCTATAACTATATAAAATTTCAAGTTTGTATGTCATATAAAAGTTTTACAACCCCCAATGTGAGTGGGGGTTGTTTTACCATTGTTTATTTTTCTTTCGACAAGAATTCTAAACTCTATAACTATGTCAAAATCTCAAGTTTGTACGTCATCTAGAAGTTTTATAACTCAAAAGGGGGTGGGAGGGTTGACATTTTAAAATTTTGGACTTTTCTCTTTAGGAAAATTTTAAACACTATAATTATACCAAATTTCAAGTTTGTATGTCATATAGAAGTTTTACAACCCCCAATATGAGTGGGGGTAGAAATTTTACCATTGTTTATTTTTATTTTGACAAGAATTCTAAACTCTGTAACTATGTCAAAATCTCAAGTTTGTACGTCATTTAGAAGTTTTATAACTCAAAAGGGGGTGGGAGGGTTGACATTTTAATATTTTTGATTTTTCTCTTTAAGAAAATTTTAGGTACTATAACTACACCAAATTTCAAATTTGTATATCATATACAAGTTTTACAACCCCCAATGTGAGTGGGGGGTAGAAATTTTACCATTGTTTATTTTTTTACAAGAATTCTAAACTCTATTCTATTCTATTCTAAACTATGTCAAAATCTCAAGTTTGTACGTCATCTAGAAGTTTTATAACTAAAAAGGGGGTGGGAGGGTTGACATTTTAATATTTTTGATTTTTCTTTTTAGAAGAATTTTAAACACTATAACTATACCAAATTTCAAGTTTGCATGTCATTTAGACGTTTTACAACCCCCAATTTGGGTGCGGGGTAGAAATTTTACCATTGTTTATTTTTCTTTCGACGAGAATTCTGAACTCTATAACTATGTCAAAATCTCAAGTTTGTACGTCATCTAGAAGTTTTATAATCTAAAAGGGGTGGGAGGGTTGCCATTTTAATATTTTTGATTTTTCTCTTTTGGAAAATTTTAAATACTATAACTATCCAAATTTCAAGTTTGTATGTCATATAGAAGTTTTACAACCCCCAATGTGAGTGGGGGGTAGAAATTTTACCATTGTTTATTTTTCTTTTGACAAGAATTCTAAACTCTATAACTATGTCAAAACCTCAAGTTTGTACGTCATCTAGAAGTTTTATAACTCAAAAGGGGGTGGGAGGGTTGACATTTTAATATTTTAGATTTTTCTCTTTAGGAAAATTTTAAACACTATAACTATCCAAATTTCAAGTTTGTATGTCATATAGAAGTTTTACAACCCCCAATGTGAGTGGGGGGTAGAAATTTTACCATTGTTTATTTTTCTTTTGACAAGAATTCTAAGCTCTATAACTATGCCAAAACCTCAAGTTTGTACGTCATCTAGAAGTTTTATAACTAAAAAGGGGTGGGAGGGTTGACATTTTAATATTTTTGATTTTTCTTTTTAGAAGAATTTTAAACACTATAACTATACCAAATTTCAAGTTTGCATGTCATATAGACGTTTTACAACCCCCAATGTGGGCGAGGGGTTAAAATTTTACCATTGTTTATTTATTTTTGACGAGAATTCTGAACTCTATAACTATGTCAAAATCTCAAGTTTGTACGTCATCTAGAAGTTTTATAACTCAAAAGGGGGTGGGAGGGTTGACATTTTAATATTTTTGATTTTTCTCTTTTGGAAAATTTTAAATACTATAACTATACCAAATTTCAAGTTTGTATATCATATAGAAGTTTTACAACCCCCAATGTGAGTGGGGGGTAGAAATTTTACCATTGTTTATTTTTCCTTTGACAAGAATTCTAAACTCTATCACTATGTCAAAACCTCAAGTTTGTACGTCATCTAGAAGTTTTATAACTAAAAAGGGGGTGGGAGGGTTGACATTTTAATATTTTTGATTTTTCTCTTTAGAAGAATTTTAAACACTATAACTATACCAAATTTCAAGTTTGCATGTCATATAGACGTTTTACAACCCCCAATGTGGGTACAGGGTTAAAATTTTACCATTGTTTATTTTTCTTTTGACGAGAATTCTGAACTCTATAACTATGTCAAAATCTCAAGTTTGTACGTCATCTAGAAGTTTTATAACTCAAAAGGGGGTGGGAGGGTTGACATTTTAATATTTTTGATTTTTCTCTTTTGGAAAATTTTAAATACTATAACTATACCAAATTTCAAGTTTGTATATCATATAGAAGTTTTACAACCCCCAATGTGAGTGGGGGGTAGAAATTTTATCATTGTTTATTTTTCCTTTGTCAAGAATTCTAAACTCTATAACTATGTCAAAATCTCAAGTTTGTACGTCATCTAGAAGTTTTATAACTCAAAAGGGGGTGGGAGGGTTGACATTTTAATATTTTTGATTTTTCTCTTTTGGAAAATTTTAAATACTATAACTATACCAAATTTCAAGTTTGTATATTATATAGAAGATTTACAACCCCCAATGTGAGTGGGGGGTAGAAATTTTACCATTGTTTATTTTTCCTTTGACAAGAATTCTAAACTCTATCACTATGCCAAAATCTCAAGTTTGTACGTCACCTAGAATTTTTATAACTCAAAAGGGGGTGGGAGGGTTGACATTTTAATATTTTTGATTTTTCTCTTTTGGAAAATTTTAAATACTATAACTATACCAAATTTCAAGTTTGTATATCATATAGAAGATTTACAACCCCCAATGTGAGTGGGGGGGTAGAAATTTTACCATTGTTTATTTTTCCTTTGACAAGAATTCTAAACTCTATAACTATGTCAAAATCTCAAGTTTGTACGTCATCTAGAAGTTTTATAACTAAAAAGGGGGTGGGAGGGTTGACATTTTAATATTTTTGATTTTTCTCTTTAGAAGAATTTTAAACACTATAACTATACCAAATTTCAAGTTTGCATGTCATATAGACGTTTTACAACCCCCAATGTGGGTACGGTGTTAAAATTTTACCATTGTTTATTTTTCTTTTGACGAGAATTCTGAACTCTATAACTATGTCAAAATCTCAAGTTTGTACGTCATCTAGAAGTTTTATAACTCAAAAGGGGGTGGGAGGGTTGACATTTTAATATTTTTGATTTTTCTCTTTTGGAAAATTTTAAATACTATAACTATACCAAATTTCAAGTTTGTATATCATATAAAAGTTTTACAACCCCCAATGTGAGTGGGGGGTAGAAATTTTACCATTGTTTATTTTTCTTTTGACAAGAATTCTAAACTCTATAACTATGTCAAAACCTCAAGTTTGTACGTCATCTAGAAGTTTTATAACTAAAAAGGGGGTGGGAGGGTTGACATTTTAATATTTTTTATTTTTCTCTTTAGAAGAATTTTAAACACTATAACTATACCAAATTTCAAATTTGCATGTCATATAAACGTTTTCCAACCCCCAATGTTGGTGCGGGGTTGAAATTTTACCATTGTTTATTTTTCTTTTGACGAGAATTCTGAACTCTATAACTATGCCAAATTTCAAGTTTGTATGTCATCTAGAAGTTTTACAACCCCCAAATAAAGTGCGGGGGTTTACTTAATAAAAAAAAACTATATTTTTCTTTTCGACAGTCTTAAACCCTATAACTATATCAAATTTCAAGTTCCTGTGTCATCTGCAAGTTTAACAACCCCATAAGAGGGTGCGGGGGATGATATAATAACATTTTTTTTATATATTTTTTACAATAATCTTAAACTATAACTGTACCAAATTTCAAGTTTCTGTGTCATCTAGAAGCTTTACAAACCCTAAAGGGGTTGCGGAGGGTTAACATAATAACATTTTGCTATATCATTCTTTACGAAAACCCTAAACCCTATAACTGAACCAAATTTAAAGTTTCTGTGTCATCTAGAAGCTTTACAAACGCTAAAGGGGTGCGGAGGGTTAACATAATAACATTTTTCTATATCAATCTTTACGAGAATCCTAAACCCTATAACTAAACCAAATTTCAAGTTTGTATGTCATCTAGAAGTCTTACAACCCCCGAATGGGATGCAGAGGTTGACAGAGGAACATTTTTTAAATATTTTTCTTTACAAGAATCTTAAATCCTATAATCACGCCAAATTTCAAGTTTCTAAGTCATCTAAAAGTTTTACAACCCCTAAAACGGGTACGGGGTTGACATAATAACATTGTTTTATTTTTTCTTTACAAGAATCCTAATTCCTATAACTGTGCCAAATCTCAAGTTTGTATGTCATCTGACAATTTAGAAGTTATAAAGTTTATTTAATTTCAATATTGTAATACATAAGAAGTTCCATTGGAAATGATGTTACTGTCTGCCTCACAAACATATGAGTTTTAAAAGTTTTAAAATATAATATGGGATAAGATAGTATTTTAAATAGCCAGATTTATTATTAGCTAACAGCATCTGTGATTGATTAAATACTGATTGGTAATATAATAACGGTTAAATACCTCAGACGTATTTTGTGAACGAAAGAATGTCCTTACATTCTTATCTATCTTATTAAATCTTACGGTCTTATTAAAATTATCGCCCATTTGTAATAGCAATCAAAACAGTTTTAAAAAAGAAATTTAAATGACGCATAAATGAAACGTAAAGTGTTTATTAAATAGCTTTAACAAAATATAATATGTAAAAATTTGTGTCACCTTAAATGACGTAATCTTTACTCAGAAATACAATGCATAAAGTGAAGTGCCGTTGAAATGACGTCAGTGTCTAGCCACAAAGCCATCAGTGTTACCAACAAAATTACTGTTAAGTATGCGGACGCAGGGTAAACCTATGCCAAAAATGTTATATACAAATGTATACAATCGCGCGCTATTAGCGCTGCGTGTGGCAAACGCTCAAACTACGATTTTATACACGAATCAGAAATGGGTGTCAAACTGCGCAGAGCTAATTTTTACATTTTCGTCATCTAGACACTTTAAGCTTCATGTGGTGCAATTTTGAGGCACAAGTCACTCAGCGTCCGTATATCCGGACGCCGAGTGACTTCGGACGCTGCTTGAACCTAAGATTTTACATGGGGGGACGCATAGTGGTGCCCTATAGATATATATATATATATATATATATATATATATATATATATATATATATATATATATATATATATATATATATATATATATATATATATATATATATATATATATATATATATATATATATATATATATTTACGGCCAGTGTATAAAGTGAGGTCCGTATGAACAAAGTTCACGTTTCAAGTGAGGTCCACAAACAAAGTGAGGACAAATATACGGACCTCACTTTGAAATTCGATAATATTTCGTGTAGAGCTTTTCGAAGGTATAAGTTGGCGATACTGAAAAAATGGGCTGGACCTCAGATGTTGCCAAAACGGCTAGAATTATACAGATTAGTTCAAGGAGTTGACGCCTGGAGTCGCTGCGCCAGATGTATATTTTTCAGACGTATAATTTCTTGTGTGAAGCTTGTATGAATGATGCGCAAAGTGAGATCCGAACAAGTGGCAACGATGGAAATGAAAGTTATACAATATTGATTTTAATTCTATTACAGAAGAGAACGGAAATACCCTAAATAGCCGATTTTATTTCTTACGAGCGGAAATCGGTTTAGAAAAGTTGTATTATTGTGCTGTTACAAAATTTCGATAGGGAAATTTTTAGATTTAATTTCATCGACGTCTGATTATTTGTAATTAGGCAATAAAACTAAAATACATTGTAAAAGAGATTAATAAATCTTCGAGGACTTGCAGCCTTTTTATTTTTTTGTATTAATTAAGAATAAAATAATTTTTTTTCGAATGACATTTCGCCTAATCAAGATTAGGCTTTTTCTAGTCTTTAATAGTATATTAAGGGCTTAATTGAGTGTCTTACAGCCCGTGCAGTCAGTTAGCGCCTGAAGCGAAAACCGAAGGCGCTAAGACGATAAAGAGCTCTAAAACACTAATTAAGCCCGAAATGCGTACTTTAAATGTGCGGTCTAAGATTAAATTAAGTTTAATTTAAAATAAAAATAATTTAAAAAGTCCTAAACTTCAAGTAGGTAGGTGCTATGGTCTATAATTGGTCTATAATAATAAAAAAAAAATTCAAAATAGATTCCTACGCTTCCTATACTTTAAAAAGTTTGGTGATTACCCTGACTACAGAACAATAAGAACAGTGGACTTACGGAATAATTTCAATTTACCGTCACTACATGACAGACGCGAGTGTTCTATGCTGTCCTTTGGATTTAAGATTGTCAATAATGCCATCGACTGTAACGAACTTTTAGCAATGTGTCCTTTGAAAGTACCCAGAAGAAGTGTCAGAACAACTAGCTTATTTCATATACCTTTTAAAGTAATAACCCATAGTAAACCGTTGATTAAAATGTTAAAATTACTTAATTATGTACATTTGCATTTAAGAATTGACATTTTTCATATTACATATGTTAAATTTAGATGCAGTGTGATCGACTATTATAAAATGAATGAATGAATCATCTTAATCTGGTTGAGCCCTTGGTGTGTCTATAACATATTATATAATAATAATGTATTGAATTGATCTGTATATATGTATCCTAACACATTGTACTGAATTCATGTAATTAGGCAGATTTGCCTGTTTGGATTTAAATAAATAAATAAATAAATAATTATTCTTATTACTATGGAGACGTCGTAAACAAGAGTAGTAAAAGGGGGTGCTCTAATTTAGCGATTTACGCTCTAGAAACAGTCCGCAAAATAGGTCATAATCATGTCATAATCACCCGAGCGGACATAATGTATATTATATATTCAGGGACTAAAATGCATTTTTTAAATTATTAATTAACACTTAAAAAACACTTTTAGTCCAGTGGTATATACGCTATTTTTTGCACGTCTAAAGGACTTAATCGCAAAAATTCAAAATTTCGTTACATGTCATTCGGACAATTGCCAAAATCACATAGTTTCAGGATAATAAATCCTAACATGTACCGCGATTACTTTTTTTTGTTGTTTACTTGTTGTTGTTGTCAAGGAAACACTTTCCTCCCTCAGGGAATTCCACCCCAAGTAGGGATTTTTAACGTGCCAAACATCGCATTGACACGGGACCTACAGTTTTACTTCCTATCCGAGAAGAAGGCATGTTTTTAATTTTTCTCCGCTATTAAACATTACCAGCTCAGCCGGGGATCGAATCTGCGGGACCTGGCCACAACGGCCAATCGCTATTTTGGCCGTTGTGGTCATAACCACAACGGTCTCCGTGACCATAACGGCCAACAGCCACAACGGCCAATTTGACCATATCGCCCAACTCGAAACTTGACCATAACGGCCACCATGACCACAACGGCCAACTAGAAACTCCACCCCATCCGCCGTTTTGACCACAACGTCCACCGACGCTTATGTATTGGCGTCGCTGGTGACGATGACCACAACGGCCAACTAGAGTGAGTGACCACAACGGCCAACTATGGAGCGTGACCACAACAGCCAAAATGACCATAACGGCCAACTGTGGCGAGTGGCCACAACGGCCAAAATGACCACAACGGCCAACTAGGGTGAGTGACCACAACGGCCAACTATGGAGTGTGACCACAACAGCCAAAATGACCATAACGGCCAACTATGGCGAGCGACCACAACGGCCAACTTTTTTCATACTGTTATTTTGGTTTTGTTAAAGCTCATTTCTCTCTTTTAACTTAGCCTGTATTTCAATAAGGTACGTCCAGAATTTAACAGCGAGGTCTGATGTCAAAGTAGCGCCGATTTAACGTGACTTACCTATTAGCCCAGTAACCTAGTACATTTTACCTTGCATGAAATGGGGTAGTAGATTTCTTTTTTTATATTGTATGTGATAGTACCGAGATGCCAAATCCAATTTTTCGACCTCCGCGACCTTCCGGATCACCGCCAAAAAGAGGTAAAACCGAAGAAAAAAAGCACTTTTTTTAGATTTGGCCAATTTTGACCATGAAGGAACACTTTTCCGAAAAAGACAATTCTATTCATTTTGAAAGCACATTAAATTTGCTACAATTTAAGACTAAAATGGTTCCTTAAGGTCTAATAGTTTCCGAAATATCGCTCCTCAGAATTGGTTGAAATTTACACCCATGCTATTTTTCAAGTATTAACCTATAGAATTGAGTTCAAAGGTTCAAAATAAGAATAGAATAAAATTGAATAGAATAGAAAATCTTTAGTCTTATTCAAACAAAATCATTTTTTACAATGGAATCTTAAAAATAATCCCTCGTAAATGGCTCATGTTGTCGAGTGGGTATTACCAGAAATATGAAAAGGCGACAGGGAAAACGCCTTTCAATTTGGTTTAAACCTCTTGGAAGGTCCAGGTTCAAGATACTCTTCAGCCTCTGTGTCCATGTTCTCCTGTACTTCTTCAGCCTGGTCAATTTCCTTATCTGGAGGGCTGTTAGGATATACAAGCAGTCCATCTAGCTCATCGTCATGTAGTAGGTCATCGAGCTTGGCAGTATCCATGTCAACGATGATATCTGGCCGATTCTCGCAGGACTGTTCACTACATTGGCTACATACAATAGAGCACTTCAAGCCTGCTTTTCTGCAACAGCATGCATTGTCACATCCTTTCTTGCAGTTGCAGGAGATCATTTGCATGAGGTGGGAAGGGGCCGCATCCCTCGATATCATAAAGGCCGTGAGCTGTAAGAACCCACCCCCATTGTTAACAATTGATAACAACTTGTTTTATCCCTGACCAAAGAAGCATGACGTAGAATCACATCCACTAAAGGCATGGGTGAAGGGCTTGAGGTGACGGTAAGAAGATATCGAGGTGGTTGAATAGAGGACATCTGGTATTTTACCTCTTCCGCACTTCTGAAAGTAGATGTTACTGTGTTAGTAGGGACAGAGGATATGGTGAAAGCTCGTGTGTGAAGTTCTTCAGTTCTTCATCCGGCTGTGACACAGTGTTAGGGGGTCAACCGTCACCTGTCTCTTGCCAACAGTCACAGTATTCACAGAAGAAAGTGATACCACTTTATTCTTCCTTTTGAATTTGAAATTTTCGTAGTTTTCCCCTACAACCTTCAACATCGCTTCCTTACCCATATCTCTAGCCATGTGACAGTTGACCTCTTCCACTCCAACAAGTCCACTGCTTATAGACATGACGACTTTCGTATTAGGGAATGGAGGGTGATGCAGCAACCAGTCGCAAAATGCGTTTGCATGTTAATGTAACCCGAACCGAATGTTTCATATACTAAATTTATACATTATTGAACTATTTGAGAGGTATTATTAAAGGTTTGGTGCCAATTCTATAAGTTAATACTTGAAAAATAGCATGGGTTGAAGTTTTGACCAACTTTGGGGTGCGATATCTCGAAAACTATTAGACCATTAGTAACCATTTTGGTCTTAAATTGTAGCAAATTTAATGTACTCTTAAAATGAATTGACCAGGCTGAAGAAGAACAAAAGAACATGGACACAGAGGCTGAAGAGTATCTTGTACCTGGACCTTCCAAGGGGTTTAGACAAAATTGAAACGCGTTTTCCCTGTCGCCTTTTCATATTTCTGGTAATACCCACTTGACAACATGAACCATTTACGAGGGATTATTTTTAAGATTCCAATGTAAAAAATGAATTTGTTTGAATAAGACTAAAGGTTTTCTATTCTATTCAATTCTATTCTATTCTTATTTTGAACCTTTGAACTCAGTTCTATAGGTTAATACTTGAAAAATAGCATGGGTGTAAATTTAGACTAATTCTGAGGAGCGATATTTCGGAAACTATTAGACCTTAAGTAACCATTTTGGTCTTAAATTGTAGCAAATTTAATGTGCTTTCAAAATGAATATAATTATCTTTTTTGGAAAAGTGTTCCTTCATAGTCAAAATTGGCCAAATCTAAAAAAAAGCATATTTTCGGGGGTCTTACCGCTTTTTCGATGAACTCTGAGGAGCTATATCTCGGAAACTATTAGCCCTATAGTAATCATTTTGGTCTTAGATTGTAACAAACTTAATGTACTTTTGAAATGAATAGAATTGTCTTCTTTGAAAAAGTGCTCCTTCATGGTCAAAATTGGCCAAACCTAAAAAAAGTGCAAAATTTCGGCGGTTTTACCTCTTTTTGGCGGTGATCCGGAAGGTCGCGGAGGTCGAAAAATTGGATTTGGCATCTTGGTACTATCACATACAATATAAAAAAAGTCTACTACCCCATTTCATGCAACTGATACCTCATACCCCATTTCAGGTTACTGAACGATATATTGAAAAATGCTTTCTCTATATACAACTGCTGCCCTATGCAGTTGACGACATTTTTCTTTCTTAGTTTCTCGGCAAGTATCCCAGGCAGATTAAATTCTGAAAATTTGATACAGGTACACTATAACTATTTACAGAATCATGATACTTTAGTTCACAGGGTAGTTTATCTTTAACGTCAAAAGAAGTTTTTTTTCTATTACTTGTTTACCTACAGCAATCTTTTCATTTTGGGGACGTTTAAAAAAGTACGAAATAGAACTATAAAACAACACGTTTGATGTTTTATTTATATATTTCCATTGCATTGAATTTGAAGATTTCGCAAGATAACTGTAATCTATAAAGGAATATTAAGGACGGGATACTTCTCTGGCCAATGGATGGTGCCCCAAATAGCAATGGTCCCAAAACTGGAGAAACCGCCATCAGATGTGGCCTCATACAGACCTATTAGTCGTTACCCGTCAATGGTTTGTAAAAAATTGTTCGCCATGCGAATGTCGCCGCTAATTGACGAAAATCAGCGAAAGCCCAACTAACAGTTTGGATTTCGTCGACAATACGCTACAATCGAACAAGTACATATACTTGCATCAAAAATCAGGTTTGACCTGGAGACCAAAACATTCTGTTCAGCGGTATTCATAGACACAAGCCAAGCATTTGACAGGGCCGTATGTAGATCTACTCTACAACCTCAAGTGACATTTACCGTATACCTTCTTTCAAATCCTCACGTCATACCTCACTAAAAAATACTTTTTCGTGAAATATTCAGACTCCACTTCAGCCCTTCTATCCACAACATCTGGTGTCGCGCGACTGGTCCGACATTATACCTAATCTTCAACTAGAAACACGACAATAGCAACCTTCTTGGACTACATGGCAATACTGGCTTCCCATACTAATGCAGATATAGTTTTCAGAAACTTACAAACCACCTAAGCCTTTTTGAAAGATGATGGAACACGACGCATTAAAGCAAATATACAAAAACCAACACAGGCCACTTATACTACTAAAAAAACTACTTGCCCTCTAGTTCACCTTAACGGAAACTCACTACTCAAGAAGATTAGGTCAAATATCTAGGGTTCCACCTAGACAGACGTCTTACATGGTCAAAAAATAATTGATACATACCACGCCCTGTCAAATGCTTGGCTTGTGTCTATGAATACCGCTGAACAGAATGTTTTGGTCTCCAGGTCAAACCTGATTTTTGATGCAAGTACTTGTTCGATTGTAGCGTATTGTCGACGAAATCCAAACTGTTAGTTGGGATTTCGCTGATTTTCGCCAATTAGCGGTGACATTCGCATGGCGAACAATTTTTTACAAACCATTGAGGGGGAACGACTAATAGGTCTGTATGAGGGCACATCTGATGGCGGTTTCTCCGGTTTTGGGACCATTGCTATTTGGGCCACCTTCCATTGGCCAGAGAAGTATCCCGTCCTTAATATCCCTTTATAGATTACAGTTATCATGCGAAATCCCTCATATGAAAGTTCCTTTAGGCGTTTTCCAGTTATTACGTCGAAACCTGGGGACTTCTTCGAATTTATTTCAGTTTCGATGACCTTACTTCGCGCTTGAAGGAAGTCCCGGATTTTTTAGGAGAAGATTTACATTTAGTTTAAATTTTAAAACTGATAAAAACAGCTAATTACGTACTTCAAATTCAATGCAATGGAAATCTATAAATAAAACGTCAAACGTGTTGTTTTATAGTTCTATTTCGTACTTTTTTAAACGTCCCCAAAATGAAAAGATTGCTGTAGGTAAACAAGTAATAGAAAAAAAACTTCTTTTGTCGTTAAAGATAAACTACCCTGTGAACTAAAGTATCATGATTCTGTAAATAGTTATAGTGTATCAAATATATAGTATATAGTATATAAATATATAGTATATATAGTATAGTATAGTAACCTGTATCAAATTTTCAGAATTTAATCTGCCTGGGATACTTGCCGAGAAAATAAGAAAGAAAAATGTCAACTGCATAGGGCTGCAGTTGTAACATATATAGAAAAAGCATTTTTCAATATAGGTAAGTCACGTTAAATCGGCGCTACTTTGACATCAGACCTCGCTGTTAAATTCTGGACGTACCTTATTGAAATACAGGCTAAGTTAAAAGAGAGAAATGAGCTTTAACTAAACCAAAGTAACAGTATGAAAAACAGTTGGCCGTTGTGGTCACTCGCCACAGTGGGCCGTTATGGTCATTTTGGCTGTTGTGGTTACGCTCCATAGTTGGCCGTTGTGGTCATTTTGGCCGTTGTGATCACTCACCCTAGTTGGCCGTTGTGGTCATTTTGGCCGTTGTGGTCACTCGCCACAGTTGGCCGTTATGGTCATTTTGGCTGTTGTGGTCACGCTCCATAGTTGGCCGTTGTGGTCATTTTGGCCGTTGTGGTCACTCACTCTAGTTGGCCGTTGTGGTCATTTTGGCCGTTGTGGTCATCGTCACCAGCGACGCCAATACATAAGCGTCGGTGGCCGTTGTGGTCAAAATGGCGGATGGGGTGGAGTTTCTAGTTGGCCGTTGTGGTCATGGTGGCCGTTATGGTCAAGTTTCGAGTTGGGCGATATGGTCAAATTGGCCGTTGTGGCTGTTGGCCGTTATGGTCACGGAGACCGTTGTGGTTATGACCACACCGAGGCTGGCAAGTTTGTTTGTATTATTGCTTTTAGAAAGAAAAGTTAGACGCAACATACTCTGCAGACTATTTTTCTGCATTTAATACACCCAATAATTAAATAAGTCATTTATTAAATTCATTGAAAAAAAATTTCATTTCAGATTTAATCTTTAAATGGAAATAGTAATCATTATGAACAAATAAATAACGGTAGGTAACCCAAAATAGTATATTAAGTGGAATTCTGTTATAAGTTGTAACCTCAAACTGATCACCGGGTGACGATCAGATGAGGGCTTTCCTACACAACTACTAAATGTTCTCAACTTTCATTGTATTATAAAAGCTCGCAATGAATTTAATTCTTACTTCTCAAGGCAGGCTTATAAAAATTGATAACTATAAGTACCAAATATTACAATCAAAACGTCTCTTTTTAAATTAATATTTAATAAAACTAACAATAAGAATAATTTATTAGAACAGATTTAGAATATCAATTATATTTATTATTCACTATGTGATGATGGATGATGAGGTCGTTCCCAACTTTATAGTCTTATAGACTTGAAATCTTTTGTAATGCCTTCAGTATTGGACCAATATAAAATGTTATATGTTTAAAATGGGGGCACGCCCCCTCGGGGGGTTGAAATCCCCATTTTGTACCCCTAATTTAATAACGCAACCAAATTGAGTGAAATTTATGTTGGGAGGGTTCTTGGAGTCGCTGATTATGAATCCAATGAGAAAATTGAAAAATTCAAAGTGGCGGACACCAAAATGGCGGTCCTAAAATAACGGCATTTGAGATTGAGAATGCGATTTACGCCGTTTCTATTAATTTTAGAGAAAAGCTCAAAGAGTCAAAAAGTGTTTAAAATGTGATTTTGCAAAGTAATACACCATTTTGGTTACCTTATTATGTAATCCTTTCTCTCTGCCCTAGTAGTAGAGTCAATTTTTGCATTAAGTTCTTATTTTTTACTATCTAAAGATAGAGACTTGAAATCTTTTGTAATGCCTTCAGTACTGGACCAATATAAAATGTTATATGTACCAAATTGAGTGAAATTTATGTTGGGAGGGTTCTTGGAGTCGCTGATTATGAATCCAATGAGAAAATTGAAAAATTCAAAGTGGCGGACACCAAAATGGCGGTCCTAAAATAACGGCATTTGAGATTGAGAATGCGATTTACGCCGTTTCTATTGATTTTAGAGAAAAGCTCAAAGAGTCAAAAAGTGTTTAATATGTGATTTTGCAAAGTAATACACCATTTTGGTTACCTTATTATGTAATCCTTTCTCTCTGCCCTAGTAGTAGAGTAAATTTTTGCATTACGTTCTTAGTTTTTACTATCTAAAGATAGCGACTTGAAATCTTTTGTAATGCCTTCAGTACTGGACCAATATAAAATGTAATCTGTTTAAAATGGGGACATGCCCCCTCGGGGGGTTGAAACCCCCATTTTACACTCCCAATTTAATAACTCGGGAAGTTTTACATCAACTTGAGCGAAATTCATGTTGAAGGGTTTTTGGGGTTGCTGATTATGAATTCAATGAGAAAATTAAGAAATACAAAATTTTATATATATTTATACATATATATTTTTAAATATAGTTTATTTAGTAGGTACTTATTTATTATTTTATTATTATGTTGTGAACAATTTATAAATATGACTGATGACATAATGCAACACTATCATTAAAAACATTAAAAAGTATTTTATATTGGTACAATGCGAGGGTTGCGCTGAAAATTGTTATTAGCAAAAAGACCGTTGCATTTTTTAACAAACAATCTTTATTGTTTTTCAAAATAATCTCCATTCAGACTAATACACTTGTGCATTATTTGAAACCACTTTTTAAACCATTCGGAAGATTCATTTTCTGAAAGGTCCTCAAAAATTCTTTGAAATTCTGTAACTGCTGCATCTGCGTTGGAAAATCTTTTACTTCGCATCATTTATTTAACAGTTGGAAACAAAAAAAAGTCGCACGGCGCTAGATCTGGGCTATACGGCGGATGAGTTACCAATTGAACTTCCGTATCTTTCAAAAAATCCAATGTTCTGGCAGCAGTGTGGGAGGATGCGTTGTCATGATGGACTAAGATGTTACGCAAACCGGTCCTTTGTCGACCTGCCTGTAATTTTGCAAACATCTGTGGTAAAGCCACTTCGCAGTACCATTCAGAATTAACAGTTCTGCGATCTTTAAGTGGAATAACAGCAACAGGACCACATCGGCGGAAAAAACAGCAATCATTTTCTCTTGAAGCTTCTGCCACGAATTACTTTTGTGGGCAAGTCTTCATCTTCGAATACCCAAACACTAGACTGCTGTTTAGTTTCAGGGTCGTAACTGTATACCCAAGATTCGTCACTAGTTACAATGTATGCCACTTGCCTGGAAGCTCCTCCGTCAAATTTTTGCAACATAAATTTACACCAGTCTATTCGAGCCTGTTTTTGACTTTCTGAGAGCAAATGCGATATCCAACGGCTTGCTGGCTTTCTTACTTCAAGATGTTTATGCCAAATGGTATTCACCGCCGAGGATTCAATCTTCACTTCCTACTGAATCTCCCTATAAGTAATATTTCGATTGGAATGAATCAAGCTTGCCACACGATCAACATTTTCTGAACAGGCAGCTTCTGCAGGTCTTGCTTCGTCTTCTAGCCGTTCTCGCCCTCGTCGAAATTCGCGGAACCAATGACTAACAGCGGATAATGGAGGGGCAGCAACGCCAAAATCTGCTATCAAATTTTCATGGCTTTGCTGGTATCCTAACTGTCTTTTATAATCGTAGAAAATCATAGCTCTAAAGGCAGTTCGCGGAATGCTCATCTTAACTGAATTAAAAATGCACAACTACTTACCTTACAAAATTAACTACGTTTCACAAGAAATCGAAACGTTTGACAATTGTGGGTAACGAATGCCAACTAATGCGACATTCAATTGTTGCAATTGTTTCTAGCCAATTGAGCTTCCATGGCCTGCTACTAACTATTAACAGAGCATCCCTCGTATCAACATCCGTATGTCAGATGCGTTTGTTAATTCTTTGCTGGAACTTTTCGATCCTAAATTTATGATATTTGTGACGGTAGAAATTCCTTGATAGAAGCTCTTTTAGATCAGCAAGTGTATGTATATGTTGTATTATTAGCAACTACATGTTTCACTTGTGCCTATACCAATTCTATTGTAGTTAAATAAAATATCCTCGGTTGAAATGACCTTACCATAAAGCCAATCGATACTACCACTTTGTCAAACTTTATGTTGGCGATTTCTCAGATAGATAGATTAAGGTACGAGTTGCATACAAAGCTTTATGTTGGACTGCTATAATTAGTCTAATCAATTTAGAAAAAATAGCGGAAAGTTGAGGTAAGTCCATGGATTTTTGCATACGGTTTCCTTGTGGGTTATTAAACAACTCCTTAAAAGTCAACACCTGTAGGTGGTGAGCTCGAAGAAATAATGAGGATAAACCTACCTACCGGTTTTGTCGTTTTTCTCGGAAACCATTAGGGTTATCGAGATAAAGGAGGTTAGGTAAGATAAAGCTTATTTAAAGCCCTACCAAAAGTGTTCGAATTTTTTTCGTACTTCGCCTTCTTTCTGTGTTATCGAAGAAAGGAGATATGTCATACACGGATCAGCAATTTGCACCAGTAAATTTGCTCAAGGAACTTTCTGGCGTAACTTTTTATGGTCCCCTATTGCCATGAAGTAGCTAAGAAAAATTCGTTGAGAACCGGACGCGATCGTGGTATAGTCATCCTTTATCTTAGCATCTCTTCGGCAAAATCCATCAGGCGATATTATCGATATTCTTGATAGCAGTCGGCTGAAAAATTCGTATTGGCAAGTTAATTTTAGAAGAGTACCTGCACTACTGAATTTTTGAATCTAACTCAATATGCACAAGGTGTTTCGCCTTTTTTGATATCCTAATTTCCTTTATTTATAAGTTCTTGGTACTAATCATTACGCCTTAAAAGGAGAATTAACGGTACGTTTCAAGCAGTCTTTATGGAATGCTTCGTGTTTAGCTCTGATCAATCTTTTGCGAGAGTAACTAACGGATACACCAGACTTTAACTAGTTGATGAATATGACCTTAGACCAGCATTTCTGCCCAGGACAACTTAGTTTTAGCCCATGCTACTCGTCGTTTTGCAGATACTTGTCAGCGTTAACTATGCTGTTTATGAACTAAAATCTTCTTAATCCTCTAGATAACATACAGCCTCAAATCATTATGTCTTGAGGAAACTTAACATTAAGCAGTTTTGTTCTAGTTTTACTCTCGCAAAAGAGTAATCAGAGCTAAACAAGAAGCATTCCATAAATACTGCTTGAAACCTAATGTTAAGTTTCCTCAAGGCCTAATGATTTATACCTATATGTCAGCTGGAGGATTAGTAAGATTTGAGTTCATAGACGGCACAGTTAATGCTGAAAAGTCATTCACAATAATTATTGGTTGGTTAAATTTAAATGGCAGATTCATATACGGTTCATTACAAGCATTTAAAAAATAACTAGAATTAAATATTAAAAATACCAAGAGCGATATTAATCTTATATCTTTTTACACGGAAATATAGATTTTATATGCATTCTTTTTGGCCTAATAAATACCCTAAATATAGAATAACCACTTTTCTTTGCTACAAGCCAAGATCGGTTTAGGTAGGAAGATAAATACATATATTCTTTTTAACACGTACCGTAAGGAAATTACAGACAAATTTTTAAACTTAATTAAAAATGAGATGGAACAAACTCAGCATTTTAAATTAGGCGACAATATTTACTGATTTTACTAGCATTTTCAGAATAATTAACATATTATACAGATTTACATCTATAATTATTAGTGAAACTAATCTAACTATTAATAATAATTAATTATTAGGAGTAATACATTTAGATTTTAAAGTAAAGTATGTGGTACTTAGCTATCAATTCACTAATCTGTCCCACTAATAGCAGGCTGTTAATATTACTAGCACAATTACCATTAAAATGATGAGAAACACCAGAATCTTAATCAATAGTTAAATCTAATTTTTCGTCTAAATTTAATTGATCTAAGCGGTCAAGCATTCGTTTAAACATTCTAGAAGGCAATGGAACAGCCAACAGGAAATAGTTAAGTTAGGGAGCCAGTAAATAATCCAAATAGTCTGGAGAAATAGTCTTACGAAGAAAACAGAACAGACATTTTTTATAGAAAAATTAATTATCTATCTATTTTATTTAAACAATTTTTTTGTTAAATTAATATTTTAAGAGTTATTACACTGCAATGTTTTCCTGTTTCAGTGAGATGTTAGCCGTTTGCGAATTATTTAGCAAAACTAAAAAGTGAAAACTTTGCTGTGTAATAACTCTTAAAACATTAATTTGCAAGCAATTAAAAAATTGTTTTAATAAAAAAGATAGATAATTTATTTTTCTACAAAAAAGTCTGTTATATTTTTTTTCGTAGAACCAACCGTTCTCGAGATGTTTTCAAAAACGGGTTTGTTAAAATGGCTACGGAAGCATACCCGTCTCCGCCACATCAAATTAGTTTTATACTGACGACCGACCAACTAACAAATTCCAATAATAGAATAGCATGCCTTTTTGCTGATGATAATGAAAGCAAATGATGGCAACAGCGCCGGTCCTCATGTTATACTTAAAACCTGTGTATAATTTGATATTGGGGCTCACTTTGCGATTAAATCGTATCTAATTATATGGTCCTCACGTCGTCAGTAGTATAGTGTAGCCTCACTTGGTATTATTATACACAGCAAATAAAACTTTTTTAAATTCAAAGAAATCTGTGTATATTTGCGAGATACATAACTAGAACAAGTAAACAAGTGATGACAAAAAAATTTGCAAAGCTGTGACCATTTATAAGGGTGGTCCTCATTAACTATGGTTCATGATATGTCCTCACTTTGATAAGTGGCCGTAAATATATATATATATATATATATATATATATATATATATATATATATATATATATATATATATATATCTATAGGGCACCACTATGCGTCCCCCCATGTAAAATCTTAGGTTCAAGCAGCGTCCGAAGTCACTCGGCGTCCGGATATACGGACGCTGGGTGACTAGTGCCTCAAAATTGCACCATATGAAGCTTAAAGTGTCTAGATGGCGAAAATGTAAAAATTAGCTGTGCGCAGTTTGACACCCATTCCTGATTCGTGTATAAAATCGTAGTTCGAGCGTTTGCCACACGCAGCGCTAATAGCGCGGGATTTGTATACATTTGTATACAAATTTATGGCATAGGTTTACCCTGCGTCCGCATATTTAACAAGAATTGTGTTGGTAACACTGATTCCTTTGTGGCTAGACAGTGACGTCATTTCAACGGGACTTCACTTTATGCATTGTATTTCTTAGTAAAGATTGCGTCATTTAAGGTGACAAAAATTCGTACATATTATATTTTGTTAAAGCTATTTAAGAAACACTTTTAATACGTTTCATTTATGCGTCATGTAAATTTCGTTTAAACCGGTTTTAATTGCTCCTACAAATGGGCGATAATTTTAATAAAATCGTAAGATTTAATTCAAAGCTCTATTGATTTAAGTGAAACAAACGTAACCATTATTATATTATCATTCAGTATTTAATCAATCACTGATGCTGTTAGCTAGTAATAAATCTGGCTGTTTAATCTTATCCCATATTATATTTTAAAATTTTTAAAACTCATATGTTTGTGAGGCAGACAGTGACATCATTTCAAACGGGACTTCTTATGCATTAAAATATTGAAATTAAATAACTTTTACAACTTCTAATTTGTTAGATGACATACAAACTTGAGATTTGGCACAATTATAGGAATTGGGATTCTTGTAAGTAGGAAAATAAAAAAATATATTTATGCAACCCTCGCACCCCCTGTTAGGAGTTGTAAAACTTCTAGATGACTTAGAAACTTGAAATTTGGTGTAATTATAGGATTTAAGATTATTATAAAGAAAAATATAAAAAAAATGTTATGATGTCAACCCCTGCACCCCGTTCTGGGGTTGCAAAACTTCTAGATGACATACAAACTTGAAATTTGGTATAGCGATGGAATTTAGGACTCTCCTAAAGAAAAATTTTAAAAAAATTATTAAATCAACCCCCATCTTCCATTTGGGGGTTGTAAAAGTTCTAGATGACATACAAACTTGAAATTTAGTATAGCGATGGAATTTAGGACTCTCCTAAAGAAAAATTTAAAAAAATTATTAAATCAACCCCCATATTCCATTTGGGGGTTGTAAAACTTCTAGATGACATACAAACTTGAAATTTGGTATAGTGATAGGGTTTAAGACTCTCGTAAAGAAAAACATAAAAAATTTTATTAAGTCAACCCCCGCACTTTATTTGGGGGTTGTAATACTTCTAGATCACATACAAACTTGAAATTTGGTATAGCGATGGAATTTAGGACTCTCCTAAAAAAAAAATTTTAAAAAAATTATTAAATCAACCCCCATATTCCATTTGGGGGTTGTAAAACTTCTAGATCACATACAAACTTGAAATTTGGTATAGCGATGGAATTTAGGACTCTCCTAAAGAAAAATTTAAAAAAATTATTAAATCAACCCCCATATTCCATTTGGGGGTTGTAAAACTTCTAGATGACATACAAACTTGAAATTTGGTATAGCGATGGAATTTAGGACTCTCCTAAATAAAAATTTTAAAAAAATTATTAAATCAACCCCCATATTCCATTTGGGGGTTGTAAAACTTCTAGATGACATACAAACTTGAAATTTGGTATAGTGATAGGGTTTAAGACTCTCGTAAAGAAAAACATAAAAAATCTTATTAAGTCAACCCCTGCAATTTATTTGGGGGTTGTAATACTTCTAGATCACACACAAACTTGAAATTTGGTATATTTATAGGGTTTAGGATTCTAGTAAATAAAAATTAAAAAAAATGTTATTATGTCAACCCCGCATCCCCTTTTAGGGTTGTAAAACTTCTAGATGACATACAAACTTGAAACTTGGTATAGCGATAGAATTTAGGACTCTCCTAAAGAAAAATTTAAAAAAATTATTAAATCAACCCCCGTATTCCATTTGGGGGTTGTAAAACTTCTAGATGACATAAAAACTTAGAATTTGGTTTAGTTATAGGGTTTAGAGTTCTCGTAAAGAAAAATATAAAAAATTGTTAGTATGTTAACCCTCCGCTACCCCTTTAGGGGTTGTAAAACGGGACTTCACTTTATGTATTTAAGTAATGAAATTAAATAGTCTTTATAACTTCCGAATTTCTAGAGTACATACAAACTTGAAATTTGGTATATTTACAGAGTTTCGGATTCTCGTCTAGCGAAAAATTAAAAAAACGTTAAAAAAACCCATATTTATATTTTCAAAATTTTGTTCTGTTTTGGGTAGCAGCCACCTCTTAGAATTTCTACACACGGGAAGAATAGTAAACAATCTTTGCGTTTGATTTTCGAACGGGTGCCGTGAAAGAACATAAAAAGTCACCTATTTTATAGATTTTGCGAAGTTGAGGGTCTAAGGGGGTAGCAACCAACCCTTAGAATTTTGAAATACGGGAAAAATAGTAAATAATCTTTGTTGCGGTTCATATTTGAATGGGTGACGTGAAAGAACATAAAAAGTTACATACTTTACGGATTTTGCGACATTAAGGGTCTAAGGGGTAGCCAGCCATCCCTTAGAATTTGCAAATGTGGAGAAAATAGTAAAGCAGTTTATTTGCGTTTCATTGTTGAATGGGTTGCGTGAAAGAACATAAAAACGCACATGCTTCACCGATTTTGCGAAATTCAGGATATAAGGGGGTAGCAGCCAACCCTTAGAATTTCTAAATGTGAAAAAATAGCAACGATTTTTGTTGCGCTTCATTTTCATGGTTATCATGAAAAAACATAAGAAGTCGCATATTTTATGGTTAATAATATACAAGATACTTTTTAGATTTTGCAAAATTCAGATTTCAAAGGTGTACGAGTCACCACTTCAAATGTTTAAATGTGAAAAAAATAGTAAACACTTAGCCACTTAACGGGTTCTGGCCTATTTAACAGTCTACACTCAATCATCCGGACAAGCTTTTGGTTATAGTAATGGAATTAAAAGAACTTCGTAGATTTCGGCTTCTTGTTTACGAAAACAGTATTAGAATACATTCACTTTATTATTTCATTATCATTCACTTTAAACCTGTAGTACCTTATTACTTTTTTATTCAGAATCCCACTTGCTATCGATTTCCATACTTCAAATCTAATCGTTCCATTTAAAAAAATCCTGATGATGATATCCAGCACCAGCACAAGTTCTAAGATGTGTTCTGATTTCGTAAACTAGAGGTCAAAGGATACAAAGTTCTTTTAATTCCACTGCTATAGTCACAAGCTTGTTGGAATGATTCAGTGTAGACTGTTAAACAGGACACCCTGTATAGTCTTCAATATCTTCCTCTGAATCGCAGAAAAATTAATTTAGTGACAAGCGGTTTGGACAAAAAATTGGTTTTTATGTTATTGTACTGTTATTGTTAAAATTAGGAATATTTCTTTGAGAAAAATAATGCCTACATGAAAAGTGTTCATTTAACCAAAACGAAATCAAAAAATTAATAAACAAGAAAACATAATTCCCTATTTTTTATATAAATCTTAAATGAATTGCTTTTTGGTCTGAAAATTAGAACCCAAGGTTTCTTTCTATAACCCCTACAAAAATTTCATAGATATATGGCATGTACTTTCTGAGATAAAAACTAATTTTTTTTAATAAAATTGTCCCTAAAAATGGGTACCTTTTATTACCTATTGTCTGATAAAAACAAAAGTAGCTATAGCATTTAGAAATATAATATGCTTTATTAAAGTCAGAGGACTCGAGAAAAAAATGGATATTAGATAATCAGGAATATAACTCAATATTATAGTTTGAAAGACGTCCTTATAAAAAGTTAATGTTGTTAGCAAGAGAATATTTCCTTGTAAGCATGGATTAAATTTCATTGCAGGTGTGCAAGTCTATAAAGTGACGTAATTTTGTGTATGCTATAACGCACACGTAAGAAACAAAAGCTAATTATTGTGTAAAATGACACTTAATTCGAATTCTAGTTAGCGAATAGATTCTGATATTGGGCTATTGCCAGAAATTCCATTTTTTTCAAATTATGCACGATGGTACATTTTATATACTAGAATGATTGCTTGAAGCTGGAAAAAGAACTTAAAATTGTCTGCTAATAGACCCAACCTGTGTATTCTTGTATATAACTTTTTTCGGTCAGTTGTGTTTACAAATTTTTAATCGTGTTCCTTTTAACACTCGTTTTTCGGGGATTTTCCAAGGAGTAGAGGTTCTCTTTTGCAATTATGAATTTGATAACGGTTACAGCTGTACATATAAGTAAATGTAAAAAACAATTCATTTATGCAGCATTCATTCGGAGCATTTAAGAATTAAAGTAAACATTTTAGGTTCTCAGAATTGTATGATGAACAATTTGACGTCGCGTCATCAAACATCGTATCAAATATCATGTTACTGAAGATTTTAGTTGCCCATTGCAAAATCTTAATTATTTATGCTGCCAGATTTTAAATTTTTCTTTATATTCTTGAATCTGAAATTTTTTGAAAATATTTTAAATGTTTACACTTGAAACCACCAAAACAAATTTTGGTTAAAAAGTCTTGAATAATTATTGTTTTAAATGCGTTAATAGGATTGAATTAAGATTATTATTTTTTGTTTAAAAGACTGACATGGAATTATAAATTATAGGACCTTCGTCCAGCTTCAAGCAATCATTGTAGTATAAAATGTACCATCGTGAATAATTTTTTCTATCAAAGAAGAAGGAAAGTGGCAAACACTCTCTTATACTGCATGCACGCAGGCCCCAGTTTTTTTCTGCCTGTCATTTTCTACGAGTTTCTCAAAATATTTTTTATGTCACTATGTGTAGTTTATAGCAATTTAAATTTGTCCAACAAGCGTTGATCTTCGTACACTGGTATAACACCGTAAGCGTTTCAAAATGGAAAACAGCATTCCAATTATACTGTCTCAACAAGGATTTTCGAAGCTCCACTGTCTTTGAGGTGTAGCCCAATGCATGAGAGTACTACTTTTAGGAGATGAATCCCTCCAAGACCAAGCAATAGGTTGGGATTTTTGTTAGACACACTGAATTTATTTGAGCATGTGATGTACTTCTTCATTGCATCACAATGAACCCTTTAGTTCAGTTACATTTGATTTTCTAAGAAATAGAGAAACCATACAAGATCCTTGGGAAGGTTTTTACTTCATTTTCTTCGTTAACGTCACTATTTCCTTTTGTTTTGATAGTACAGTAGCTTTTGAGCAGTACGGTAGTTTTTTCTTTTCCTTTGTGTCATAATTTTTTGCAGTTTTCAATTTTCCAACACCATAGTGTGTTATTGTCGAATAATTTATATGAAGAAAAGAAGTTGTCAAGGAAAATATTATGATTAGGGTTATTCTCTACAATAGATAGTAGATAAAAAACAAAGTCACCTCCCAACCCAAGTCTGGATTTTTTATTATTTGGAGGATAACTTGTATAAGTACCCTTCATCTGAACAGATATACCATAATTTGAAACCGAATCTTACCGGTTTCACTTTTAGAAGCATTTTGTTGCGAGTGCCGTTCAAAATATGGAACTATCTGTTCATCTAGTAATATAAGTTGCACGAGAATACTCCATACTGCATGAGTTTTTTATTCATGATGTAAAAATTACCTACTAAGATTTACCAAAAAGAATGAAGTGAATATAATCATGGGTGACTTCAACGGAAAGATAGGTAAAGGAAGAGTGCAATATATTGTTGAAGACCATGGTATTTGCAAACGAAACGATAGGGGGGATATCTGGTACAGTTCTGTAATGAAGAAAACTTAATGGTAGCAAACACCTGGTTCCAACTTCCAGAAAGGCGATTGTACACTTAGAAGTGTACTTAGGACCAGGAGACAATGAAGGAAATATCATAAAAAATCAAATAGATTATATACTGATTGATAAACGATATAGAAACGGAATTAAAGTTGTAAGAACTTATCCTGGATCAGACATATGATCTGATCAGAACCCCGTAGCTGAAAAACGTGAGATTAAATTGAAGAAAATCCGGAAGAGAAATAAAACAAGACCTAACTTTGAGAAACTGGGGGAACCACAAATAAAAGAGGAAATAACACGAGTTTTGAATAGTAAGTTTAGGGAAACGGTATAATTGGAAACAGAAACAATGGAAAACTTTTGGCAGTCTGTTAAAAATGTAAACATGAAGTACAAGAAAATGAATTGGAAAACCAAGAGCAGAGAGCAAAACAGAGATGGATGACGGAAGAAATCCTTTTATTGATGAACGAAAGAAGGAAGTACAAACATAAAGACTATAATAAATATAAAGAAATCCATAAAAAGATTACAAGGCTTATAAGAGAGGCAAAGGAGACCTGGATGGAGAAACGTTGTCAAGTACTCGAAGAGCTGCCAAGAAAGCATGATTTCTTTAACACACAAAAAAGAAGATAAAAGAAATAACTGGAAATAAAACCCATCAACACGATATCTTAGTCACAGATAGTAACAAAAAAACAATAGACCCAAACGAGATAGAAGAGATTTTGACAAGCTATATACAAGAGCTTTTTGATGATATCAGAATGTAACCAGAACCAAGAGAAATAGATCAAGAAGATTAGCCATTGAGAATTATTATAGCAGAAGTGAAACGCGCAATAAAACTATCAAACCACGTAGAGTCTCAGGTGAAGATAACATCTATACTGAGATGCGTAAAGTATTAGACGATGAAAGCCTCAACATCTTAACATCTTTCTTAAATAGAATATACTATACAGGAATCGTACCACACGACTGGACCCAACTTACTTTTATTCCGATACCTAAAAAGAGCGGAGTAAAACAGTGCTCACAGTACCGATTGATTAGCCTGATGAGCCATGTACAGTAGATAATGCTAAGAACATGCATCAACGAGTACACACAAAATGCGGACAATATGTAGGAGAAGAACAATTTGGTTTTCGCTTAGGCATTGGAACTAGAGAAGCAGTTCAAGGTCCTAGGACTAGCAGAAATACATAAAACAAAATTAAATAGCTTATCGGTATCTCCAGTGTAAGTGACTCCTGCGTACAATGTTGCTTCCTCACGGCTTGCTCCAAAATTATAAGTCTGGATTTCTTCAGCTAGTTTGCAAGCATAATTTTCAGAGAAGTCTATATGTAGTAACCCTTCATTCTTACTAAGACTGTTTTTCAGTGTGTTCTTAGCAGCATTTTCATTTTTAATGTTAAATTTATATTTATTTTTAAAGTTTTCATTTCTTCTTGAACCTCTCCCTCCAACTCTCGGACAGGTTTAGTAACATTGATTTTAGCTGCAATCTTAACATTAAATTGAACCTTTTCTTCATTTTATTTTGACATTTCAGAGGCCTGCCATACATATGCAATGCGGAAGCCTTACTACATGTTACAGGAGTTCATATGAATTTTCATTATCTACAAGTTTTAGTGGCTTTAGTTTTTGTGGTTTGAAGCTTATGTTTGCACGTTGTTTGTACAAGCAGGTAGCTCTGTTTATTTCATTAGGTTTGCATACATAATATAGACGGTAATAACATAGGGATGGCATCGAGAGAATGTACTGTAGGATATTTTTGTTTTGTGTGCAAGGCCAATTGTTTTATTTGCTAAACTATAAAGACGGTAGTGTCCTATATCAATGTACATCAACAAAGCATTTAAAAATATTTTCCGTTGGTTTTTTTGACCTCCAGCAACTCTCCAAGGTTTCACCAGCGAGTCATGCAAAACTAGAGTACGGATTGCTTATTCCTCATTGCTTTTTCCTTTTCCAGGTCCAAGTCCAACAAAACGTTTCCCTGCAGTTTTTTTTTATTCAGAGATGGGCATTAGTTTTTCTTCAGGTGTTTTCATAACTGTATTGTTTTCAGTTTTTTTCTACTTAAATGCTTTCTTCTTCTTTTCACATTCTCAAGTTTGCTCAAAACAAATAGCCAGAAACCCAAGTGCAGAGAGGTTTCTTTTTGTATCTGAACTTGCCCGACGAAGAGAACACAAAAAAATTGAACAGCTAAAACATCATTTGGCAGGTCAATCACCGCTGGATATTTTTCTAAAACTTTTTGATGATGAAGTTCAAGATATAGTATTGCGATTTTTTGTAAAGTAGGCTCATGATAAATGAACTCGCTAAATGCAAAACTTTGTAATTATTTACAAAAATAATTATAACAATTTAGATATCGATATTATTGGTTGTCTTGTTTTATGGACTTGCAGTACTGATAAATGTATGAGATGCAAACTTTGGTGTTTTATAAATGTAAAACTTCACGCTTATAAAATATAATCATGTAAAAGTCATCATCAGATGCAAAACTCACGGGAAATGTGAGATTGTTAGGTGCAAGACTCAAGTTCACTAACAATGTAAACGCAGAGTTTTGTATTTAGTGGGCTCAAATAATACACACGATTTTATATTTACAAGGGAAAAACTTTTCAGTTTTATTGGCATCCTGTTTTTATTAGGCTATCATACGTTGCCCCAAGCTAATTTGTGTTGGTATGTTGAAGAAGGCAAAGGAGTCGATATTGCATAAAACTGCATGACGAGAAACAAATTCAGAAATATTCAGTAAGCTCGATAAAACTGTTACATTTTCTAACTTTGCGGCCTTTTTTACATCTTCTTTTTCTTAAGGTGCTGTCTTCTTATAGAAGGTTAACAACAACTTCGGCAAATCGTTCACTATCTTTTGCTATTCTTAGTAATAACTGTGAATTTAGGCCAGTGCAGTCTCTCACATTTCTCAACCATGAGCCTTGTCTCCTGCCAGTTCTCTTCTACCCTCAATCTTGCCCTCCATTATCAGTCTTAGGTATGGCTCAGCAGAAGTTCAAGAGTTGCAGGGAGAGGTTCAAGAAGAAATGAAAACTTTAAAAATAAATATAAATTTAACATTAGAAATAAAAATGCTGCTTACAACACACTGAAAAAGAGTCTTAGTAAGAGTGAAGGGTTACTCCATATAGTCTTCTCTGAAAATTATCCTTGCAAACTAGCTGAAGAAATCCAGACTCATCATTTTGGAGCAAGCCGTGAAGAAGCAGTCATTTACGTTGGACATACCGATAAGCTATTTAATTTTGTTCTATGTATTTCTGCAAGTCAAGATCATGTCCTGCAGCTATTTGGGCACACTTAATCCTGTCTTTACCTTTCTGTCGCAACAATTGCCAAGAATCCAAACAGTTTATTTGTTTTCAGATAGACTCTCCATTCTTTAATAAGGTAGTTAGTTATCTTTAAACTTTGATGCATTGAGTATTCCTTAACTATCTTTGTAACATAAACGGTTTTTGTATTTAGTCAAAGTAAAACTTCTAACCGAGAAACAAGAACAACGACGAGTGACATGGACTAAATATGTAGTTGTCCTAGACAATGTTCCAGAGAATGACTGGTATAAGGTCATATTCAGCGACTAGTCAAAGTCTGGTGTTTTCGTTGGTTACTCTCGCAAAAGACTGATCGGAGCTAAACATGAAGCATTCCATAAGTACTGCTTAAAACGTACGGTTAGGTTTCCTCAAGGTGCAATAGTTTAGAGCTATATGTCAGCTGGAGGGTTAGAATGATTTCAGTCCATAGACGGCACAGTTAATGTTGAAAAGTATCAGCAAATTCTTAACGCAAACTTGTTACCAATCGTTAAAAATCGATCTTGACCGCGATTTAATCTTTCAACAAGATGGTGCTTCTTACCACACATCAAAAACGACCAAAAAATGGTTTGAAAATCATAATTTCAAAGTTGTTGAATGATCCTCAAGCAGTTCGGATCTTTAGTGTTATTGAATTTGAAATTATCAGCAAGTGGGGCATTATCCAATTTAGATAATTGTAATCCCCAAGTTAGAAGTATGTCAGCCAAAATTTAAGAGGCGAATAAAGCAAAGCGAGATGTTAAATCTTATTGAATTGTATTTATAAACTGCTATCTGAATATTTAGTTGTCAGCGAGTTTTATTGAATTTTTGAAAATTGTTTTCTGCAGATCTTTTTTTACAGAAGTTAATGGTTATTGTTTGAAAATGGTGTAATTTGGAACACTAGTAGGAAAAATAAACACAGAATTCATGAAACTGTCCAAATACATATTTAGTTGTTAGGGCTCGTACATGTTTTGTAAATTTCACAGAGGAACATCGATAACTTAATACCAGAATGTATATTTAAAAGGTAAATAAAATAAATAAAGGTTGCTCATGAAACTAAAATTTGCAAGTAATAAAAATTTCTTTCTCAAAATATTATTCCAAACACAAATGAAAATGATCCGAAATAAACAATTATATATAACAAGGTTACAAGAAATGTGTTTAATACCAAAAATAGGTGAATAGATTAGCATGATCTTACATTTTAGATATGATATTATTTACTACGTATTATGAATGCACAGCTGTTTTCTTCTGAAACTAATAATGGTTTCAATTTATAAAAAATCAGTAATTGATTAAAATAAAGTAAGCACTAATAACGAAAACAAAAACGTCATTTTAAGAGATTGCTAGTCAATAATATTTTTGTTGCATCTTTATTTAAATATTTTTAAATTACATAAAAATACATCTGCACTGACCGCTGGACCTTGAAATTCCCTTCTAAACTACCTTTATCACTACCCAAACTTTTTTTGCCAAATTTCTCTTTAGGCAATATTTGATAATATTGTTGCATGCGCTCATTTTTAAGGTTTAATTTAAAAAAAAAATCAGCTTTCTAGCTCAAATATGTTTGGAGATATAACGATTTAAACCACTGGAAGAACTTAAAAAACTGAAAGCTCTAATTAACACATTAAATCGCTCGGCTCTATAAAATATAGAACGAGAAAATGTACTACAGAATGTCAATAAGAAATAAAACAACGAATCTGATATTTTTAATTAGGTATTGAAATTAAAATGCGTTCCCAATAAAAATTAACAAGTCAATCAAAAATCAATATATTTCATTATTTCATAAAATCAATTATTAGTCGTTATAAATAACCAATAAGTTTTACCTTGTGCGATCGAATAGTAACTGTTTTGTAAAACAGTGACAGAAAGAAGATAATTTAAGAAGAACTACAAATTCCTTTTTATAGTTTGCTTTAATAGACATGTAAAACGTAGTTTCTAGTACATAAACAAACATAAATACAAAACAATACATCTGCACTGACCGCTGGACCTTGAAATTCCCATCTAAACTATCTTTATCACTACCCAAACTTTTTTTGCCAAATTTCTCTTTAGGCAATATTTGATAATATTGTTGCATGCGCTCATTTTTAAGGTTTAATTTAAAAAATGAATCAGCTTTCTAGCTCAAATATGTTTAGAGATATAACGATTTAAACCACTGGAAGAACTTAAAAAACTGGAAGCTCTAATTAACACATTAAATCGCTTGGCTCTTTAAAATATAGAACTAGGTATTAGTAGCAATAAGTATCATCACAATTTTTTATATGCATTTAACCTATAATAATAAATTAACCTACACAATTTAAATAGTTTTCATCTAGAAAATACATATTAAAATCAACTAAATTCAACTGAATTAAATAAAATTCAGACACAATTGAATGGAAGTGAAAGATTTATTAAGTAGCTTTAATAAAATTATTTTTGTCACTTTAAATGACGCAATCCTTACTGAGAAACACACATAGTATTTTGGCAACGCAGAGAGTTTCGAATATACTCCCAGATGTTAAGTTTTATGCAAATAAATCAAATTTTAATTATTATGGCCGCCATATTTCATCCGCGCTTTAAATTTGCAAACGTTGACATCAAATTTGAAATCAGCGACCTGAAAAACCCCTTTGTAGAAAATTTCATACAAATCCAATAATATTTCGAGTTTTATGATGTTTTTATGCATAAATCTGAAAGCCTTTTAAATAAAATTCATACACATACAGAAACGAAACTAAAAGTATTTATTACATAGCGTTAATAAAATAGAATTATTTTTGCCAGTTGAGATGACGCAATCTTTACTCAGAAATGCAGAGAGTAACTCGACACCGCAGACAGGCAAAGGAATTCAAGCAGGCTGGCCAATACTGAAAAAATAAATGGACGCTGTATAAACCTATAGGTTGCATAAAATAAACAGACGCTGAATAAACCTATAGCTTGCAAAAGACGCTGACTGATACCATCATTTATATACACTTATATACGCCGGACGCTGGGCGCTACGCTTTTGGTCCGGACGCATGGTAGGCCTCTATAGATATATATATATATATATATATATATATATATATATATATATATATATATATATATATATATATATATATATATATATATATATATATATATATATATATATATATATATATATATATATATATATATATATATATATATATATATATATATATATATATATATATATATATATATATATATATATATATATATATATATATATATATATATATATATATATATATATATATATATATATATATATATATATATATATATATATATATATATATATATATATATATATATATATATATATATATATATATATATATATATATATATATATATATATATATATATATATATATATATATATATATATATATATATATATATATATATATATATATATATATCTATAGAGGCCTACCATGCGTCCGGACCAAAAGCGTAGCGCCCAGCGTCCGGCGTATATAAGTGTATATAAATGATGGTATCAGTCAGCGTCTTTTGCAAGCTATAGGTTTATTCAGCGTCTGTTTATTTTATGCAAGCTATAGGTTTATACAGCGTCCATTTATTTTTTCAGTATTGGCCAGCCTGCTTGAATTCCTTTGCCTGTCTGCGGTGTCGAGTTACTCTCTGCATTTCTGAGTAAAGATTGCGTCATTTAAACTGGCAAAAATAATTCTATTTTATTAACGCTATGTAATAAATACTTTTAGTTTCGTTTCTGTATGTGTATGAATTTTATTTAAAAGGCTTTTAGATTTAAAATACTATATGCATAAAAACATCATAAAACTCGAAATATTATTGAATTTGTATGAAATTTTCTACAAAGGGGTTTTTCAGGTCGCTGATTTCAAATTTGATGTCAACGTTTGCAAGTTTTAAAGGGCGGATGAGATATGGTGGCCATAATAATTAAAATTTGATTTATTTGCATAAAACTTAACAACTGGGAGTAATTCGAAATAGCGGATAAGTGATTCATAAGTCATTTAAAGTGACAAAAATAATTATGTTTTATTACAGCTACTTAATAAATCTTTTACTTCCATTCATTGGTGTCTGAATTTTTTTAAAACGTTTTAAATAAGTTTTATTAAGGTACCATAAACATAAAAATGTCGTAAAATTAGAAATTTTATTGGATTTGAATGAGATTTTGTACAAAGGGGTTTCTAAGGTCGCTATTACCGAATTCGACGTAATAAGATTTACAATATGACGATTATATGTTATCATGTCACCCCCGTACCCCCTTTTAGGGGTTGTAAAGATCTTAGATGACTTACAAATTTGAAATTTGGTGTAATTATAGGATTTAAGATTCTTGTAAAAAAAATATTTAAAAAATGTTAATTATGTCAACCTCTGCATCCCGTTCGGGGGTTGTAAGACTTCTAGATGACATAAAAACTTGAAATTTGGTTCAGTTATAGGGTTTAGGGTTCTCGTAAAGAGTGATATAGAAAAATGTTATTATGTTAACCCTCCGCAACCCCTTTAGGGTTTGTAAAGCTTCTAGATGACACAGAAACTTGAAATTTGGTACAGTTATAGTCTAAGATTATTGTAAAAAATATATAAAAAAATGTTGTTATATCATCCCCCGCACCCTCTTGTATGATTGTAAAACTTGCAGATGACACAGGAACTTGAAATTTGATATAGTTATAGTGTTTAAAATTTTCCTAAAGGGAAAAATCAAAAATATTAAAATGTCAACCCTCCCGCCCCTTTTGAGTTATAAAACTTCTAGATGACGTACAAACTTGAGACTTTGACATAGTTATAGAGGTTAGAATTCTTGTCAAAAGAAAAATAAACAATGGTAAAATTTCTAACCCCCCATCCACATTGGGGGTTGTAAAACTTCTATGAGACATACAAACTTGAAATTTGGTATAGTTATAGTGTTTAAAATTTTCCTAAAGTGAAAAATCAAAAATATTAAAATGTCAACCCTCCCACCCCCTTTTCAGTTATAAAACTTCTAGATGACGTACAAACTTGAGACTTTGACATAGTTATAGAGGTTAGAATTCTTGTCAAAAAAATAAACAATGGTAAAATTTCTACCCCCACCCACATTGGGGGTTGTAAAACATCTATATGACATACAAACTTGAAATTTGGTATAGTTATGGTGTTTAAAATTTTCCTAAAGGGAAAAATCAAAAATATTAAAATGTCAACCCTCACACCCCCTTTTGAGTTATAAAACTTCTAGATGACGTCCAAACTTGAGATTTTGACATAGTTATAGAGTTTTAAATTCTTGTCAAAAGAAAAATAAACAATGGTAAAATTTCTACCCCCCACCCACATTGGTGGTTGTAAAACTTCTATGAGACATACAAACTTGAAATTTGGTATAGTTATAGTGTTTAAAATTTTCCTAAAGATAAAAAATCAAAAATATTAAAATATCAACCCTCTCACCCCCTTTTGAGTTATAAAACTTCTAGATGACATACAAACTTGAGATTTTGACATAGTTATAAAGCTTAAAATTCTTGTCAAAAGAAAAATAAACAATGGTAAAATTTCTACCCCCCGTCCACATTGGGGGTTGTAAAACTTCTATGAGACATACAAACTTGAAATTTGGTATAGTTATGGTGTTTAAAATTTTCCTAAAGTGAAAAATCCAAAATATTAAAATGTCAACCCTCAAACCCCCTTTTGAGGTATAAAATTTCTAGATGACGTACAAACTTGAGACTTTGACATAGTTATAGAGGTTAGAAATCTTGTCAAAAGAAAAAAAACAATGGTAAAATTTCTACCCCCCAACCACATTGGGGGTTGTAAAACTTCTATGAGACATACAAACTTGAAATTTGGTATAGTTATAGTGTTTAAAATTTTCCTAAAGTGAAAAATCAAAAATATTAAAATGTCAACCCTCCCACCCCCTTTTGAGTTATAAAACTTCTAGATGACGTACAAACTTGAGACTTTGACATAGTTATAGAGGTTAGAATTCTTGTCAAAAAAATAAATGGTAAAATTTCTACCCCCACCCACATTGGGGGTTGTAAAACATCTATATGACATACAAACTTGAAATTTGGTATAGTTATGGTGTTTAAAATTTTTCTAAAGGGAAAAATCAAAAATTTAAAATGTCAACCCTCCCACCCCCTTTTGAGTTATAAAACTTCTAGATGACGTACAAACTTGAGATTTTGACATAGTTATAGAGTTTTAAATTCTTGTCAAAAGGAAAATAAACAATGGTAAAATTTCAACCCCCCATCTACATTGGTGGTTGTAAAACTTCTATGAGACATACAAACTTGAAATTTGGTATAGTTATAGTGTTTAAAATTTTCCTAAAGGGAAAAATTAAAAATATTAAAATGTCAACCCTCCCACCCCCTTTTGAGTTATAAAACTTCTAGATGACGTACAAACTTGAGATTTTGACATAGTTATAAAGCTTAAAATTCTTGTCAAAAGAAAAATAAACAATGGTAAAATTTCTACCCCCCATCCACATTGGGGGTTGTAAAACTTCTATGAGACATACAAACTTGAAATTTGGTATAGTTATGGTGTTTAAAATTTTCCTAAAGTGAAAAATCCAAAATATTAAAATGTCAACCCTCAAACCCCCTTTTGAGGTATAAAATTTCTAGATGACGTACAAACTTGAGACTTTGACATAGTTATAGAGGTTAGAAATCTTGTCAAAAGAAAAAAAACAATGGTAAAATTTCTACCCCCCAACCACATTGGGGGTTGTAAAACTTCTATGAGACATACAAACTTGAAATTTGGTATAGTTATGGTGTTTAAAATTTTCCTAAAGGGAAAAATCAAAAATATTAAAATGTCAACCCACCCACCCCCTTTTGAGTTATAAAACTTCTAGATGACGTACAAACTTGAGATTTTGACATAGTTATAAAGCTTAAAATTCTTGTCAAAAGAAAAATAAACAATGGTAAAATTTCTACCCCCCGTCCACATTGGGGGTTGTAAAACTTCTATGAGACATACAAACTTGAAATTTGGTATAGTTATGGTGTTTAAAATTTTCCTAAAGTGAAAAATCAAAAATATTAAAATGTCAACCCTCCCACCCCCTTTTGAGTTATAAAACTTCTAGATGACGTACAAACTTGAGACTTTGACATAGTTATAGAGGTTAGAATTCTTGTCAAAAAAATAAATGTTAAAATTTCTACCCCCACCCACATTGGGGGTTGTAAAACATCTATATGACATACAAACTTGAAATTTGGTATAGTTATGGTGTTTAAAATTTTCCTAAAGGGAAAAATCAAAAATTTAAAATGTCAACCCTCCCACCCCCTTTTGAGTTATAAAACTTCTAGATGACGTACAAACTTGAGATTTTGACATAGTTATAGAGTTTTAAATTCTTGTCAAAAGAAAAATAAACAATGGTAAAATTTCAACCCCCCATCTACATTGGTGGTTGTAAAACTTCTATGAGACATACAAACTTGAAATTTGGTATAGTTATAGTGTTTAAAATTTTCCTAAAGGGAAAAATTAAAAATATTAAAATGTCAACCCTCCCACCCCCTTTTGAGTTATAAAACTTCTAGATGACGTACAAACTTGAGATTTTGACATAGTTATAAAGCTTAAAATTCTTGTCAAAAGAAAAATAAACAATGGTAAAATTTCTACCCCCCAACCACATTGGGGGTTGTAAAACTTCTATGAGACATACAAACTTGAAATTTGGTATAGTTATAGTGTTTAAAATTTTCCTAAAGGGAAAAATCAAAAATATTAAAATGTCAACCCTCCCACCCCCTTTTGAGTTATAAAACTTCTAGATGACGTACAAACTTGAGATTTTGACATAGTTATAAAGCTTAAAATTCTTGTCAAAAGAAAAATAAACAATGGTAAAATTTCTACCCCCCATCCACATTGGGGGTTGTAAAACTTCTATGAGACATACAAACTTGAAATTTGGTATAATTATAGTGTTTAAAATTTTCCTAAAGGGAAAAATTAAAAATATTAAAATGTCAACCCTCCCACCACCTTTTGAGTTATAAAACTTCTAGATGACGTACAAACTTGAGATTTTGACATAGTTATAGAGTTTAAAATTCTTGTCAAAAGAAAAATAAACAATGGTAAAATTTCTACCCCCCATCCACATTGGGGGTTGTAAAACTTCTATGAGACATACAAACTTGAAATTTGGTATAGTTATAGTGTTTAAAATTTTCCTAAAGTGAAAAATCAAAAATATTAAAATGTCAACCCTCCCACCCCCTTTTGAGTTATAAAACTTCTAGATGACGTACAAACTTGAGACTTTGACATAGTTATAGAGGTTAGAATTCTTGTCAAAAGAAAAATAAACAATGGTAAAATTTCTACCCCCCATCCACATTGGGGGTTGTAAAACTTCTATGAGACATACAAACTTGAAATTTGGTATAGTTATAGTGTTTAAAATTTTCCTAAAGTGAAAAATCAAAAATATTAAAATGTCAACCCTCCCACCCCCTTTTGAGTTATAAAACTTCTAGATGACGTACAAACTTGAGACTTTGACATAGTTATAGAGGTTAGAATTCTTGTCAAAAAAATAAATGGTAAAATTTCTACCCCCACCCACATTGGGGGTTGTAAAACATCTATATGACATACAAACTTGAAATTTGGTATAGTTATGGTGTTTAAAATTTTCCTAAAGTGAAAAATCCAAAATATTAAAATGTCAACCCTCCCACCCCCTTTTGAGTTATAAAACTTCTAGATGACGTACAAACTTGAGACTTTGACATAGTTATAGAGGTTAGAATTCTTGTCAAAAGAAAAAAAAACAATGGTAAAATTTCTACCCCCCATCCACATTGGGGGTTGTAAAACTTCTATGAGACATACAAACTTGAAATTTGGTATAGTTATAGTGTTTAAAATTTTCCTAAAGTGAAAAATCAAAAATATTAAAATGTCAACCCTCCCACCCCCTTTTGAGTTATAAAACTTCTAGATGACGTACAAACTTGAGACTTTGACATAGTTATAGAGGTTAGAATTCTTGTCAAAAAAATAAATGGTAAAATTTCTACCCCCACCAACATTGTGGGTTGTAAAACATCTATATGACATACAAACTTGAAATTTGGTATAGTTATGGTGTTTAAAATTTTCCTAAAGGGAAAAATCAAAAATTTAAAATGTCAACCCTCCCACACCCTTTTGAGTTATAAAACTTCTAGATGACGTACAAACTTGAGATTTTGACATAGTTATAGAGTTTTAAATTCTTGTCAAAAGAAAAATAAACAATGGTAAAATTTCTACCCCCCATCCACATTGGGGGTTGTAAAACTTCTATGAGACATACAAACTTGAAATTTGGTTTAGTTATAGTGTTTAAAATTTTCCTAAAGGGAAAAATCAAAAATATTAAAATGTCAACCCTCCCACCCCCTTTTGAGTTATAAAACTTCTAGATGACGTACAAACTTGAGATTTTGACATAGTTATAAAGCTTAAAATTCTTGTCAAAAGAAAAATAAACAATGGTAAAATTTCTACCCCCCATCCACATTGGGGGTTGTAAAACTTCTATGAGACATACAAACTTGAAATTTGGTATAGTTATAGTGTTTAAAATTTTCCTAAAGTGACAAATCAAAAATATTAAAATGTCAACCCTCCCACCCCCTTTTGAGTTATAAAACTTCTAGATGACGTACAAACTTGAGATTTTGACATAGTTATAAAGCTTAAAATTCTTGTCAAAAGAAAAATAAACAATGGTAAAATTTCTACCCCCACCCACATTGGGGGTTGTAAAACATCTATATGACATACAAACTTGAAATTTGGTATAGTTGTGGTGTTTAAAATTTCCCTAAAGGGAAAAATCAAAAATATTAAAATGTCAACCCTCCCACCCCCTTTTGAGTTATAAAACTTCTAGATGACGTACAAACTTGAGATTTTGACATAGTTATAGATGTTAGAATTCTTGTCAAAAGAAAAATAAACAATGGTAAAATTTCTAACCCCCCATCCACATTGGGGGTTGTAGAACTTCTATATGACATACAAACTTGAAATTTGGTATAGTTATAATTTTTTAAAATTTTTCTAAAGGGAAAAATCAAAAATATTAAAATGTCAACCCACCCACCCCCTTTTGAGTTATAAAACTTCTAGATGACGTACAAACTTGAGATTTTGACATAGTTATAGAGTTTAGAATTCTTGTCAAAAGAAAAATAAACAATGGTAAAATTTCCAACCCCCACCCACATTGGGGGTTGTAAAACTTCTATATGACATACAAACTTAAAATTTGATATAGTTATAGGGTTTAGAATTGTCGCAAAGATGAAAACAAGAAAATGTTAAAATGTCAGACCCCGGCCACTTTGGGGGTTGTAAATCGTCTAGATGACATACAAACTTGAAATTTTATATAGTTATAGTAGGCCAGTAACCGGGTAATTTATTTCTGCAATCTTCTACAGAATTGATTTTCTTGTTGGAAAATGTTCGGAGGTGTTCCCTGAATGTAACGGTTGGAATGAAGTTTTCGGGACGGAGGCGGTTGAGCGCTAGTCGCCATCTTGGAAAACACGTTTTATCAAATATCTCGTGAACCGTGCATCGTACGACAAAAATAGTATAGATCGTTTTTTTGTAATTCTGTTTAATGCTTTATATAAATGGAAGTATATCTGATTAACGTCCAAGTGTACGCAAAAAACGTGTGTGTCTTTTTCTTAAATAATATAATAATGTAATAACTTTGGTTTTAAATTAATACTCTAGGAATGTTAAAACTTGCTTACTTTCTCCTAAATTCCAATATCATAAATTTTATACTTTAATATACACAACTGAAACTAATTTCTTATGAAACATAGGGTTGTAGTGACCTGTAATGTCAGTGATCCGTGGCTTAGCTGAACTCTACAAATACCTATTAAGGGAAAACTAAGTCTTTACATTTTTTCGTTCTTGGTTAATTTACTATCTCGATACAGGAGAGGATACTAGCCAAAAAATAAAAAGTTACTTGCGAGATTCTTTGGTATCAAGTATTTGAAAAAACATAAATGTCTATGTTATAATTTTAACTATTTTGGAGTACTGTTTTATTATTATTAGGCAATGGGTAATTAACGAAGATATAAAAATATTATTCTATTTAAATTATTTATTTTAAAAAAATGCTTAATGCGATTAAACTTATATTAGGCATCTATTAATTAATTAAAGAAAAAGGAAATACATTTTTAGGTGTATTTATTTAATCAAGAACATTGACAACTGCTGCGCGAGGAGGTCCGAAACGTAAGAGGGGCTTATCGAGGAGTAGAGGCGTCGATACAATTTAAATTGTGTTTGGTATTAAATTTTATTCTTTTACGGAATTATTGTAATCTCTAAAAATATAAAAGTGGCGCCGTTAGAAGCGAAAGATCGCGGTCTACAATTTTATAAGAACGACTTTTTTCGATTAAAGGCTTCGTTTCTGAAATATGAGTTGATAAACGCGAAAGTACCCTAAAATTAGTTAATTTTTGAAGCTTCGTAAACGAAGTTACAAGCATTTAAAGTTTATATTTCCCGTAAGACTCAATGCTTTGCAAAGATTTGTTTAATTTTTTTAGAAAAACGACTATAAACTTCGTCGTAATTCGTAAAAGAACTATCCAATTTTTTTAACTTAAACCTTTGTAATAACTAACACGAATCGTGAAATAGCAATGTAATAATCACTGTTATAAAAAATACATGACTTTTTATAAAAAAAAGTGGTCAGACATAAATAAAATAAAATATGATATGCCTTTTATTCTACAACGGTAGTTTAGAATCAAATTACACATGTGGATATCCGTTGCATTTTGTTACTATAAACAAGCCTTGAGGAACAAAAACAACTAATTGTAATAAAGTTCGCATTTTGACTATATAGAATTCTTAGAACGTGTTTATTTTAAGATATTAAATTTTTAAATGACCCGAATGAGTGTTGCACAAATAAATTATTTTTTACAAGTACTTTATATGAACTGCAGCTGTAATAAGGTTTATCAAATTAATATTTGCAAAAGAGAACCTATATGGAATATCCCTAAAAAAACGAATGTTAAAAGAAACACAATTTTTTAAACATAACTGACCTTGAATTTGTCAAAAATAGTTTACTTTCATTAAAGATAGGAAATATATATTTGTCTTCTTGAAAATGTTTTGCGTAAATTTTGTAAATATTGTTACTACAAAACATATGGCAACTATCCAATTAGGCATTGTAATCACCAGGCTCTGCTTAGTATTGATAATGAAACTTCACTCCTATCAAGAAAAAGTCTTTCTAGTCTTGTATTCTTATTTTACAAAACATTACTAATGGTCGTATTCTAATGGTCGTATTGTTATACAGTTATATTGTATTATGTTTATTGTTTTGTTGACGAGTGTAAACAAAGGTATTTTGTACTGCTGCACCAATAAATTATTCTTATTCTTATTCTTACAGTGTTCTGGTCTTCTTAGTCAAATTTACTTTTATGTACCTAGATCTACTAACCGATCAACAATGGTCTTTTATTATAGAATACCAAACACTTTTCACCATTGTTTATTGTTTCCAGCCTTACTTTGTGGAACTCCATAATCATGAAATAAATAAAGATTATTAAAAGTTTCACAGTTTTATTAAAATACAACCTGACAATATTGTTTCGACAGCTATGCTGTCATTATCAAAGGTAATATAATTATAAACAAACACGTCGCTAAGGTAGATACAAAAACAGGTAACTAGATAAAATAATAATAATAATCAGAATTAAATATCTAATACTTCCAGTAACGGAGAATTACTGAGCTCAAGTTGTTCATTCATTAAAGGTACCCTGAGTTTGTGTTTGTATACCTATCTCAAAGGCTTCTAAAATGTCTAATTTGCGTTTGTTATTACAAAAATGTAGGAATTTAATATTATTTTGAGGAGTCATTGTGTGATTTTGTTCTAAAAGGTGTTTGGCGTAATTCGATTTTTCAGGATGTTTATTTTTGTAATGATGTACGTGTTCTTTATATCTTATGTCAAAATTTCGAAGTGTTTGCCCATATATACCGAACTACAAAAAGAACAATTTAAACGGTAAATGCCCGATTTCATGATATCATGTGTTCTGTCTTTAGCATTAAATAAAAATGAAAAAGTGTTAGTGTTGATTTTAAATGTTATTTTATAATTGTTGGTTTTTCTTAGTATATGTGCAATTTTTTCTGATATTTTGCCAAAATATGGTATAGATATGTAATTTGTGTCTTCTGTTTGATTGTCAATGGGATATATTCTTTTGATAGCTAACCTATAATCTTTTTGTTTAATTAAAGTGTCAATCATGTTCGGATTGTAATGATTTGCATGTGCTAGTTGTTTAATGGTTGATATCTCTTTGCTAAAATCTGATTTTGTTAGTGGAATAGTTAAAGCTCTGTGTACTAATGATCTGTAGGCTGCTATTTTATGTGTATTATGGTGACAAGATTCATTTGGTATTGTTATGTCTGTGTTGGTTTTCTGTATATGGAAAATTCAAATAGATTGTCTGCGTTAATCTTGATATTTAAGTCTAGAAAGTTTATAGCCCTGTTTTGTTCTGTTTCTAGTGTAAATTTTATATTAGGGTGGATACTGTTAATAAGAATTAAAAATTCATTGATAACCTCAAAAGAACTGTCAAAACAAGCTAAAATGTCATCAACATAACGAAACCAGAAGATAATGTGTTTAGAGGGGTTTCATTCAAATATTCGATCTTCAAACTTGTCCATAAATATGTTAGCTAATAGAGGACTTAGAGAATTACCCATAGGTAAACCATCCTTTTGTAAATAAATTATGTTATTAAAAGTGAAATAATTTTGACTTATACAAAGGTCAAATAATTGAATTAACTCTAACCTTTTAACTAATTCTATATTACTATTGATCAAGAAACTATCTAATAAAGGAATACATTCTTGTGGGGGTATTCTGGAGAACATGTTGCAAATATCAAAACTGACAAGTTTTGAATGTGGTGGAAGATGTATGTTTTGCTGCTTATCTACTAATTCTAATGAATTTCTAACAGAGTATTTCGATTTGTAACCTATCGTGTTAATAATCTGGTTCAGTTTTTTGGATAAAATGTTATTAGGTGCATTGATGTATGATACAACTGGTCTTATTGGCATATTCTGTTTATGTGTTTTGACTAGTCCATATAGTTTAGGTATTTGTGGGTTTTTATTAATGATTTGTTGCTTTTCTAATTCTGAAAAGCAGATATTGCAGTTTTCTAAACCTTGTTTTATTTCTTTTTGGAATTTTGTGGTTGGGTTTTTGTTTAAAGTTTCTAAATTTTCTTTATTAATAAATTCATTAACTTTTTGTATGTAAATATCTTTTGAAAGAATTACCAAAGTGTTACCCTTATCTGCTTTAACAGAAATTAGATTGTTCTCTGTGATTTTCTGTTTTATAGATTGAAGAAGTGATATGTTAGATGTGTTGTACCTACATTTTGTCCTGTTTTAAAGACATCTCTTTTAACAAATTCGAAATTTGGAATTTTGCATTGTTATTATGATATTTCTTAAGTATAGTTTCGCATTCAACGGCCAAAATTTCTTTAATTTTGTTGGTAAATTTTGGAAAAGGACAAAATTTGAAACCTTTGTTAAGAAATTGTGTTTCTCTGTCATTGAATGTTATATTCGACAAGTTTATGAAACGAGGATAAAAGTTTGCAGTGTTCTGACAATTAAGGTTATTTTGTAGTGTACGTTTTTGTTGTACAAGTCGATGAAGTTTATTTTTCTGTGTGGTGTATTTTTTGAATTTAATGTGACTGACGGTTTCTCTAATGTCAAAATCTAAGATGTCAAATTGGATATTGTGTAATTTATGAGTAAGTTCTGTATGGAGTGAGTACCTTTATATAAACGTGCATATTGTCTCTTATACTAAACCATTTCTTCGATTCTTCTTTGAGCCATCTTCTTTTGGCATTCCTAATCACTTTTTCGGTAATCGAATTCTTGGTTCTGGTAGTGATGTTTACGTTGTTAGGACTAACCTGACGTTTCAGACATTCTTGGTTAAACCAAACATTCTGACTTGCGATGTATTTTGGCAAAATATCAGAAAAAATTGCACATATACTAAGAAAAACCAACAATTATAAAATAACATTTAAAATCAACACTAACACTTTTTCATTTTTATTTAATGCTAAAGACAGAACACATGATATCATGAAATCGGGCATTTACCGTTTAAATTGTTCTTTTTGTAGTTCGGTATATATTGGGGCAAACACTTCGAAATTTTGACATAAGATATAAAGAACACGTACATCATTACAAAAATAAACATCCTGAAAAATCGAATTACGCCAAACACCTTTTAGAACAAAATCACACAATGACTCCTCAAAATAATATTAAATTCCTACATTTTTGTAATAACAAACGCAAATTAGACATTTTAGAAGCCTTTGAGATAGGTATACAAACACAAACTCAGGGTACCTTTAATGAATGAACAACTTGAGCTCAGTAATTCTCCGTTACTGGAAGTATTAGATATTTAATTCTGATTATTATTATTATTTTATCTAGTTACCCATTTTTGTATCTACCTTAGCGACGTGTTTGTTTATAATTACATTACCTTTGATAATGACAGCATAGCTGTCGAAACAATATTGTAAGGTTGTATTTTAATAAAACTTAATTTTAATAAAAAAAATTATACAATTGTTTACCTAGTAACAGATTTGACATATTTATAGATGTTTTCACATCGAGAGGTACTAGATCTAAGATAATTAGTATTTATGAGCAACCACATAACAGTGCAATTTAATGTATTATTATTAACCTAAGTATCTCACTTTGGCATATTGTTCACACACTAGTACTATGTTATTATATTATTTATTTGTGATATTATTTTATGGAACATCTACTTTTTCATGTTATTAGTATAATGTTATTGGTAGCTTATGTTTCCACCATAGGCATTTTGTCTGTTGGGAAAAATAAATATTACTATTACTATTACACAAATCTAAAGATTTAAAAAAATAATTACGTGTACAACGAAAATTACAATAAACAATCTTACGAAAACTCACAGACCAGGAGCAGATTTGTAACACACCCAACCCGTCTATAGAAGGGTTACCTGTCCTGAAGTTTCATTTTTATAACAATATAGCAGATTCTTTGAGTAATTTTAAGGTCCAAATGTACCCAGAAAAACTTTAACGGTACATTAAAAAATCTAAACAAAACCACAGTGGATTTACTTATATGTATTGTGAATAACTATTCCAAATTTAACAATAAGTCAGTACAAAGAAGCCATTTAGACACTCAAATACGGTGAATAAATCTTAACCGCATGATCAATAATCGTCGTTTTTTCATAAATAATCTAATAAAGTGATAACTGTGGTTTTAAATGAATAGTCTTGGAATGTTAAAACTTGCTTACCTAACTTGTTTTGAAAAACGATGTTTATTAATTAAATTATTTGACATTTTTTATGTGAAAAATAAATTTTAGAAAAACTGTACATTCAAAGTTAACCAAAAAATACAGCTTAAGTCTCATAGTATTTGAAAATTTTTTTTCCAAACTTTTAGGAAAGTTGTATGTCTAATGTAACTTGAACGAACAGTTTCTCTAAAATTAATTTTTCACGTAAAAAATGTGACATAATTTAATTAACAAACATCGCTTTCCAAAACAAGTAAAGTAAGCAAGTTTTAACATTCTTAGAGTATTAATTTAAAACCAAAGTTATTACATTATTATATTATTTAATAAAAAGACAAACACGTTTTTTGCGTACACTTGGACATTAATCAGATATACTTCCATTTATATAAAGCATAAGGCAGAATTTCAAAAAAACGATCTACACTATTCTTGTCGTACGATGCGCGGTTCACGAGATATTTGATAAAACATGTTTTCCAAGATGGCGGCTAGCGCTCAACCGCCCCCGTCCCGACAACTTCATTCCCAACCGTTACATTCAGGGAACACCTCCGAACATTTTCCAACAAGAAAATCAATTCTGTAGAAGATTGCAGAAATAAATTACCCGGTTACTGGCCTTCTATAACTATATAAAATTTTAAGTTTGTATGTCATATAGAAGTTTTACAACCCCCAATGTGAGTGGGGGTTGTTTTACCACTGTTTATTTTTCCTTCGACAAGAATTCTAATCTCTATAACTATGTCAAAATCTCAAGTTTGTACGTCATCTAGAAGTTTTATAACTCAAAAGGGGGTGGGGGGTTGACATTTTAATATTTTTGATTTTTCTCTTTAGGAAAATTTTAAACACTATAACTATACCAAATTTCAAGTTTGTATGTCATGTAGACGTTTTACAACCCCCAATGTGGGTGCGGAGTAGAAATTTTACCATTGTTTATTTTTATTTTGACAAGAATTCTAAACTCTATAACTATGCCAAATTTCAAATTTGTACGTCATCTAGAAGTTTTATAACTCAAAAGGGGGTGGGAGGGTTGACATTTTAATATTTTTGATATTTCTCTTTAGAAAAATTTTAAATACTATAATTATACCAAATTTCAAGTTTGTATATCATATAGAAGTTTTACAACCCCCAATGTGAGAGGGGGGTAGAAATTTTACCATTGTTTATTTTTCTTTTGACAAGAATTCTAAACTCTATAACTATGTCAAAACCTCAAGTTTGTACGTCATCTAGAAGTTTTATAACTCAAAATGGGGTGGGAGGGTTGACATTTTAATATTTTTGATTTTTCTCTTTAGGAAAATTTTAAATAGTATAATTATACCAAATTTCAAGTTTGTATATCATATAAAAGTTTTACAACCCCCAATGTGAGTGGGGGGTAGAAATTTTACCATTGTTTGTTTTTCTTTTGACAAGAATTCTAAACTCTATAACTATGTCAAAACCTCAAGTTTGTACGTCATCTAGAAGTTTTATAACTCAAAAGGGGGTGGTAGTGTTGATATTTCAATTTTGATTTTTCTTTTTAGGAAAATTTTAAACACTATAACCATACCAAATTTCAAGTTTGTATGTCACATAGACGTTTTACAACCCCCAATGTGAGAGGGGGGTAGAAATTTTACCATTGTTTATTTTTCTTTTGACAAGAATTCTAAACTCTATAACTATGTCAAAACCTCAAGTTTGTACGTCATCTAGAAGTTTTATAACTCAAAATGGGGTGGGAGGGTTGACATTTTAATATTTTTGATTTTTCTCTTTAGGAAAATTTTAAATAGTATAATTATACCAAATTTCAAGTTTGTATATCATATAAAAGTTTTACAACCCCCAATGTGAGTGGGGGGTAGAAATTTTACCATTGTTTATTTTTCTTTTGACAAGATTTCTGAACTCTATAACTATGTCAAAATCTCAAGTTTGTACGTCATCTACAAGATTTATAACTCAAAAGGGGGTGGGAGGGTTGACATTTTAATATTTTTGATTTTTCCCTTTAGGAAGATTTTAAACACTAACTATACCAAATTTCAAGTTTGTATGTCATATAGACGTTTTACAACCCCCAATGTGGGTGCGGGGTTGAAATTTTACCATTGTTTATATTTCTTTTGACAAGAATTCTAAACTCTATAGCTATGTCAAAATCTCAAGTTTGTACGTCATCTAGAAGATTTATAACTCAAAAGGGGATGCGGGGTTGACATAATAACATTTTTTTAATTTTTCTTTACGAGAGTCTTAAACCCTATCACTATACCAAATTTCAAGTTTGTATGTCATCTAGAAGGTTTACAACCCCCAAATGGAATACGGGGATTGATTTAATATTTTTTTTTATATTTTTCTTTATAAGAATCTTAAATCCTATAATTACACCAAATTTCAAGTTTCTAAGTCATCTAGAAATTTTACAACCCCTAAGAGGGGGTGCGAGGGTTGCATAAAAATATTTTTTTATTCTTCTCTGTACAAGAATCCTAATTCCTATAATTGTGCCAAATTTCAAGTTTGTATGTCATCTAGAAGTATTACAACCCCCGAACGGGGTGCAGGGGTTGACATCATAACATTTTTTTATATTTTTCTTTATAAGAATCTTAAGTCCTATAATTACACCAAATTTCAAGTTTCTAAGTCATCTAGAAGTTTTACAACCCCTAAAGGGATGTGCGAGGGTTGACAAAAATATTTTTTTATTTTTCTCTGTACAAGAATCCCAATTCCTATAATTGTGCCAAATCTCAAGTTTGTATGTCATCTAGAAGTTTTACAACCCCTGAACCAGGTGCAGGGGTTGACATAACATTTTTTTATATTTTTCTTTATAAGAATCTTAAATCCTATAATTACACCAAATTTCAAGTTTCTAAGTCATCTAGAAGTTTCACAACCCCTAAAAGGGGGTGCGAAGGTTGACTTTTTTATTTTTCTCTGTACAAGAATCCCAATTCCTGTAATTGTGCCAAATCTCAAGTTTGTATGTCATTTAGAAGTTTTACAACCCGCGAACGGGGTGCAGGGGTTGACATCATAACATTTATTTATATTTTTCTTTATAAGAATCTTAAATCCTATAATTACACCAAATTTCAAGTTTCTAAGTCATCTAGAAGTTTTACAACCCCTAAAGGGATGTGCGAGGGTTGACAAAAATATTTTTTTATTTTTCTCTGTACAAGAATCCCAATTCCTATAATTGTGCCAAATCTCAAGTTTGTATGTCATCTAGAAGTTTTACAACCCCCGAACCAGGTGCAGGGGTTGACATAACATTTTTTTATATTTTTCTTTATAAGAATCTTAAATCCTATAATTACACCAAATTTCAAGTTTCTAAGTCATCTAGAAGTTTCACAACCCCTAAAAGGGGGTGCGAAGGTTGACAAAAATATTTTTTTATTTTTCTCTGTACAAGAATCCCAATTCCTATAATTGTGCCAAATCTCAAGTTTGTATGTCATTTAGAAGTTTTACAACCCGCGAACGGGGTGCAGGGGTTGACATCATAACATTTATTTATATTTTTCTTTATAAGAATCTTAAATCCTATAATTACACCAAATCTCAAGTTTCTAAGTCATTTAGAAGTTTTACAACCCCTAAAAGAGGGTGCGAGGGTTGACATAAAAATATATTTTTTTATTTTTTTCTGTACAAGAATCCCAATTCCTATAATTGTGCCAAATCTCAAGTTTGTATGTCATTTAGAAGTTTTACAACCCGCGAACGGGGTGCAGGGGTTGACACCATAACATTTATTTATATTTTTCTTTATAAGAATCTTAAATCCTATAATTACACCAAATTTCAAGTTTCTAAGTCATCTAGAAGTTTACAACCCCTAAAGTGGAGTACGAGGGTTGACATAAAAATATTTTTTTATTTTTCTCTGTACAAGATTCCCAATTCCTATAATTGTGCCAAATTTCAAGTTTCTGTGTCATCTAGAAGCTTTACTAAAGGGGTGCGGAGGGTTAACATAATAACATTTTTCTATATAATTCTTGACGAGAACCCTAAACGCTGTAACTAAACCAAATTTCAAGTTTCTATGTCATCTAAAAGTTTTGCAACCCCTAAAATGGGGTACGGGGGTTGACATAATAACAGTGTTTTATTTTTTCTTTACAAGAATCTTAAACCTTATAACTATACCAAATTTCAAATCCCTGTGACATCTGCAAGATTTACAACCCCATAACAGGGTGCGGGGGATGATATAACAACATTTTTTTTATATTGTTTTTTTACAATAATCTTAAACTGTAAATGTACCAAATTTCAAGTTTCTGTGTCATCTAAAGGTTTTACAACTCTTAAAGGGGTGCGGGGGTTGACATAATAACATTTTTCTATATCATTCTTTACGAAAACCCTAAACCCTATAACCAAACCAAATTTCAAGTTTCTGTGTCATCTAGAAGCTTTAAAAACCCTTAAGGGGTGCGGAGGGTTAACATAATAACATTTTTCTATATCATTCTTTACGAAAACCCTAAACCCTATAACCAAATCAAATTTCAAGTTTCTGTGTCATCTAGAAGCTTTAAAAACACTAAAGGGGGTGCGGAGGGTTAACATAATAACATATTTCTATATCATTCTTTACGAGAGCCCTAAACCCTATAACTAAACCAAATTTCAAGTTTGTATGTCATCTAGAAGTCTTACAACCCCCCGAACGGGATGCAGAGGTTGACGTAATAACATTTTTTAAATATTTCTGTTTACAAGAATCTTAAATCCTATAATTATACCAAATTTCAAGTTTCTATGTCATCTAAAAGTTTTACAACCCCTAAAACGGGGTACGGGGGTTGACATAATAACATTGTTTTATTTTTTCTTTACAAGAATCCTAATTCCTATAACTGTGCCAAATCTCAAGTTTGTATGTCATTTGACAATTTAGAAGTTAAAAAAGTTTATTTAATTTCAATATTTTAATGCGTAAGAAGTTCCGTTTGAAATGATGCCACTGTCTGCCTCACAAACAAATAATTTTTAAAAATTTTAAAATATAAAAGGGGATAAGATTTATTATTAGCCAACATCATCAGTGATTGATTAAATACTGAATGATAATATAATAATGGTTACGTTTGTTTTACTTAAATCAATAGAGCTTTGAATTAAATCTTACGATTTTATTAAAATTATCGCCCATTTGTAAGAGCAATTAAAACCGGTTTAAACGAAATTTACATGACGCATAAATGAAACGTAAAGTGTTTATTAAACAGCTTTAACAAAATATAATATGTAAGAATTTGTGTCACCTTAAATGACGCAATCTTTACTCAGAAATACAATGCATAAGTGAAGTCCCGTTGAAATGACGTCACTGTCTAGCGACAAAACCATCAGTGTTACCAACACAATTCTTGTTAAATATGCGGACGCAGGGTAAACCTATGCCATAAATTTGTATACAAATGTATACAAATCCCGCGCTATTAGCGCTGCGTGTGGCAAACGCTCGAACTACGATTTTATACACGAATCAGGAATGGGTGTCAAACTGCGCACAGCTAATTTTTACATTTTCGTCATCTAGACACTTTAAGCTTCATGTGGTGTAATTTTGAGGCACTAGTCACCCAGCGTCCGTATATCCGGACGCCGAGTGACTTCGGACGCTGCTTGAACCTAAGATTTTACATGGGGGGACGCATAGTGGTGCCCTATAGATATATATATATATATATATATATATATATATATATATATATATATATATATATATATATATATATATATATATCTATAGGGCACCACCAAGCGTCCCCCCATGTAAAATCTTAGGTTCAAGCAGCGTCCGAAGTCACTCGGCGTCCGGATATACGGACGCAGGGTGACTTGTGCCTCAAAATTGCACCACATGAAGCTTAAAGTGTCTAGATGACGAAAATGTAAAAATTAGCTGTGCGCAGTTTGACACCCATTCCTGATTCGTGTATAAAATCGTAGTTCGAGCGTTTGCCACACGCAGCGCTAATAGCGCGGGATTTGTATACATTTGTATACAAATTTATGGCATAGGTTTACCCTGCGTCCGCATATTTAACAAGAATTGTGTTGGTAACACTGATGGCTTCAACGTCATTTCAACGGGACTTCACTTTATGCATTGTATTTCTGAGTAAAGATTGCGTCATTTAAGGTGACAAAAATTTTCTTACATATTATATTTTGTTAAAGCTACTTAATATTATAATTATTATTATTATTATAATATATTTAATATTATTGATTTAAGTGAAACAAACGTTAACCATTATTATATTATCATTTAGTATTTAATCAATCACTCATGCTGTTAGCTAACAATAAATCTGGTTGTTTAAAATACTATCTTATCCCATATTATATTTTAAAATTCTTAAAACTCATATGTTTGTGAGACATACAGTGACATCATTTCAAACGGGACTTCTTATGCATTAAAATATTGAAATTAAATAACCTTTATAATTTCTAATTTGTTAGATGGCATAGAAACTTGAGATTTGGCACAATTATAGGAATTGGGATTCTTGTAAGGAGGAAAATAAAAATATATATTTATGTCAACCCTCGCACCTCCTTTTAGGGGTTGTAAAACTAGATGACTTAGAAATTTGAAATTTGGTGTAATTATAGGATTTAAGATTCTTATAAAGAAAAATATAAAAAAATATTAAGATGTGAACCCCTGCACCCCGTTCGGGGGTTGTAAAACTTCTAGATGACATACAAACCTGAGATTTGGCACAATTATAGGAATTGGGATTCTTGTACAGAGAAAAATAAAAAAATATTTTTATGTCAACCCTCGCACCCCCTTTTCAGGGTTGTAAAACTTCTAGATGACTTAGAAACTTGAAATTTGGTATAATTATAGGATTTAAGATTCTTATAAAGAAAAATATAAAAAAAATTATTAAATCAACCCCCGTATTCCATTTGGGGGTTGTAAAACTTCTAGATGACATACATACTTGAAATTTGGTATAGTGATAGGGTTTAAGACTCTCGTAATAAAAAATATAAAAAAATTTTATTAAGTCAACCCCCGCACTTTATTCGGGGGTTGTAAAATTCTAGATGACATAAAAACTTGAAATTTGGTATAGCGATAGAATTTAGGACTCTCCTAAAGAAAAATTTAAAAAAAATATTAAACCAACCCCCGTATTCCATTTGGGGGTTGTAAAACTTCTAGATGACACACAAACTTGAAATTTGGTATAGTGATAGGGTTTAAGACTCTCGTAAAGAAAAATATAAAAAATTTTTATTAAGTCAACCCCCGCACTTTATTTGGGGGTTGTAGAAATTCTAGATGACATACAAACTTGAAATTTGGTATAGCGATAGAATTTAGGATTCTCCTAAAGAAAAATTTAAAAAAAATTAAACCAACCCCCGTATTCCATTTGGGGGTTGTAAAACTTCTAGATGACATACAAACTTGAAATTTGGTATAGCGATAGAATTTAGGACTCTCTTAAAGAAAAATTTAAAAAAAATATTAAACCAACCCCCGTATTCCATTTGAGGGTTGTAAAACTTCTAGATGACACACAAACTTGAAATTTGGTATAGTGATAGGGTTAAAGACTCTCGTAAAGAAAAATATAAAATTTTTTATTAAGTCAACCCCCGCACTTTATTTGGGGGTTGTAGAAATTCTAGATGACATACAAACTTGAAATTTGGTATAGCGATAGAATTTAGGACTCTCCTAAAGAAAAATTTAAAAAAAATTAAACCAACCCCCGTATTCCATTTGGGGGTTGTAAAACTTCTAGATGACATACAAACTTGAAATTTGGTATAGCGATAGAATTTAGGACTCTCTTAAAGAAAAATTAAAAAAAATATTAAACCAACCCCCGTATTCCATTTGAGGGTTGTAAAACTTCTAGATGACACACAAACTTGAAATTTGGTATAGTGATAGGGTTTAAGACTCTCGTAAAGAAAAATATAAAATTTTTTATTAAGTCAACCCCCGCACTTTATTTGGGGGTTGTAGAAATTCTAGATGACATACAAACTTAAAATTTGGTATAGCGATAGAATTTAGGACTCTCCTAAAGAAAAATTTAAAAAAAATATTAAACCAACCCCCGTATTCCATTTGGGGGTTGTAAAACTTCTAGATGACATACAAACTTGAAATTTGGTATAGCGATAGAATTTAGGACTCTCCTAAAGAAAAATTTAAAAAAAATATTAAACCAACCCCCGTATTCCATTTGGGGGTTGTAAAACTTCTAGATGACACACAAACTTGAAATTTGGTATAGTGATAGGGTTTAAGACTCTCGTAAAGAAAAATATAAAAAATTTTTATTAAGTCAACCCCCGCACTTTATTTGGGGGTTGTAGAAATTCTAGATGACATACAAACTTGAAATTGGTATAGTGATAAGATTTAGGACTCTCGTACAGAAAAATTAAAAAAATTTTTAAGTCAACCCCCGCACCCGCTTTAGGGGTTGTAAAATTTCTAGATGATATACAAACTTGGAATTTGGTTTAGTTATAGGGTTTAGAGTTCTCGTAAAGAAAAATATAAAAAATTGTTATTATGTTAACCCTCCGCTACCCTTTTAGGGGTTGTAAAACGGGACTTCACTTTATGAATTTAAGTAATGAAATTAAATAATCTTTATAACTTCCGAATTTCTAGAGTACATACAAACTTGAAATTTGGTATATTTACAGAGTTTCGGATACTCGTCTAGCGAAAAATTAAAAAACGTTACAAAAACCCATATTTATATTTTCAAAATTTTGTTCTGTTTTGGGTAGCAGCCACCTCTTAGAATTTCTAAACACGGGAAAAATAGTAAACAATCTTTGTTGCGTTTCATTTTCTAACGGGTGCCGTGAAAGAACATAAAAAGTCACCTATTTTATAGATTTTGCGAAGTTCAGGGTCTAAGGGGGTAGCAACCAACCCTTAGAATTTTGAAATACGGGAAAAATAGTAAATAATCTTTGTTGCGGTTCATATTTGAATGGGTGACGTGAAAGAACATAAAAAGTTACATACTTTACGGATTTTGCGACATTAAGAGTCTAAAGGGGTAGCCAGCCATCCCTTAGAATTTGCAAATGTGGAGAAAATAGTAAAGCAGTTTATTTGCGTTTCATTGTTGAATGGGTTGCGTGAAAGAACATAAAAACGCACATGCTTCACCGATTTTGCGAGATTCAGGATATAAGGGGGTAGCAGCGAACCCTTAGAATTTCTAAATGTGAAAAAATAGCATGATTTTTGTTGCGCTTCATTTTCATGGTTATCATGCACAAACATAAGAAGTTACATATTTTATGGTTAATAATGTAGAAGATACTTTTTAGATTTTGCAAAATTGAGAGTTCAAAGGTAGTACGAGTCACCACTTCAAATGTTTAAATGTGGGAAAAATAGTAAACACTTAGTCACTTAACGGGTTCTGGCCTATTTAACAGTCTACACTCAATCATTCGGACAAGCTTTTGGCTATAGCAATGGAATTAAAAGAGCTTTGTATATTTCGACCTCTAGTTCTACACTCAATCATTCGGACGAGCTTTTGGTTACAGTAATGGAATTAAAAGAACTTCGTAGATTTCGGCTTCTTGTTTACGAAAACAGTATTAGAATCCATTCACTTTATTATTTCATTATCATTCACTTTAAGCCTATAGTAGCTTAATACTTTTTTTATTCAGAATCCCACTTGCTATCGATTTCCATACTTCAAATCTAATCGTTCCATTTAAAAAAATCCTCATGATGATATCCAGCACCAACACAAGTTCTAAGATGTGTTCTGATTTCGTAAACTAGAGGTCAAAGTATACAAAGTTCTTTTAATTCCACTGCTATAGTCACAAGCTTGTTGGAATGATTCAGTGTAGACTGTTAAACAGGACACCCTGTATAGTCTTCAATATCTTCCTCTGAATCGCAGAAAAATTAATTTAGTGAAGAGCGGTTTGGACAAAAAATTGGTTTTTTGTTACTGCACTGTTATTGTTAAAATTAGGAACATTTCTTTGAGAAAAATAATGCCTATATGAAAAGTGTTCATTTAACCAAAACGAAATCAAAAAATTAATAAACAAGAAAACACAATTCCCTATTTTTTCTATAAATCTTAAATGAATTGCTTTTTGGTCGAAAATTAATAGCTAAGAACCCCAAGGTTTCTTTTTATAACCCCTACAAAAATTTTATAGATATATGGCATGTACTTTCTGAGATAAAAACTAATTTGCTTTTAATAAAATTGTCCCTAAAAATGGGTACCTTTTATTACCTATTGTCTGATAAAAACAAAAGTAGCTATAGCATTTAGAAATATAATATTTTACTAATGTTAAGCTTTATTAAAGTCAGAGGACTCGAGAAAAAAATGGATATTAGATAATCAGGAATAATTCAATATTATAGTAACATATAAAAGACGTCCTTATAAAAATTTTAATGTTGTTGTAATGGGCACCACTCACGGTGTCTCCCCGACGACGTCGGCGAAAACGTCGTCGACGACGTCGGGGACAAGGTCGAAATAATGAGGTAATGTTTACATTTACTGTAATTTAATGCATGACTGTGTATAATAAAATTATGAATATCGTATTTCTTTTAAGACATCAAAATGAAAGAAAGTAGTTTTGAGCATAATAAAATGCGTACTGAATTTCTTTAAAGTATTTCGAAGTAGCTTATGCAATTAACAAAACTTTTCATAAGCGGAATAATATTGATATCCATCGATAGAATTACAAGTAACCCTTTATTATAAAACGAAAACTCTTTGTTTTTTTTATTAATCTCATTCTTAATTTAATTTAAAAATGGATATAATTAACGCAGGATTTAGGAGTTCTGGTGCGCAAATAAGGATTTCCTATAAAGGACTAAAAATATCATGTTTAAAAATGTAATGGTTTCACCGTCGCTTCCTTTTCCGTGTAGTTTTAAAATTTTATGCTGATGGTACATAACCTTATACTATATCTATCTTTTTCGGGTTTACTTGAATTATTTCATTTTTATTACATTTGTTTACAAACAACTGTTTACAACTGTGAAAATAAAACCCTTGTCAACTGTAAATTATTATTAGGCAAAATAAACATATACATCTGGCATTACTAAAAAATATATGCTTTCTTTATTATACTTTTTAAGAAAACATTATGAATTCAATATGCTGTGACACTTTCAAGTGATAAGATGGATTTTTATAAATTATCTTTGAGAAAAAAAATTGCAGTTGGTGTGGCAGTTGCCTTGTGCTTCGAAGAAGAAGAAACTGAAACACCACGAAAAAAAAGAAAATAGGCAAAGAATTGGTTTTTAGATCGCAAACAATATTCACACATGTCCTTGTTAAAAGAATTGCGACAAAATGAGCCGAAGGATTTTTATTATAAGGTTATGTACCATCAGCATAAAATTTTAAAACTACACGGAAAAGGAAGCGACGGTGAAACCATTACATTTTTAAACATGATATTTTTCCGACGATTATCACTACCAAATTTTATCAAAAGTCCTTTATAGGAAATCCTTATTTGCGCGCCAGAACTCAGAATCCTAAATCCTGCGTTAATTATATCCATTTTTAAACTAAATTAAGAATGAGATTAATAAAAAAAACAAAGAGTTTTCGTTTTATAATAAAGGGTTACTTGTAATTCTATCGATGGATATCAATATTATTCCGCTTATGAAAAGTTTTGTTAATTGCATAAGCTATTTCGAAATACTTTAAAGAAATTCAGTACGCATTTTATTATGCTCAAAACTACTTTCTTTCATTTTGATGTCTTAAAAGAAATACGATATTCATAATTTTATTATACACAGTCATGCATTAAATTACAGTAAATGTAAACATTATCTCATTATTTCGACCTTGTCCCCGACGTCGTCGACGACGTTTTCGCCGACGTCGTCGGGGAGACACCGTGTATGTGCTATTTAAGTCGTAAGTCGTGTTGTTGTTTTGTCCTTGTAAGCATGGATTAAATTTCCCAAAATTCCCGACTCTATTTACTGATTGCAGGTGTGGAAGTCTATAAAGTGACGTAATTTTGTGTTTGCTATAACGCTTACACAGTCATTTTACGTATTTCTTACTATGAACTTGAATATTTTTCAAATTATGCACGATGGTATATTTTATATACTAGAATGATTGCTTGAAGCTGGAAAAAGAACTTAAGATTTATAATTTCCACTCTTTTAAAAGTCACTCTTCTAAACAAAAAAAAACAATTTTAATTCAATCCTTGCAATTTATAAAACTTTTTAACCAAAATTTGTTTCGGGAGGGTTTCAAGTAATCCAGAATAAATTTATGTAACGACTTTTACAATTAAATAAGGTCTACTATGTTTTTTTCAAACATTCTTAAGGCATTAACAGCTTGAAAATACTTTAATAAATAAAATAAATAAAAATACAGTGTTGTAGGTTACATCAGTTATAAATTGGAGTTTAAAGTTGATTGACGCGTGTAAACCCCGTTTATTATAAAAAATGTAAAATTAAATGCAAATGTTTACACTTGAAACCACCAAAACAAATTTTGGTTAAAAAGCCTTGAATAATTATTGTTTTAATGCATTACTAGGATTGAATTAAGATTATTATTTTTTGTTTAAAAGAGTGACATGGAATTATAATTTATAGGGCCTTCGTCCAGCTTCAAGCAATCATTGTAGTATAAAATGTACCATCGTGCATAATTTTTTCTAACAAAGAAGTAGGAAAGTGGCAAACACTCTCTTATACTGCATGCACGCAGGCCCCAGTTTTTTTCTGCCTGTCATTTTCTATGAGTTTCTCAAAATATTTTTGTATGTCACTATATGTAGTTTTATAGCAATTTAAATTTGTCCAACAAGCGTTGATCTTCGTACACTGGTATAACACCGTAAGCGTTTCAAAATAGAAAACAGTATTCCAATTATACTGTCTCAACAAGGATTTTCGAAGCTCCACTGTCTTTGAGGTACAGCCCAATGCATGAGAGTACCACTTTTAGGAGATGAATTCAGTGTTGTAATAGATACATTATTTTGTGTATCTAGATACAGATACAGATACTATCAGAAAAAGGTACCTAGATACAGATACAGGTACCTTTACAGTGAAGTATCAAGATCCAAATACAAAGCTTAACATAATGTATCTAGATACATTTGTAGATATTTGTTTTTCACCCCGAATATAAGAACTTCCTAGTCAATTTTTCGTACCTAAAATAGTGATTTAACTAAGTATCAATTCCAGGGCTAGTCTAGGACAGCAATATTTATTAAAATTTACACATATTAAAAATGGTTAAGCAAATACCAGTATCTAAAGATAAGTACAGCATGCATTCAAACCTTTCCACTTCATTAAAGCATTCCAAACATGACATTTGTGTAGATTTTCTATCTTCAGTTTTGGTGTTGTGCAGAATATTAATAACTTGAATAAACTCCAATAGTCTTCATTGTTTAAAAACCTAGAAAATGTTTTACCTCTTTAACAGAAACCAGCATAGCTTAGGTATTATTTCTGATAACCTAGCTTCAAAGTATGTGTTGGTACGATTCACACTATAACAATTTGCTATTAGTTCGTAGTACTATTACACCCAAAAGTCGCTAAATCTGGTTGCTTTTAGTTACCCTTGGTGTAACGGAATATATTATAATTATTTGCTCTTCAACATATTTTCAAACGCACTACATTAAGATAGTTCTTACTTTGAAAGTTCTCAAATTGACTGTTGTGACAGAAAAAATAGGAGTGTGTAACAAAATCCGTATAGTGCCTTTACTGTACTCAAAGACTCACCAGTGGCTTGTCGTACCTAGAACTTATCTACAAGTCCAGTAAAATAAACATTACTACAACTATTACATGTAATAAAGAATGAATTCTCTTCATATCTGAAATTATGGTATACTTTTATCTAATTGTTGTTGATTGGTACAATCAGTAAATTATGGTACAAGTACCATAATTATGGTACAGTTGGTAACACTGCCCTGGACGGACAAGAATGCTTCTTCCTCACACAATCGGTAATATCGTAATTCTGTAACAATATCCATTGTTTATAGAGTTTCTACATCTAGTCAGCCAGACCATACTGGCGGATCAGAGTAGCGCAAACAACCCCACTTTGTGGCGAGAAAAGCCCGAAATTGTTAATTATTATTATCCCCATTGAATTTAATTAAATCCATGTTTAGTTTAAAAGACTTTTCTACATAGTTTTCATTTTGACAGCCACAAATTGTAATATGCCAAATACGTAAGATGCGATTTTAATTAATGAATTACTATATTTTACACTTCTTTTATCTCAATATGGCGTCGATAGCGAAACTCTGATACGCCAAGTTGACCTGGCTGACTAGATGTAGTGACTCAATTGTTTAACGAGGTGACATATTTGATTTCATGATTTCAAAGCAATTCCAAATTAAAAATTAGTTTTATTATGTTCGGCGGTTTATTTCAAATTTAAGATTCTACACATCATTTATGACAATTTTTGTATTATAAAATCATTAAATTATGAAAATAGTATCTGCACAATACAGATACTCAGATACTACAGAAAATGTATCTAGATCCAAATACAGCTACAAAATTTATATCTAGATTAGTAATCTAATTAGTAAAATTAGTATCTAGATATGTATCTAGGTACCATAAACGTATCTAGATACTGTATCTAGATACTTGTATCTAGATACATTACAACACTGGATGAATCCCTCCAAGACCAAGCAATAGGTTGGGATTTTTTTTAGACACACTGAATTACTTTGAGCATATGATGTACTTCTTCATTGCATCACAATGAACCCTTTAGTTCAGTTACATTTGATTTTCTAAGAAATAGAGAAACCATACAAGATCCTTGGGAAGGTTTTTACTTTATTTTCTTCGTTAACGTCACTATTTCCTTTTGTTTTGATAGTACAGTAGCTTTTGAGCAGTACAGTAGTTTTTTTCTTTTCCTTTGCGTCATAATTTTTTGCAGTTTTCAATGGTCCAACACCATAGTGTCTTGTCGAATAATTTATATGAAGAAAAGAAGTTGTCTAGGAAAATATTATGATTATGGTTATTCTCTACAATAGATAGTAGATAAAAAACAAAGTCACCTCCCAACCCAAGTCTTGATTTTTTATTATTTGGAGGATAACTTGTATAAGTACCCTTCATCTGAACAGATATACCATAATTTGAAACCGAATCTCACCGGTTTTACTTTTAGAAGCATTTTGTTGCGAGTGCCGTCCAAAATATGGAACTATCTGTTCATCTAGTAATATAAGTTGCACGAGAATACTCCATACTGCATGAGTTTTTCATTCATGATGTAAAAATCACCTACTAAGATTTACTAAAAAGAATGAAGTGAATATAATCATGGGTGACTTCAACGGAAAGATAGGTAAAGGAAGAGTTCAATATATTGTTGGAGACCATGGTATTTGCAAACGACACGATAGGGGGGATATCTGGTACAGTTCTGTAATGAAGAACACTTAATGGTAGCAAACACCTGGTTCCAACTTCCAGAAAGGCGATTGTACACTTAGAAGTGTACTTAGGACCAGGAAACAATGAAGGAAATATCATAAAAAATCAAATAGATTACATACTGATTGATACACGATATAGAAACGGAATTAAAAGTGTAAGAACTTATCCTGGATCAGACGTAAGATCTGATCAGAACCCCGTAGCTGAAAAACGTGAGATTAAATTGTAGAAAATCCGGAAGAGAAATAAAACAAGACCTAACTTTGAGAAACTGGGGGAACCACAAATAAAAGAGGAAATAACACGAGTTTTGAATAGTAAGTTTAGGGAAACTGTATAATTGGAAACAGAAACAATGGAAAACTTTTGGCAGTCTATTAAAAATCTAAACATGAAGTACAAGAAAATGAATTGGAAAACCAAGAGCAGAGAGCAAAACAGAAATGGATGACGGAAGAAATCCTTTTATTGATGAACGAAACAAGGAAGTACAAACATAAAGACTATAATAAATATAAAGAAATCCATAAAAAGATTACAAGACTTATAAGAGAGGCAAAGGAGACCTGGATGGAGAAACGTTGTCAAGTGCTCGAAGAGCTGCCAAGAAAGCATGATTTCTTCAACACACAAAAAAGAAGATAAAAGAAATAACTGGAAATAAAACCTATCAACACTATATCTTAGTCACATATAGTAACAAAAAAACAATAGACCCAGACGAGATAGAAGAGATTTTGACAAGCTATATACAAGAGCTTTTTGATGATATCAGAATGTAACCAGAATCAAGAGAAATAGATCAAGAAGATTAGCCATTGAAAATTATTATAGCAGAAGTGAAACACGCAATAAAACTATCAAAGCACGTAGAGTCCCAGGTGAAGATAACATCTATACTGAGATGCGTAAACGTATTAGACGATGAAAGCCTCAACATCTTAACATCTTTCTTAAATAGAATATACTATACAGGAATCGTACCACACGACTGGACCCAACCTATTTTTATTCCGATACCTAAAAAGAGCGGAGTAAAACAGTGCTTACAGTACCGATTGATTAGCCTGATGAGCCATGTACTGTAGATAATGCTAAGAACATGCATCAACTAGTACATACAAAATGCGAACAATATGTAGGAGAAGAACAATTTGGTTTTCGCTTAGGCATTGCAACTAGAGAAGCAGTTCAAGGTCTTAGGACTAGCAGAAATACATAAAACAAAATTAAATAGCTTATCGGTATCTCCAACGTAAGTGACTCCTGCGTACAATGTTGCTTCCTTACGACTTGCTCCAAAATTATAAGTCTGGATTTCTTCAGCTAGTTTGCAAGCATAATTTTCAGAGAAGTCTATATGTAGTAACCCTTCATTCTTACTAAGACTGTTTTTCAGTGTGTTCTAAGCAGCATTTTTATTTTTAATGTTAAATTTATATTTATTTTTAAAGTTTTCATTTCTTCTTGAACCTCTCCCTGCAACTCTCGGACAGGTTTAGTAACATTGATTTTAGCTGCAATCTTAACATTAAATTGAACCTTTTCTTCATTTTATTTTGACATTTCAGAGACCTGCCATACATATGCAATGCGGAAGCCTTACTACATGTTACAGGAGTTCATATGAATTGTCATTATCTACAAGTTTTAGTGGTTTTAGTTTTTATGGTTTGAAGCTTATGTTTGCGCGTTGCTTGTACAAACAGGTAGCTCTGTTTATTTCATTAGGTTTGCATACATAATATAGACGGTAATAACATAGGGATGGCATCGAGAGAATGTACTGTAGGATATTTTTGTTTTGTGTGCAAGGCCAATTGTTTTATTTGCTAAACTATAAAGACGGTAGTGACGAATATCAATGGACATCAACAAAGCACTTAAAAATCTTTTCCGTTGGTTTTTTGACCTCCAGCAACTCTCCAAGGTTTCACCAGCGAGTCGTGCAAAACTAGAGTAGGATTGCTTATTTCTCATTGCTTTTTCCTTTTCCAGGTCCAAGTCCAACAAAACGTTTCCTTGCAGTTTTTTTTTATTCAGAGATGGGCATTAGTTTTTCTTCAGGTGTTTTCATAACTGTATTGTTTTCAGTTTTTTTCTACTTAAATGCTTTCTTCTTCTTTTCACATTCTCAAGTTTGCTCAAAACAAATAACCAGAAACCCAAGTACAGAGAGGTTTCTTTTTGTATCTGAACTTGCCCGACGAAGAGAACACAAAAAATTGAACAGCTAAAAAATCATTTGGCAGGTCAATCACCGCTGGATATTTCTCTAAAACTTTTTGATGATGAAGTTCAAGATATAGTATTGCGATTTTTTGTAAAGTAGGCTCATGATAAATAATACACACGATTTTATATTTACAAGGGAAAAACTTTTCAGTTTTATTGGCATCCTGTTTTTATTAGGCTATCATACGTTGCCCCAAGCTAATTTGTATTGGTATGTTGAAGAAGGCAAAGGAGTCGATATTGTATAGAACTGCATGAGTAAAAACAAATTCAGAAATATTCAGTAAGGTCGATAAAACTGTTACATTTTCTAACTTTGCGGCCTTTTTTACATCTTCTTTTTCTTAAGGTGCTGTCTTCTTATAGAAGGTTAGCAACAACTTCGGCAAATCGTTCACTATCTTTTGCTATTCTTAGTAATAACTGTGAGTTTAGGCCAGTGCAGTCTCTCACATTTCTCAACCATGAGCCTTGTCTCCTGCCAGTTCTCTTCTACCCTCAATCTTGCCCTCCATTATCAGTCTTAGGTATGGTTCAGCAGAAGTTCAAGAGTTGCAGGGAGAGGTTCAAGAAGAAATGAAAACTTTAAAAATAAATATAAATTTAACATTAGAAATAAAAATGCTGCTTACAACACACTGAAAAAGAGTCTTAGTAAGAGTGAAGGGTTACTCCATATAGTCTTCTCTGAAAATTATCCTTGCAAACTAGCTGAAGAAATCCAGACGTATCATTTTGGAGCAAGCCGTGAAGAAGCATTCATTTACGTTGGAGATACCGATAAGCTTTTTAATTTTGTTCTATGTATTTCTGCTAGTCCAGATCATGTCCTGCAGCTATTTGGGCACACTTAATCCTGTCTTTACCTTTCTGTCGCAACAATTGCCAAAAATCCAAACAGTTTATTTGTTTTCAGATAGACTCTCCATTCTTTAATAAGGTAGTTAGTTATCTTTAAACTTTGATGCATTGAGTATTCCTTAACTATCTTTGTAACATAAACGGTTTTTGTATTTAGTCAAAGTAAAACTTCTAACCGAGAAACAAGAACAACGACGAGTGACATGGACTAAATATGTAGTTATCCTAGACAATGTTCCAGAGAATGACTGGTATAAGGTCATATTCAGCGACTAGTCAAAGTCTGGTGTTTTCGTTGGTTACTCTCGCAAAAGAGTGATCGGAGCTAAACATGAAGCATTCCATAAGTACTGCTTAAAACGTACGGTTAGGTTTCCTCAAGGTGCAATAGTTTAGAGCTATATGTCAGCTGGAGGGTTAGAATGATTTCAATCCATAGACGGCACAGTTAATGTTGAAAAGTATCAGAAAATTCTTAACGCTAACTTGTTACCAATCGTTAAAAATCGATCTTGACCGCGATTTAATCTTTCAACAAGATGGTGCTTCTTACCACACATCAAAAACGACCAAAAATGGTTTGAAAATCATAATTTCAAAGTTGTTGAATGATCCTCAAGCAGTTCGGATCTTTAGTGTTATTGAATTTGAAATTATCAGCAAGTAGGGCATTATCCAATTTAGATAATTGTAATCCCCAAGTTAGAAGTATGTCAGCCAAAATTTAAGCGGCGAATAAAGCAAAGCGAGATGTTAAATCTTATTGAATTGTATTTATAAACTGCTATCTGAATATTTAGTTGTCAGCGAGTTTTGTTGAATTTTTGAAAATTGTTTTCTGCAGATCTTTTTTTACAGAAGTTAATGAGACCAAAATTCTTTCGGATCTTGTATTATTGCATTTTCAGTTTGAACTAGGTAATTTTCATAAGCAATCTTGATGGAGTCTTTGATTTTTTTACGTAAGTAAGTGAATTCAGTGTGTAGTGATTGAATAATTGCAGAGTTGTTCCTACTTTTCATTTTTTTGCGAATCCTTCCCTTATGTTTAATGTCGGATATGATGTCACGTGAGAACCACGGTGGAAACTTTGAATTTGAAAGTTTACATAATGGTACTGTTTCATCAAACACGCTATATATAAATCTATAAAATAATTCAACAGCATCATCAACGTTACTACATTCATAGAGTGGTCGCCAATCTATTAATAACAAGTTACGGTATAATTCCAAAAAATTGGCTTTTTTGAAATTATATCTGTGTGCATTAGACTGTGTAGAAATATTATTATGCTTAATATACTCCAATGTGCATATTACGGAAGGATGATAGGGATCTTCGTTGATAATAGGGACAGGACACCGACAACATTGAGCATTCGAATTTACAAGAATAAGGTCAAGGATACGGTCATTACAATTTAATGTTTGGTTAATCTGAATTAAATAGTGCAAATTCATAAAATTACAAAATTCTCTTTCAATTTCACCGTGCAAATTAACATTCATAAAATTGGGCATATTAAGATCACCTATTGTGTTTGTTATGTTATGTTTTTTATAATTATGTCAACTCTCCCATCTCCATTGGTGGTTGGTAAACTTCTAAATGACATATAAACTTGAAAATTAATATAGTTATGTGGTTTAGAATACTCGTAAACTGACAAATCAAAAAATGTTAAAAAGTCAATCCTCCCCCGTCTAAATTACCTACTAAAGATTTCTTGGATCTTGAGACAGTTTGAAGGCATTTAGACTTTTAAAGGTTCATAAGACTTTTTAAAAGTAAAGACTTCAGTTAAGTTACCTTCAGAGTAACTAGTACAATTTCAGTTAAGCCTTTTCAAACTGTTGTCAAGTCTAGGCTTTTCCAGTTCTGTATTATTTAAAGTAGACATACGTATATGAGCATAAATGTATTCAGTCTTTGGTTTCGCTAAAACATTCAGCTGGTTATTTGACCAAGGTGGAAGAGGGAAACGTAAGTTATAATTGGTTCCTTTCGAATGTCGCTCTTAGGGGAAAAGAACACAAGGTTTGCTAAAAACATTTTTCTTCTTTAATATTTAGGTATTGAATATCGACATTATATATAGTAACTATATATAAAGGTGACCCAGATATAAAAGTTAACCGTTAAGTGGCAGATAAAGGGATGGTAGTCGAACAAATTTTCATTACGAAGTTTGGGCCGAAATCGAATAGTTATTTACTTGATATTTTACCAAATATCAATAGTGAGATTTCATTGAATTTCAAATCATGCTCTGTCATTTCTATTTTATAACTACCTTCCTCAATAGGGATTGCGGACATAATAATAATTAAGCAAAACAAACTTAAAAGTAAAAAATATTTCTTATAGAGATCTGGAACGATAACAAACAAATTGATATAATCTGTAAAAATAATCTAAATTTTGTAATATTCTAATCCCAAGAAATTCCCATTAGCTTCTCTGATTGAAATGGTTAAATACCTCACATACTATAAAAATGAAATAATTTATTATTAAGGACTTTTTACTAAAATACCGTAAAATCCCACGCCACTAACAATAACTCATATTTAACCTTGAGCAACATCTTTTTTAATTTGATTTTATTTATATCAAAGTACATGCTATTAAGAACAAAATATACATATGAAAACTAAAATGCTACACTTCGCAAAAAGTGTTTTTAGTGTTGTACAAATTGTAATAAAATGAAAGATCAGTTTACAAATTTTAGAGTAACTTATGATTTGATGACTGCGAAAATTGCAAATCAAAGTTGTAAAATATAATAAACAATCAATGTAGGTATGCCTTATTAGTTAATTATACAACGTTAATTTAATATTTTCTTTTTGAATGATTCATATATTCAATTGTTCAAGGTAAATCTTGTTGGCGCTGTTGTTTTGTCGTTGAGAAATATGATCTCTCAACGGAAACATATTTCATATTATTTTTATCGCGTGTATTATTTAAATTGAAAATATAAGAAATTTTTGTTGATGTGGATATATCATGTATCACCTTAATGTTTAAGACTGTACATAAACTTCTATTATTATAGCTAAAGTGTAAACAATTCCCTCTATATAAGCATAGTTGGCAGGACAAAACGTAAGCAAAACGGCAAAGAAAACCAAACTAATTATTAATTCACAAATGATCTATTATTAAATTAATTTACCAACAATAAGAATAAATTTCAAAAATATGCTTTCTTCTAATTATTAAGAAGATGTATTCCATCTTAAAAAAACATTATTATTATTATTATTATTAAGATACAATGTGTAAAGAAAATTAAAAATTCACTAAAATTTAGGAAATAACACGTTCTTATTGATACCTTAGGTAAGTATTTTAAAATAAAACTACATAAAACTACAAAACAATGTAGTTAAATTTTTGAAAATATCTAAATCCTTAAGAATGATGTAAAATGATTTTGAAATATTTAAATCTGTTCTTTTTTTGATAGAAAATCAAAGATACTTCCTAAAATGATTTTAAATCAAAAATCATTATCGAACAAAAGATTTAAAATAAAATAAATTAAATCATGATTCGTTGTTACAGCTCTAAAAGTAGATGGTCTATATAAGGGTATTTATTAATCTTGGTGTCCATCCCTGAAAATAGATTTCAATACTGCAACGTCATGAAAAAATAATAGTGTTGGAACTGTAGTAATTATTATAAAAAGGTTTTTACCAGTTCAGAAAACATCTTTTCAAATCGAATATGGAGCATTAATACGTCTTGGTACGTCTAATAATAAAAATGGAATCCCTATTATTGAGTTAAATAATTTACAAAGGGTTATAAAAATTTGCTTACCAGGAAAGTGCTCGCTCACAATTTAATTGTTTTATAAAAGAAGCTTACTTGTAAAGTGTTTTTCATCATTCATAAGAGAAATTCTAAAAGTAAATAAAATCTAAAATGATTTTAATAAGCTATTAAAACTTAAAAATTAAACTCTAATAAAAGATTTATCAAGTCTAGTAAAAAAGGTCTTACCTTATTGTTTTGGCGAAATAAACGAGTTTATGCATTGATCATTCATATATAATAGTTTCCTGTTATTTCAACAAAGTTTGTTTAAATGTTACTTTTATTTAAACGTTAATAAAGGCGTTATTTGAATTCATACGTATAGAACCCATTTTATAAATTCAATAATTATATTAATGAAAATAAAAAAAAATAATAAAGCACATAAACAAATACATTCAATAAATAAAATTTATTAATTTTGAGAATTTAAAAGAAAATTCTCAGATACAACGTTTTTTTATTTTTGAGATATTCGTTCATAATCAACAGTAATATCCCAAGTGCATTAAAATAGCCAATTAAATTTTGACGTTTTCTGTCGGAATGTTTTGCTTGGAAATTACGTGGAGTAAATCTTCTAGTAAAGTTAACCAAAAAAAACACTTAAATTTTAAGAAAATCGTATGTCTAGGGACTAAACTATTGACAAAAAAACTGTTTCTTGCCAAACAACCTGTTTTTTGTTTGGCAAAAAACAGGTAATAATTTAGTTCTTAGACATACGATTTTCTTAAAATTTTGGGAAAATAGTTCAAATACTATGAAACTTAAGTGATATTTTTTGGTTAACTTTGAATATACAGTTTCTCTAAAATTTAATTTTTCACGTAAAACATGTGAAATAATTTAATTAATAAACATCGTTTTCCAAAAAAAGTATGGTAAACAAGCATTTAACATTCGTAAAATATTAATTTGAAACCAAAGTTATCCATCGTTATATTATTTATGAAATAAACAGCAACACGTTTTTTGGGTACAATTGGACCGTAAGCTAAATCAATAAAGCTTTGAATTACGTGTAAAGATTTCAAACGTGTTTTGGAAACGAATAAATGTAAGGCAATCTTATTAAGATTATCCATCATTTTTAATAGCAAGTAAAACCGTTTTAATGGTTGGTCAGATGTTAAGTTTTATGCAAATAAATCAAATTTTAATTATTATGGCCGCCATATTTCATCCGTCCTTTAAAATTTGCAAACATTGACATCAGATTTGAAATCAGCGACCTGAAAAACCCCTTTGTAGAAAATTTCATATAAATCCAATAATATTTCGAGTTTTATGATGTTTTTATGCATATAGTATTTTAAATCTGAAAGCCTTTTAAATAAAATTCATGCACATACAGAAACGAAACTAAAAGTATTTATTACATAGCGTTAATAAAATAGAATTATTTTTGCCAGTTTAAATGACGCAATCTTTACTCAGAAATGCAGAGAGTAACTCGACACCGCAGACAGGCAAAGGAATTCAAGCAGGCTGGCCAATACTGAAAAAATAAATGGACGCTGTATAAACCTATAGCTTGCATAAAATAAACAGACGCTGAATAAACCTATAGTTTGCAAAAGACGCTGACTGATACCATCATTTATATACACTTATATACGCAGGACGCTGGGCGCTACGCTTTTGGCCCGGACGCATGGTAGGCCTTTATATATATATATATATATATATATATATATATATATATATATATATATATTTGTTTAACCGCTTATACATACCCGTTTCGCTATATTCTACCGACTTGTCGGACCATTTTCGACGCTCTCAGACCCGGGCTTGGGTCTGGCAACGTTCTCTTATGTTTTCGAGGTCTACAGGATAAACTTCATCTAAAACTGCAATAAAAAAATATACAATTTGGGTTTGGAAAAGTAGGGTCTGTAAAAAGTTTTATACAATCGTAGTTCATCACAATGAACTATAGGGGGCGTCGCGCCTTTCTCAAGTGTATATCGTATATTTTTATACAAGACGCTATCAAACCCTCTATGTTCTACAGACTTCCTAAGCCCTGGATCTGGCAACATTGCCATGACGCATATGTTAAGCTTTGTTTTATAAACGTTTGGTTATAATAGCTCGCATTTAATATTTGATGGAGAAAAGTGACGTAAGAATTACATCAGCTCGTATGCAAGTTCTTTCCACATTTGTAACTAATTCCCTGGCTTTGAAAAATTGAAGGTTTTAATATTTATTAATAATAATAATATACTTTATTTATAGCATATAACTAGATAAATTCCATACAATACATTATAATTTCTTAAATATTAATGTAATTTATTACATATTTTTTACACTGTTTCTTAAATAATGTTAAAGATGTACAGTTTTTTACATTAGCTGGAAGTGAATTATATTCAACTAAACCTTTATGAAACAGATTATTTTGTCCTATATTTGTTGTTACTGTATGAACATAAAAATTATTTCTACTTCTAGTATTATGATCATGAACATCTTCTACGAATAGTAATTCATTTAAAATGTGCTCTGGATATATTCGGTTTTTTATTTTAAATATTATTATCATCGTATTACAAAATATATTTTGCTTAACACTTAACAAAGATGTAATTTGCAACATTCTTCTTATTCTAGTATACCTACTACATTTTAATATTATTCTTAACGCACAATTTTGTTTTTTTTTTTGAAGATTGTTAATTTCAGTATTATTTAGGAGGTAAAGTATACTAGCACAATAATTAAAATGGGGAAGTATTATTGTTTTATATAGTAATAATTTAGACCACTTGCTAAGATTTTGGCTTATTCTACCCATGAAATTTACTTTTTTTGCTTTACTCATAACATAGTTTGAATGACTAGAAAATGTTAAGTGACAATCTATTATTACGCCTAAGTACTTCCACTCATAAACTTGTTCTATTTTTTGACTATTAATTTGTATTCCCACATGACTAGATGTATCAATTTCGTTAAACTTATTTTTTATTATCATGAATTTTGTTTTATTTACATTTAAAGAAAGACTATTTTTACCTAACCAGTTATATACATTTACTAATTCATCATTGATGATATTTATTACTTTTTCAACATCATCTCCTATAAAATATATTAAAGTGTCGTCTGCAAATAATTGAATGTTACATTTTTTAATTACATTAACAATATCATTTATGTATAGTACAAATAAATCAGGGCCTAATACAGTTCCTTGTGGAACGCCAAAGGTAGGTAGCTGAAGATGTACTATTAAAGTATCTAGTTTTTTGAAATCTGTTTTTGAGATATTCACTAAACCATTTTATAACTATTGGGCCGAACCCATATCTTTTTAATTTCAATAATAATAGATCTCTATTAATAGTCTCAAAAGCACGTCTAAAGTCTAGAAAAACTACACCTATCACATTCTTCTTGTAAATAGCATTTTTCCATTTCAAAAGAACTGATTGTATTGCACTTTCACATGAATTATTTTTTCGAAACCCTGATTGAAAAGGTGTTAACAGTTTGTTCACTTCAATGTAGTCACGAAACTGGATATTTACGACGGTCTCTAATAATTTTTCATAAGTTGGCACCCTGTTGATCGGTCTGTATTCTTCACATTTGTTAGTGTTGGTTATTTTCTCAATGGGGATAATATGGGATGTCTCCAAGGTTTCTAGGAAGGATCCACTTTCTAGACTGATTTGAATTAGATGCAAAAATCTCTGTCCTATTACATTGAAAGCTAATTTAAGAATCTTTACTGTAATACGATCGACACTACTATTCTTATTAGGTAAATTGTTTATAATTTTTTAACTCCATAAAAACTCTTTTGGTAAAAATTTTTCGAACTTGCATTGATGTAAATTAATGTGGCATAAATCAGTTTCAATTTGGGTTAAATTTGTTAATGTAATAATTTGTTGTATGCTGTTAATAAAGTAAATATTGAATTTTTCTGCAATTTGTTTTCATTTGCATGAAGTTTTCCACATTTCTGTTGAGTTGTTTTTCATATCATCTATTTTTCTTGATAATAATTTCTCTTGTGGTTCCTGATCAAACTAACAATTCCATTTCTTTGTTGTCTATACCTATTCATATCACTTTCTTCTTGTGTAAAGATTGCTCTTTTATATAATCTGTCCCTTTCTTCAATTTCCAAGGCTATTTCTGGGATCCCTTGCAACTCCATTGACATTTAATGGTTTTTTAACAGTTGGAGCATGCCTGTTTAGTGTGTCCATTATGGTTTTAACTAATGTTTCTGCTAGTTGATTGGTGTTTGTACAGTCCGGATTCCATGGTTGATCCATTAGATCTAATTGAAATTGCATTTCATTGAAGTTGCTCATGTCTCTGTGTTGTATTGTATATTCTTCATATTTTTCTTTCACTTTTGCATTTACAGTTATTATTGAGTGATCGGTTATTTTTGGAACATGGTGTACCTGGGCATCAGTGGTGTTTTCATTAGATACAAGAAGATCTATGAGTGTAGCACTGTCCTTAGTGATTCTTGTAGGTTGGTCAATAATCTGATTTAGTCCATTATTTTTAATTAAAGTTCTCAGCCTATTTTCATAATATGAATCCTTTAATAGGTCAATATTAAAGACTCCGATAATTAGTAAGGTCTCTGATCTACTAGCATATCATCAAACAAATTTTCAAGTTTCATTAGAAATTGAGCATCACTGGAGTTTGGAGAGTGATATAAATTTATAAAGTTATATTTGTATGATTGAAAGCATATATTAATACCTACAATCCATGTGTTCATATCAATGGTATCTTTAAGTAGGACTTTATAACTGAATTCATTTTTTATATAAATGATTAGAGTAAGGTTAACAGGAATTTCGAACAAGTGAGACAACGCAACATAATACGGAAAAGTTAATTTCTGGGGAAAGTGGATGGTTTCCAAATAAGGTGGAAAAGTACATATGTCATTTTCCGTAGTAATCAAACGATAAATTTCAAGAACTTGATTAAATTTTTTAGTATAAAAGTACTGTAATATCTTCTTTGTATGTTTGTTTGAAGGATTGTTTGTGGTTAATTAAAGCTTTATTCTTTTACTGTTAAGATGAGAGAATGAATGCTTGAACTATTTGGTTAATGAATTATTTTCTGATCCGTCGTTTACATTCGTTTCCTTGGATACTACAAAGTATCCAAGGCAACGGTGATCATCACATTTATTGCTCCCTTGTTTTTTAGAATCTTTCCAGCAGAAAAAGTCTCCATCAGTTTGCTTGAGGACAGGATTGGAAAGAACTAGTGAATGTACGCATAAGATGCGGTTGTGATTGTAAAGCAACTTGATAGATACGTAAAAAACCGCGTTTTTTTCTTTGGCTGGTTTTACAATTGATTAAAGTTAGTACAGGGCTCTTAATGTTAATGTTCGTTACAATGATAAGAACTTAACCTATAGATATGAGCTAATAAGAATAACGTGAGAATTGAATGAGATAATTGAAAACGGTTAAAATTAAGACAGTAGATTCTAAATTTTAGGGCTCGTTGCAAAATGTAAATAACTAAAAACTACAAAACTTAACCTAAGAGGAACGTATGAGGATTCTGTTGGACTTGTAGGTTGTTGGTTGGATAATAATCGTATATGCAACATAAAAGGAAAATAGTAAATGTATGTACACAAATATGTCTAACAGGTAACAAAAAGTAATTGCGAACGTTCTCTACATAAACGGCACAAAAAAAGATAAGAAGGATTTGTAATGGGCTGCATCCGAGTTTATCCGCTATGTATTCCCTGTGTTCCCGATCACACGAAGTAACGAATTTTTGGTACGACCGTTTATTGAAGTTCACAACAACTGATTTGTAATTATACGTTTTGCGACGCACTGTTGTGTGCGTTTCTTGTAGGGTTCTGAAACTTTTTCTGGAATAAATAGGTTTAGCTCAGGTTTAAATCGACAATCTATGCCAACGAAATGGCATAATTCTTGTTGCATTCTAAGGATTGGAAAGTTATGAATAGCTTCTCCTTTTGAAATTTGCGGCGTAACTCCATCACTGTTCACTGTGTGGTCGAGACAAGTTAGTTCTTTGGCTTCAAAGATTGTTTTTTTAATTTGATAGTAAACCGTAATGATATAGGCGTTGAAATACTTTCTTTAAATGCTGTTGATAGTCTGCTTTGATGCAGAAAAATTTAGAACAGAAAAAATATATACAACCGTGACTTCAGATAGATTATGAATTCAACGATGGAACTGCTCCATGTACTAGTAGTGGTAGTAACCTAGTAACTAGGTAGTGGTGGTGCTGAGAGAGTATTGATCCTCTACTGGAATTATGCTAATTGATTTCTCGACATCTGCTTCATAAATAGGATCCTGGTATCTTGAATGGTATGCTTGCAAGAGTAAGTTTCTTGACAGATTGTTACTTGTTCAATTAAATTCGGCGGTCACCACATGTAATATCTTCTGTGTTTGTTTGTTTGAAAGACTGTTTGTGGTTAATGAATGCTTTATTCTTTTACTGTTAAGATGAGAGAATGAATGCTTGAACTATTTGGTTTCTGAATTATTTTCTGACTTCTTGTTTATATTCGTTGCATTGGATACTACACGCACACATACATATCACTGGATCACAGTACTCACTCATACATATCGTCGACGTTAATACATACTAGCGGAACTATTTTCTAGCAATTTGTCAGGAGCGCGGTTTAAATGCTTATAAAAACTTTGTTACAGATGGCATGATGAATTCTTTGAAATCGCAACTAGCAACATAGCTAGTTACAACATTTCAAAGAATTAAGTTCATATGCATTAACGGCGACGATATGTACCACCAATAAATAACAACGTCGTAGACCATTCAAGGTAAAAATCGTGAGGTGTTCTTTATCAAAAATTAAAATGGGCGAACTAAGTTGAGCATCATTTGTGACTTTTTTGCTAAAACGCTGAAGGAAAACTTTCTCGTCTGTAATTTGTAAGATTACTTAATGGAACTTTTAATGGAAACGGGGCACTCAAAAGGTTCGGAGGGACAGTGTATGTTGCAACCCCCAATTGAATTTCATGAACATTGGTATAGGGTAGATGCAGTAGCAGCACTTCACTATAGCAACAAGAAACGGCCACCTCATAGAACAAAAGATAAACGGAATAAATTCTGTAGGACGTTCTTTAACAAAAATGAAACTGGGTGGACTAATATGATTTGCGCCTGGTATATTTAAAACAAGTGCAATATAACGAAATTGAGCAAGGTTTGAAAAAACTTCTTCTTTTCTTTGTTACCTTTCGACGTTTCTGTTAAAGGCACTTAACCACCATATAGAGTATACTGTTTTGTACCTTCAAATTCATTAAACAGAAAGTAGGATCGAACATTCGATAATTTTCTTGTAACTGTACAAACGCATAGTAAAAATAGAAACTGCTATTTTTTAATCTAGGTTAACCTAATCAAATGTAGTGTATTTTGGTCAGCTAAACTTGAAAATGACTTTATGCTTGATTTGTTCATGTTTACGAGTAGATAATATCCTGAACTTTGTAAAATATCAATATTAAACCACGCCCCCAGATGGGTTTTGTCGTTTTATTTTCAAAAACTGTTAGGTTTATGGACTGGTTTGGATGGAAGATTCGTATCCTCTGAACAGGTGGTAGTACACATAAAATGCAACAAAAAAGCTGAAAATCATTAGTGTCTATCTTTCATAATAACAGAAGAAATAATGGTTTTTGAAAAGTGGGTAGCAGGTCACTGGTCTAAGAATCACACTTGGAGCTGGATGTGCCTATCTGATACATTAACGCAGCTGCTGCTAGGTGATGTCGCAGTTTGTTTTGACTATAATTTCAGCTTTAGAACATAACTTATTGCGATCTTGTATTCGTCATCAAGTACTTAGCTAAGAAAAAAAATGTTGAGTTCGCAGTGCAACCTTAGCATCACTTTTGCAAAATTCATGAAGCGATGTTGTTGTTATTGTTGGTTGTAGTATTATGATAATTTTGCAGTAAAAAGAATATCTTTAGGAGAATACCCTGTACTGGACAATTATTTTATAGAAACGTATAGGGCATTTCACCTTGTTTTGAAATCTTTCTTACTTCGTTTGTACGTCATACTGCATGACGTTTTACCTTTATTTTCTTTCTGCATTTTATAGAGCATTATTTAACTTGTCACTATTCGACTTGGGTCAAGTATACCTGTTTTGTAAAGAATTAAATTTTGCATTCAATGGTGTATTCATTAAACATATCACTAGCACAGAATTCCGTATCTAGCGGTAGCGGGTACGCTACAGCTACCACAAGCACAAAATAACACTAATGTATGTTCTAATAACAACTGTCCTTGAACACAAAATTTTATCCAAATTGCATTTTTGACTTTTTTATTTTGAAGGTCTATAGCTTTATAACATTTTATTTTTGAACATGGATATGTTGTTCTTAATGGCCTATTTTGATCAAAGGCATTGACCCTCAGGAATTGACATCATCTGCTCGAGATATCCTACATGTAAAATGGGTGAAGTCCCATTTAATGTTAAATATCTAGCTACATTTTAAAGCAGGCGTGGAATTAAGTCGTGAACTTAGAATTCCAAAACAAAAACCACTCAAGAAAAAAAAGAATATCAATATAAAGAACGAAGTAAGAGAGATCCAAAAACCCTGAAGTACCCTGTACGTTTTAGGTTCAGTAAAAAGATTGATTAGTACAGGGTATACCCCTAAAATGTATCTTGCCAATACGAGAATTACCATATGACTAGCCCCAATAATAATTATAATATCGCCTCGTAGATTTTGCTGGAGATGCTGAGATAGAAAAAGACTGAACCAGGATCGCGTTCGATGCTCAACGAGATTTCCATAGCTATTTCATTATGAACATCAAATCACACAAAGTTATGCTCGAAGCTTCTCGCATAATATGTACCGATACAAATTATTTGTCTGTGTGACATATGATCGTTTTTTGATTACACAGAAACAAGACAACATGCACAAAGTTTTCTTAGCTTTTTGGTATGAAAGTTAAATAAAATCCTATTTTACCCTCATCAGCTTCTCTGGTTCACCACTTTTGAGTAGTAACTTTTAAGGGGTTATTTAACATATCACAAAGAAGGCCTATCAAAAATCCAAGGATCTACCTCAATTCCCCTATATTTTTACTAATTTGACTGAACTGTTACCGTGGCATTAAAATATACATATCTTAGAAACTGTTCATTTGTGCTAAAAACATAACAGTAAAATGTTCAGGAGGTCAAAAGATTTGGTTATAACATTTATTTTTTCAAAACACATATACATGACGTGTCTTCGAAACTTTTAATTGTATTCTTGTAAACAAAAATAATCATGTTAAAATAAATGATTTAAAAACAAATTATTAAAAAACAATTATTTGCATAAACCTTATGTATTTTAGAACAAAAGAGGCTCAATGCTATTTTCTCACGTTAATAATAATTTTCAGAATTACATCGTTTTACGGAAAACGTTAATTTTTCTGCGTTTAAGGTTATTTATGGAATTTACGAACAAATCATCAAAAATAAAGATCACTTATGTGCTTAGCATCCCGAAATCATTACGTCAATCGTAATTTTATCTCTGATACATTCGGCAACGTTGCTGGGTTCGGTAGGGTAGGTAGGCTTGCTTAAAATTATACAAATGGGTCTGTAAACACTGTAATATGTATCGGGTTCAAGAACGACTGTCAAATATCACCAATACTTTTTTTTCATATATTTTTACCCCTCGAGGATCTTAAATATTGCTTATCAGAAATAGATCAATATTATATAAAATATACACATTTTAAAAATCAAAAAATGCGGGTCTACTAACGACCCTATCATATAGCGGGTCCGACAACGTCGATTAAACCAATATATATATATATATATATATA
>CAKMYN010000018.1:0-97110 GCA_929113105.1 Agrypnus murinus
GTGCATATTTGGATAAATCCCGGTCGGCCTGTGTAAATAAGATATTTCAGTAATGTAAAGTTTAATAAAATGGTGAAAAAACGTACCTGGGCCAATGCAACTAAAGCAACAACAACAATCATAAACTTCATTTTGGTTATGAATGAAGATTGATAATATGGCTGCTTTTTATAGTACTTTTTATCAGATATTTTAAGTGTTTTTTTCCGATTGCAGTTGCTGATAAGATGAAATGATATGTGTAGTAAGGTACAATGAATAATTTCTTTAAATTAAGGTATTAATGAATTATTGTTTCGATTAGAAAATTATTAGCCTTTAATTCATAACTAAAAAAATACGAGCCCCGTCCCAGTGAAGTTCGCGCACTTCTATTTTTGTTATTTAAAGGATGCCCCGCATTTCTTTTCTGATATACATAGTAGCTGTTTTTTGTTGTTAGAATGAAGTAGGTACCGTCTTTGATTTATTCCATGTTAAGTTTCATGAAATTAATATGAAGACCAAAGGAAATTTTGGGAAAAAAATTGTGGGGTGTACTTTGTTTTAAAATATAAGTGATAAATACACAACGAAATCTAACAATAAAACAACATAACTTATAATATAGGAGGTCAGTACTTTACTTTAGCAACAAGAAATAGTTAGTTCGAAAAACCAAAAAAATCCAGGGTGAAAATTGCTAGGCGCCGATTAACAGAAATAGAAGTGTGCGAACTTCACTGGGGCGGGGCTCGTATACTTATAGGTATTTATACAATTCCTTTACAATTTATACATTCATAGAATACAAAAGTTTAGGATACAAAAAATCTTAAATTTCTGTTACGTTCAGGTTCCTCTATTACTGGCAATTCTGTAGTTCGTTCACCACCCTTTTTTGATTCTTCTTTACCCTATAAAGCTTTTGGCGATTATAGTTCATTATCGGATGCAAACCCGTTTTCTATCAGATTTTCCGAAGTGAGAACTTCACTATTAACAAAAAGTTTGTTTTTAATGTAAGCTGAATGATTTTATTGCCTTGCGAGTTTTAAATTAGTTATCGTGAAGAATTTTTCCCTTCTTTTATTCTTCCAAAGTGTAGTCCGGTGCAATAAATATATCAGATTATTTTTTTAATTATTTAAGATTTGTAAATATTCCACGTTTTAATTCAAAATCTGCCAGTTCATTAATACTGGATGCTTCTTCCGCTCAACTTTCTTTCGTAACCTATAACAATCTCTAAGATCTCTTCTATTCAAATCTAACTTAAAGTTTTTTGAAGCTTATTAATTTTTTAGTAGTCTTTTTCAGATCCCAAACCTAGCTATTGAATGGACTTGTTGGAATCCTTTCCTATACATATGTTAGTAGCACCTTAATAATATTCTGCTAGACTATCAGAAAAATTTCTTTTAATTTTTAGTTATGGAAAGGTTAATATTTATCTAATCAAAACAATAATTTATTAATACCTTAATTTAGAGAAATTATGCCCTGTAACTTACTACATCTATCATTTCATCTTATCAGCAACTACAATAGGAAAAACACTTAAAATATCTGATAAAAAGTACTATAAAAAGCAGAAATATTAACAATCTTCATTCATAATCAAAATGAAGTTTATGATTGTTGTTGTTGCTTTAGTTGGCTTGGCCCAGGTACGTTTTTTACCATTTTATTAACCTTCATATTACTGAAATATCTTATTTACACAGGCCGACCGGGATTTATCCAAATATGCTCCCAAGGCCCGAGTTGTCTTCCCTGATGTTGCTCCACCTGCAATGCCCAAGATTGTGAACGGTCAAGAAGCTGAACGCCATCAATTCCCTTACATGGTAAGTATATATTTACTCATGTGCATTCCAACTAATGTATTTTTAATAATTATTATTATCGTATGTAAGTTTTTGTAACGTTTATTAATATTTTTAAGGCTGCTTGCTTCATCGATGGAAGATCTTTCTGTGGCGGTTCCATTCTTTCAGCTAATAAAGTCCTTACTGCTGCTCACTGCTGCGATGGGTAAAACATATTTTATTACGTACAAAAATACTTAACATAACCTACTTGTATATTTTAGTGCAAAAAGCATCGAAGCAGTTGTTGGTGGACATAACATTCAACAATCAGAAGCAACCCAACAAGCCATTACTTCAACCAATCTCGCTGTGCACGAAGACTGGGACCCATTCAACATCGCTAATGATGTCTGCGTTGTCACTCTTCCAACCCCTATCAATCTTGATGGTAAGTTTATATATTATATCGATATGTAAAAAATAATACTAACAATAACAAATATTTCCCAAGGCAAAACAACCGGAACTATTTCTTTGTACGATGGTAACGATTCTCTTGAAGGCGAAGAGGCCGTAGTATCTGGATGGGGTAGACCTTCCGACTCTTCTGGAGGCATTAGCCCAGTTTTACGTCATGTATCTGATAAGATTATTTCCAATGAAGAATGCAAAAGGTCATTCAGCATCGTTAGAGATTCCAACATTTGCTTGAACGGTAAAAATGGCAAGAGCTCCTGCAACGGTGACTCTGGCGGCCCTCTTGTCGTAGGTGGCAAAGAAGTAGGTGTTGTTTCTTTCGGAAGTGCATGGGGTTGTTCCATCGGTTTCCCATCTGCATACGCAAGAGTTTCTTCTTTCCGTGACTGGATCAACGCTCATTAGTCTTAAGATGCGAAAAAGTGTATTATTCAATGTAATTAGATTAAGAGAAGAATAAAAAAAATATTTTAACTATTTTTGTTGTTTTGTCAGTAAAAATAAGTAATTACCAGTTGATTTTTATTAATTTGAAAATAGGAGGGTTGTTATTAGATTCTGAATATTTTTAGACATTTTTGAGTGGATCATACGATAACGTATATTTTACATATCGTTTGTCTGTCCACTGTTAATTCTAGGGAAACGATGACGAAATCGTGAATTTGCAAGCTCAGTCGTGGAGAATCAAGTGGAGAAACTTGATGTGGTTTTGATCGTAGTATTTTATAATTTGTAAGTCTAGTTAAATGATTTGCATGCATTCAGAAGTTTGTTAACATTAAAGTGGTACCAGATTATCAAAAACTTAAATACAGACGGTCATAAAAGTTATTGTCCTGTAAGGTACCTCGTACGACGTTGTAGTTCTTCCTTAAGGAAATGTTGATACGATATCCCACGAACTAAAGACCAATTGGTTATTCTTGTATAAAACCTATATCAAAAATTATGCTTGCTTTTTAATAAGAATCCGATAAATAATAAAATATTGTGTTATTAGAATTAAAAGTGACGCTTGACGAGCAATTTCAAATGTTTGCATTTGTGAGGCGTAACATAGCGTTACCGAATAACTGCAAGAATAGAGGGTCAAACAAAACTAATTTTTTCTACTGCTATCAAAAATTGATTAAGTGTGATTAGAAATGATACTCAGATGATGATCAAAAATATCAGATCATGATATTTTTTTAATATCCGTATTTCGGGCATTAGATACACAAATAACTATTAATTCGAATAACACATGCTATATGAATATTTTCTTCTAGGACACCAGATACGCAGCCAAATGGAATAAAATGCGCTTGCTTATTTAGTTGCGGTATTTTTCGACAGAGTGCGCTACATATAGAATTCAAAAGAAATTTAAAGAAGGCAAAAAGCCAACAATAAGTTTTGCATGATTGAATATTTTAATCTTATCGTATTAACCACGCGGTGACGTATAGAGAGGAGAAAAGTTTGAGACAATATATTTGTTGCAATGCAATTTCGAATAACGTAGAACCTATATAATAAATATATTCATTATAATAATCCTTCTTATTAATTATTGTTTTTGTTAAATATTTTGAAAAATTGATATCAATTAACACCAAAATTAAATTATTAGGATTTTATATAGTTATTACAGTTGATGATAAAGATTAATTTCTTATCAGTTAACATCAAACTTAAATTAAGATGATTTGATATAGTTTTGAAAGTTATTTTCATTAACTATTGTTATTCTTGTCATCTTTATAACTTAACTGCAAAGTTATGGTTAATAAATGAAATAATACTGTTGCAAATAACATCTAACATAAAATTATTCAAATTTACCACCAACGATATTGTGATATTTTTCAGTGTGAAGGTGATTTTAAAACTGAATAAAAACTATAAAGTTATGCTGATAATTCTTGACACAACAAAATAAAATAAATAAGATACGTTTGAGTTGTGTTTTATTAAAAATGTATAATCTTTATGAAACCGTACGGGATGTGAACACAATACAGGCCGCGAAATCCAATTTCCAAGTGACTTGGTCCATTGTTCAGGTAAATAAAGTTTTGAAAAGAAAAATATTGGAGAAAGCTGAAAATTGATATATAAGCTTAATAATATGTGGTACTGAGAAACATATCACAACTTCTCATACGTGGGTGATGAGCCGGCTGCGCCATCTTGAAAAAATGGCGGCAAAATTGTTTTTTCGCTAATATTTCAGAAAGTATTAATTTTATGGGTATCAATGTTCAGAATGAAAATGTAGCTGACAAAACTCCCCGCAATTTAATTATTTATTGATCCTCGTACGTATCCCTCGACCTTCGTACGTTCAATAGTTTTTGAGATAAAATTTCTTTCAGTAACTGACATTTTTTGACATTCCGAAAAAGTACCGTTTTTTTGTAAATTTTTCAAATTTGGCTGCGCCTACGTACAAAATGGATTTTATAAAAGTTAAAAATAATTAAATTTCCTACAAAAAAGTTGTTTATTGAATATCGCGTAATTAATATTTTCGGAGATGTTACGAATGTTATGAGAATTACATATTTTAACCACTAATAAAAAAAAAGTTAATCCGACATGGCTAATTCTAGCCCAAGCGGCGACCGCAAGATTCTGACAGTCATTGAACACACGGATAATAATTTATGAAAAATATGGAAGTAGACAGTATAAGTAACACAAAACCTCTTATAGGCCTACAAGCAAATCCTGGCACGGCTGGAGTTAATAGCCTATTTAAGGTTAACTCATCAGTATTTCACGTCCGTTACATAACATTCAGGTGAAATTTACAGGATTTGTAGAGAAATACCCGTACCTCAAGAATACCTTTGTCAGCCTTACCCTATCCTGGCAGAAGTGTCCAGTTGACCACCCCGAAGAGGTGATTTTGCAGCATCTCCCGTCCGTGATGGAATATCCACTAGGTTTGTTTTCTATATTGAAGGTTAAGCTGCCCAAACAACACAGTTTTGTCAGCCTGATCATAACTTGGTAGAAATGTGCTTTTTTAGGAGTAGTATTTCTAGCCCCTTAAGAAAACCGGTCTACCGCGTATTTATAATAAGTACGGGTATTTATGAGTTAACTTTAATTAGTGCATTAACTCCAGTCGTGCCAGGATTTGCTTATAGGCCTATAAGGGGTTTTGTGTTACCTATACTGTCTACTTCCACATTTTCCATAAATTATCCGTATGTTCGATGACAGTCAAAATCTTGCGATCGCCGAAAATACATTGCACAGTAAAAACGTAGCAGGCTCTGAAAGCAAGTTTTTAAAAATAGTTTTTTTCCAAAACTACAAAAAACACCCTTTTTATTTTTTAACTATACCAAGCATATACTAAGATGATTCTATAAAAAAATTTCAAGAGTTGTAACACAAGAGCAATGTCAAAATTTGTAAAAACACTAAAATTTGCCTTCGGAGTCTGCTACTTTTCTACTGTGCAATGTCCTTGCATGTTTCTTGATATACTTTGAAAGATCCAAGAACTAGCTTTAATCTGACACCTGGATGAGCTAGATAACACAAGAAATAAGAAATACGACAAGTTTAGTTAAATGATGTAGAGTGTCGGAAGTCAAAAACTTTTACTTCGACCATTTTTAATCCAAAAGATCTGGAACAAATAATTTAGTGTCATTTCATATGTATCGGTGATATCGGAGTTTTTGTTAAACAACATACAATGATGTAAAAAAAATCATATTATCATTTTTCTGTAAGTTTATATCGATATTTAAACGATCCTGCATCGGGACCGATGTAGAAAATATACGAAGTAAGCGCCATAAATTCTCGGCCCGGCAGGCATCTACAGGTGCCAACATGTTCAAACTCGGTTGCGTCATAGTTGAACATGAACATTGAACCACGCGGTCATTAGATTTTTAACAAAAGAAGGGCACACGCCTAATCAAATCAAACAACGTTTGGACGACGTTTATGGTGATTTATCTCCTGTATATTCCACTGTAAGAAAGGAGACAAAATGTTTCCGTTTGTGGCAAGAATCTCTTGAAGATGATGAGCGCACCAGTCGTCGACTTGAAGCGGTAACGCTTCATAAAAGTTGCAATCATTGAAAAAATGGTATTAGAAGATCGCCGTATGAAAGTTGAGGAGTTAGCAGTGATGTCTGGCATTTCGGAAACAAGTATTCTCCGAATTCTTCATGACCATTTGGGTATGAATAAAATTAGTGCAAGATGGGTACCGCGTCTTCTTTCTGCTGTTCAATGTCAACGTCGCGTCGAATGTGCGCGCTCGTTTTTAAACTTTTGTGGAGACGACCCAAAGCCGATTTTGGAGTCTATTGTCATTGAAGATGAAACAATGGTTGTGTATCCAAAAGGAAATCGATGAAATGGCGGCGACCCGACATAGGCGCCCGGAAGGGGGGGCAAGGAGAGGCACTTGCCCACCCTGGAAGTTGAATAATTTGAATTTTATTGAAAACTAGCTGACCCGACAGACGTTGTCCTGTATTAACTATGAATATTCAATTGGAACTGGAATCAATAATAAAAAAAATATTTCAAAAACATAGGTTTAGTGTAATGCTTTTTGATTTTCAAGATTGATGCCACAAACACTTAACAACTGTCCTTGCGATTTATTTATCGACATTGCCAATGCAAGCCGCACTGGAAATTGTAACCGTTTAAAGTTGAATGGCATGTCGTTCGGAATCATAGGGATGTGTGGAATCAAAACGTCTTCGCCTTTGTACTTCTCTTTCAAAATTGTGGCTTCGATGACGTTGTTCATTAATTTCTTCACCGCAAACCGGGTGGCATTACAAAGACGTGGCTGGTTTATGTTCGGCAACAGAATGATTACCGATCCGACTTTTAACTGCAGATTATGAGGTGGTAATCCGGGCAATTCCAGCGAATTTAAAAATTCCGTTATAGTTGACAACATCATCTTGGTTATTAACGGAATCAACCGATTTGTATCATCAACTCGCCGGCTATCTTATTATGAATCTGAAATTTCATTTCGTTGACATCAACGTTTTTTGCAGCCAATATAACACGTTCGCTCAACCAAACATGATTTTTGTAATTTTGAGCAATGTTTGGGAACACCATCTCGATGAGTTTGGTCTTTGATTCAGTAAAGTGACAAAAATTGGCAGGGAATGTAATGTATCCAGACGATGTGTCAACAGGAATCTTGACATTACCAATGTCGAACAATTGTTTGGAAAAAACTTCTCCAGATAGGTCGTTCTGCAATTCGACTCGCATGTTCATATTTAATTTGAGTGTTGTGACATATTTCCCTAAAATACCTAGACGACTTCAAACATGCATTAAGTTCGTCGGCTGGCGTTGATCGTGGAATCACTGGCAATGTTTCTCGAAAATCACCTGCCAATAGAATCATCGCACCACCAAACCGGTTTCGGTTGTTTCGTAAATCTTGCATCGTGCGGTCTAATGCCTACAAAGATTTTTTGTGTACCATTGTGCATTCATCCCTAACGATCAATTTGCTTTGCTGCAACACTTTGGCCATCGAAGAATTCCTCGAAAGGTTGCAAGTTGGAGTTTCATTAGTTTGCATGTTCAACGTCAACTTGAGTGCTGAATGAGCTGTTCGATCGCCTTCCAACAACGTAGCTGCAATAACATTTTGCGATTGAATCGTTGCCAAAATCACTGTCCAACGCGCGAATTTCAAATAGTCGTTAAGTTTTTAAAATTTTTCAATTTTTAGTTTTTCTGTATCCAATTTTTATTTTTTCTTAATAACCATGTATACCACGTGTGAGTCTAACAAAGCTTACCAAAAATCGATATTAAATTAAGTTTAATATAAGAATCGGTAAAGTCGATATACAGATTATGTATAAACACACTTTACGCGTTGTTTTCTGAAATTTTCCAATTTTCTGCTCAATTTTCTTAATTTTTCTTTCAGTAAGAACCTTGTACAAAGTATTAGAAAACTTATAAAAAAAGATGAATGAAATCGGTATCTCAAGTTATGGTGTGACCAAGGGAAATAGGGATTCATTTATATATATATATATATATATATATATATATATATATATATATATATATATTTGTTTAACCGCTTATACATACCCGTTTCGCTATATTCTACCGACTTGTCGGACCATTTTCGACGCTCTCAGACCCGGGCTTGGGTCTGGCAACGTTCTCTTATGTTTTCGAGGTCTACAGGATAAACTTTATCTAAAACTGCAATAAAAAAATATACAATTTGGGTTTGGAAAAGTAGGGTCTGTAAAAAGTTTTATACAATCGTAGTTCATCACAATGAACTATAGGGGGCGTCGCGCCTTTCTCAAGTGTATATCGTATATTTTTATACAAGACGCTATCAAACCCGCTATGTTCTACAGACTTCGTAAGCCCTGGATCTGGCAACATTGCCATGACGCATATGTTAAGCTTTGTTTTATAAACGTTTGGTTATAATAGCTCGCATTTAATATTTGATGGAGAAAAGTGACGTAAGAATTACATCAGCTCGTATGCAAGTTCTTTCCACATTTGTAACTAATTCCCTGGCTTTGAAAAATTGAAGGTTTTAATATTTATTAATAATAATAATATACTTTATTTATAGCATATAACTAGATAAATTCCATACAATACATTATAATTTCTTAAATATTAATGTAATTTATTACATATTTTTTACTTTGTTTCTTAAATAATGTTAAAGATGTACAGTTTTTTACATTAGCTGGAAGTGAATTATATTAAACTAAACCTTTATGAAACAGATTATTTTGTCCTATATTTGTTGTTACTGTATGAACATAAAAATTATTTCTACTTCTAGTATTATGATCATGAACATCTTCTACGAATAGTAATTCATTTAAAATGTGCTCTGGATATATTCGGTTTTTTATTTTAAATATTATTATCATCGTATTACAAAATATATTTTGCTTAACACTTAACAAAGATGTAATTTGCAACATTCTTCTTATTCTAGTATACCTACTACATTTTAATATTATTCTTAACGCACAATTTTGTTTTTTTTGAAGATTGTTAATTTCAGTATTATTTAGGAGGTAAAGTATACTAGCACAATAATTAAAATGGGGAAGTATTATTGTTTTATATAGTAATAATTTAGACCACTTGCTAAGATTTTGGCTTATTCTACCCATGAAATTAACTTTTTTTGCTTTACTCATAACATAGTTTGAATGACTAGAAAATGTTAAGTGACAATCTATTATTACGCCTAAGTAATTCCACTCATAAACTTGTTCTATTTTTTGACTATTAATTTGTATTCCCACATGACTAGATGTATCAATTTCGTTAAACTTATTTTTTATTATCATGAATTTTGTTTTAGTTACATTTAAAGAAAGACTATTTTTACCTAACCAGTTATATACATTTACTAATTCATCATTGTTGATATTTATTACTTTTTCAACATCATCTCCTATAAAATATATTAAAGTGTCGTCTTCAAATAATTGAATGTTACATTTTTTAATTACATTAACAATATCATTTATGTATAGTACAAATAAATCAGGGCCTAATACAGTTCCTTGTGGAACGCCAAAGGTAGGTAGCTGAAGATGTACTATTAAAGTATCTAGTTTTTTGAAATCTGTTTTTGAGATATTCACTAAACCATTTTATAACTATTGGGCCGAACCCATATCTTTTTAATTTCAATAATAATAGATCTCTATTAATAGTCTCAAAAGCACGTCTAAAGTCTAGAAAAACTACACCTATCACATTCTTCTTGTAAATAGCATTTTTCCATTTCAAAAGAACTGATTGTATTGCACTTTCACATGAATTATTTTTTTGAAACCCTGATTGAAAAGGTGTTAACAGTTTGTTCACTTCAATGTAGTCAAGAAACTGGATATTTACGACGGTCTCTAATAATTTTTCATAAGTTGGCACCCTGTTGATCGGTCTGTATTCTTCACATTTGTTAGTGTTGGTTATTTTCTCAATGGGGATAATATGGGATGTCTTCAAGGTTTCTGGGAAGGATCCACTTTCTAGACTCATTTGAATTAGATGCAAAAATCTCTGTCCTATTACATTGAAAGCTAATTTAAGAATCTTTACTGTAATACGATCGACAGTACTATTCTTATTAGGTAAATTGTTTATAATTTTTTAACTCCAAAAACTCTTTTGGTAAAAATTTTTCGAACTTGCATTGATGTAAATTAATGTGGCATAAATCAGTTTCAATTTGGGTTAAATTTGTTAATGTAATAATTTGTTGTATGCTGTTAATAAAGTAAATATTGAATTTTTCTGCAATTTGTTTTCATTTGCATGAAGTTTTCCACATTTCTGTTGAGTTGTTTTTCATATCATCTATTTTTCTTGATAATAATTTCTCTTGTGGTTCCTCATCAAACTAACAATTCCATTTCTTTGTTGTCTATACCTATTCATATCACTTTCTTCTTGTGTAAAGATTGCTCTTTTATATAATCTGTCTCTTTCTTCAATTTCCAAGGCTATTTCTGGGGTCCACCAACGCTTACAACTCCATTGACATTTAATGGTTTTTTTAACAGTTGGAGCATGCCTGTTTAGTGTGTCCATTATGGTTTTAACTAATGTTTCTGCTAGTTGATTGGTGTTTGTACAGTCCGGATTCCATGGTTGATCCATTAGATCTAATTGAAATTGCATTTCATTGAAGTTGCTCATGTCTCTGTGTTGTATTGTATATTCTTCATATTTTTCTTTCACTTTTGCATTTACAGTTATTATTGAGTGATCGGTTATTTTGGAACATGGTGTACCTGGGCATCAGTGGTGTTTTCATTAGATACAAGAAGATCTATGAGTGTAGCACTGTCCTTAGTGATTCTTGTAGGTTGGTCAATAATCTGATTTAGTCCATTATTTTTAATTAAAGTTCTCAGCCTATTTTCATAATATGAATCCTTTAATAGGTCAATATTAAAGACTCCGATAATTAGTAAGGTCTCTGATCTACTAGCATATCATCAAACAAATTTTCAAGTTTCATTAGAAATTGAGCATCACTGGAGTTTGGAGAGTGATATAAATTTATAAAGTTATATTTGTATGATTGAAAGCATATATTAATACCTACAATCCATGTGTTCATATCAATGGTATCTTTAAGTAGGACTGAATTCATTTTTTATATAGATGATTAGAGTAAGGTTAACAGGAATTTCGAACAAGTGAGACAACGCAACATAATACGGAAAAGTTAATTTCTGGGGAAAGTGGATGGTTTCCAAATAAGGTGGAACAGTACATTTGTCATTTTCCGTAGTAATCAAACGATAAATTTCAAGAACTTGATTAAATTTTTTAGTATAAAAGTACTGTAATATTTTCTTTGTATGTTTGTTTGAAGGATTGTTTGTGGTTAATTAAAGCTTTATTCTTTTACTGTTAAGATGAGAGAATGAATGCTTGAACTATTTGGTTAATGAATTATTTTCTGATCCCTCGTTTACATTCGTTTCCTTGGATACTACAAAGTATCCAAGGCAACGGTGATCATCACATTTATTGCTCCCTTGTTTTTTAGAATCTTTCCAGCAGAAAAAGTCTCCATCAGTTTGCTTGAGGACAGGATTGGAAAGAACTAGTGAATGTACGCATAAGATGCGGTTGTGATTGTAAAGCAACTTGATAGATACGTAAAAAAACGCGTTTTTTTCTTTGGCTGGTTTTACAATTGATTAAAGTTAGTACAGGGCTCTTAATGTTAATGTTCGTTACAATGATAAGAACTTAACCTATAGATATGAGCTAATAAGAATATCGTGAGAATTGAATGAGATAATTGAAAACGGTTAAAATTAAGACAGTAGATTCTAAATTTTAGGGCTCGTTGCAAAATGTAAATAACTAAAAACTACAAAACTTAACCTAAGAGGAACGTATGAGGATTCTGTTGGACTTGTAGGTTGTTGGTTGGATAATAATCGTATATGCAACATAAAAGGAAAATAGTAAATGTATGTACACAAATATGTCTAACAGGTAACAAAAAGTAATTGCGAACGTTCTCTACATAAACGGCACAAAAAAGGATAAGAAGGATTTGTAATGGGCTGCATCCGAGTTTATCTGCTATGTATTCCCTGTTTTCCCGATCACACGAAGTAACGAATTTTTGGTACGACCGTTTATTGAAGTTCACAACAACTGATTTGTAATTATACGTTTTGTGACGCACTGTTGTGTGCGTTTCTTGTAGGGTTCTGAAACTTTTTCTGGAATAAATAGGTTTAGCTCAGGTTTAAATCGACAATCTATGCCAACGAAATGGCATAATTCTTGTTGCATTCTAAGGATTGGAAAGTTATGAATAGCTTCTCCTTTTGAAATTTGCGGCGTAACTCCATCACTGTTCACTGTGTGGTCGAGACAAGTTAGTTCTTTGGCTTCAAAGATTGTTTTTTTAATTTGATAGTAAACCGTAATGATATAGGCGTTGAAATACTTTCTTTAAATGCTGTTGATAGTCTGCTTTGATGCAGAAAAATTTAGAACAGAAAAAAAATATACAACCGTGACTTCAGATAGATTATGAATTCAACGATGGAACTGCTCCATGTACTAGTAGTGGTAGTAACCTAGTAACTAGGCAGTGGTAGTGCTGAGAGAGTATTGATCCTCTACTGGAATTATGCTAATTGATTTCTCGACATCTGCTTCATAAATAGGATCCTGGTATCTTGAATGGTATGCTTGCAAGAGTAAGTTTCTTGGCAGATTGTTGCATGTTCAATTAAAGTCGGCGGTCACCACATGTAATATCTTCTGTGTTTGTTTGTTTGAAAGACTGTTTGTGGTTAATGAATGCTTTATTCTTTTACTGTTAAGATGAGAGAATGAATGCTTGAACTATTTGGTTTCTGAATTATTTTCTGACTCCTTGTTTATATTCGTTGCATTGGATACTACACGCACACATACATATCACTGGATCACAGTACTCACTCATACATATCGTCGACGTTAATACATACTAGCGGAACTATTTTCTAGCAATTTTTCAGGAGCGCGGTTTAAATGCTTATAAAAACTTTGTTACAGATGGCATGATGAATTCTTTGAAATCGCAACTAGCAACATAGCTAGTTACAACATTTCAAAGAATTAAGTTCATATGCATTAACGGTGACGGTACTATATACCACCAATAAATAACAACGTCGTAGACCATTCAAGGTAAAAATCGTGAGGTGTTCTTTATTAAAAATTAAAATGGGCGAACTAAGTTGAGCATCATTTGTGACTTTTTTGCTAAAACGCTGAAGGAAAACTTTCTCGTCTGTAATTTGTAAGATTACTTAATGGAACTTTTAATGGAAACGGGGCACTCAAAAGGTTCGGAGGGACAGTGTATGTTGCAACCCCCAATTGAATTTCATGAACATTGGTATAGGGTAGATGCAGTAGCAGCACTTCACTATAGCAACAAGAAACGGCCACCTCATAGAACAAAAGATAAACGGAATAAATTCTGTGGGACGTTCTTTAACAAAAATGAAACTGGGTGGACTAATATGATTTGCGCCTGGTATATTTAAAACAAGTGCAATATAACGAAATTGAGCAAGGTTTGAAAAAACTTCTTCTTTTCTTCGTTACCTTTCGACGTTTCTGTTAAAGGCACTTAACCACCATATAGAGTATACTGTTTTGTACCTTCAAATTCATTACAATAGACATAACAGAAAGTAGGATCGAACATTCGATAATTTTCTTGTAACTGTACAAACGCACAGTAAAAATAGAAACTGCTATTTTTTTAATCTAGGTTAAACTAATCAAATGTAGTGTATTTTGGTCAGCTAAACTTGAAAATGACTTTATGCTTGATTTGTTCATGTTTACGAGTAGATAATATCCTGAACTTTGTAAAATATCAATATTAAACCACGCCCCCAGATGGGTTTTGTCGTTTTATTTTCAAAAACTGTTAGGTTTATGGACTGGTTTGGATGAAAGATTCGTATCCTCTGAACAGGTGGTAGTACACATAAAATGCAACAAAAAAGCTGAAAATCATTAGTGTCTATCTTTCATAATAACCGAAGAAATAATGGTTTTTGAAAAGTGGGTAGCAGGTCACTGGTCTAAGAATCACACTTGGAGCTGGATGTGCCTATCTGATACATTAACGCAGCTGCTGCTAGGTGATGTCGCAGTTTGTTTTAACTATAATTTCCAGCAGTTCCCAAAAGTTGACATTTTTAGCAAATTTTTGTCGATTTGCGTAAAAACATAAAGGGTTTTTTGTTACTATTGATGAATACTATCACACATGCAATTTATACGAAAGTTGAGTAAAACACCCTGTATGTAGACCAACAATTTCTACCAATACATTTGACGGAGAAGCTTTAGAACATAACTTATTGCGATCTTGTATTCGTCATCAAGTACTTAGCTAAGAAAAAAAATGTTGAGTTCGCAGTGCAACCTTAGCATCACTTTTGCAAAATTCATGAAGCGATGTTGTTGTTATTGTTGGTTGTAGTATTATGATAATTTTGCAGTAAAAAGAATATCTTTAGGAGAATACCCTGTACTGGACAATTATTTTATAGAAACGTATAGGGCATTTCACCTTGTTTTGAAATCTTTCTTACTTCGTTTGTACGTCATACTGCATGACGTTTTACCTTTATTTTCTTTCTGCATTTTATAGAGCATTATTTAACTTGTCACTATTCGACTTGGGTCAAGTATACCTGTTTTGTAAAGAATTAAATTTTGCATTCAATGGTGTATTCATTAAACATATCACTAGCACAGAATTCCGTATCTAGCGGTAGCGGGTACGCTACAGCTACCACAAGCACAAAATAACACTAATGTATGTTCTAATAACAACTGTCCTTGAACACAAAATTTTATCCAAATTGCATTTTTGACTTTTTTATTTTGAAGGTCTATAGCTTTATAACATTTTATTTTTGAACATGGATATGTTGTTCTTAATGGCCTATTTTGATCAAAGGCATTGACCCTCAGGAATTGACATCATCTGCTCGAGATATCCTACATGTAAAATGGGTGAAGTCCCATTTAATGTTAAATATCTAGCTACATTTTAAAGCAGGCGTGGAATTAAGTCGTGAACTTAGAATTCCAAAACAAAAACCACTCAAGAAAAAAAAGAATATCAATATAAAGAACGAAGTAAGAGAGATCCAAAAACCCTGAAGTACCCTGTACGTTTTAGGTTCAGTAAAAAGATTGATTAGTACAGGGTATACCCCTAAAATGTATCTTGCCAATACGAGAATTATCATATGACTAGCCCCAATAATAATTATAATATCGCCTCGTAGATTTTGCTGGAGATGCTGAGATAGAAAAAGACTGAACCAGGATCGCGTTCGATGCTCAACGAGATTTCCATAGCTATTTCATTATGAACATCAAATCACACAAAGTTATGCTCGAAGCTTCTCGTATAATATGTACCGATACAAATTATTTGTCTGTGTGACATATGATCGTTTTTTGATTACACAGAAACAAGACAACATGCACAAAGTTTTCTTAGCTTTTTGGTATGAAAGTTAAATAAAATCCTATTTTACCTAACTGGCTCATTTTGATAAACCTAATAGTTTCTGAAAAAACAGTAAAAATCATCTGGGGGCATGGCTTACCCTCATCAGCTTCTCTGGTTCACCACTTTTGAGTAGTAACTTTTAAGGGGTTATTTAACATATCACAAAGAAGGCCTATCAAAAATCCAAGGATCTACCTCAATTCCCCTCTATTTTTACTAATTTGACTGAACTGTTACCGTGGCATTAAAATATACATATCTTAGAAACTGTTCATTTGTGCTAAAAACATAACAGTAAAATGTTCAGGAGGTCAAAAGATTTGGTTATAACATTTATTTTTTCAAAACACATATACATGACGTGTCTTCGAAACTTTTAATTGTATTCTTGTAAACAAAAATAATCATGTTAAAATAAATGATTTAAAAACAAATTATTAAAAAACAATTATTTGCATAAACCTTATGTATTTTAGAACAAAAGAGGCTCAATGCTATTTTCTCACGTTAATAATAATTTTCAGAATTACATCGTTTTACGGAAAACGTTAATTTTTCTGCGTTTAAGGTTATTTATGGAATTTACGAACAAATAATCAAAAATAAAGATCACTTATGTGCTTAGCATCCCGAAATCATTACGTCAATCGTAATTTTTATCTCTGATACATTCGGCAACGTTGCTGGGTTCGGTAGGGTAGGTAGCTTGCTTAAAATTATACAAATGGGTCTGTAAACACTGTAATATGTATCGGGGTTCAAGAACGACTGTCAAATATCACCAATACTTTTTTTTCATATATTTTTACCCCTCGAGGATCTTAAATATTGCTTATCAGAAATAGATCAATATTATATAAAATATACACAATTTTGAAAATCAAAAAATGCGGGTCTACTAACGACCCTATCATATAGCGGGTCCGACAACGTCGATTAAACCTATATATATATATATATATATATATATATATATATATATATATATATAATGATTTTACATTAAAAATATTTTGAATGCAAATTCATATAGAAAAATTTATCGACTCTGATGGGATTCGAACCCAGGACCCCTCCACTGTCTAGGTGGTATCTCTACCAACTGAGCTACAGAGAACGACTACCAGCATAGCGAGAAATTTTCCATATGAATTAGATATCAAGCAAACATGCAAGTAACTAGATATTTTTTGAATACTATTAATGAAGATCAGCAAGTCGCATGACAACAACATCATATTCAAAGTATCTAGATTATAATGAATCATTCCGAAAGGAAATTAATTTTTATAAATTTTTAGATAGAGTTAATTTTTATCAAGTTGGATAATGATTTTACATTAAATAATATTTTGAATGCAAATTCATATAGAAAAATTTATCGACTCTGCTGGGATTCGAACCCAGGACCTCCCACTGTCTAGGTGGTATCTCTACCAACTGAGCTACAGAGAACGACTACCAGCATAGCGAGAAATTTTCCATATGAATTAGATATCAAGCAAACATGCAAGTAACTAGATATTTTTTGAATACTATTAATGATGATCAGCAAGTCGCATGACAACAACATCATATTCAAAGTATCTAGATTATAATGAATCATTCCGAAAGGAAATTAATTTTTATAAATTTTTAGATAGAGTTAATTTTATCAAGTTGGGATAATGATTTTACATTAAATAATATTTTGAATGCAAATTCATATAGAAAAATTTATCGACTCTGCTGGGATTCGAACCCAGGACCCTCCACTGTCTAGGTGGTATCTCTACCAACTGAGCTACAGAGAACAACTACCAGCATAGCGAGAAATTTTCCATATGAATTAGATATCAAGCAAACATGCAAAAAATTATCCAACTTGATAAAAATTAACTCTATCTAAAAATTTATAAAAATTAATTTCCTTTCGGAATGATTCATTATAATCTAGATACTTTGAATATTGATGTTGTTGTCATGCGACTTGCTGATCTTCATTAATAGTATTCAAAAATATCTAGTTACTTGCATGTTTGCTTGATATCTAATTCATATGGAAAATTTCTCGCTATGCTGGTAGTCGTTCTCTGTAGCTCAGTTGGTAGAGATACCACCTAGACAGTGGAGGGTCCTGGGTTCGAATCCCAGCAGAGTCGATAAATTTTTCTATATGAATTTGCATTCAAAATATTATTTAATGTAAAATCATTATCCAACTTGATAAAAATTAACTCTATCTAAAAATTTATAAAAATTAATTTCCTTTCGGAATGATTCATTATAATCTTAGATACTTTGAATATGATGTTGTTGTCATGCGACTTGCTGATCTTCATTAATAGTATTCAAAAAATATCTAGTTACTTGCATGTTTGCTTGATATCTAATTCATATGGAAAATTTCTCGCTATGCTGGTAGTCGTCTCTGTAGCTCAGTTGGTAGAGATACCACCTAGACAGTGGAGGGTCCTGGGTTCGAATCCCAGCAGAGTCGATAAATTTTTCTATATGAATTTGCATTCAAAATATTATTTATGTAAAATCATTATCCAACTTGATAAAAATTAACTCTATCTAAAAATATATATATATATATATATATATATATATATATATATATATATGTATATATATATATATATATATATATATCTATAGAGGCCTACCATGCGTCCGGACCAAAAGCGTAGCGCCCAGCGTCCGGCGTATATAAGTGTATATAATGATGGGTATCAGTCAGCGTCTTTTGCAAGCTATAGGTTTATTCAGCGTCTGTTTATTTTATGCAACCTATAGGTTTATACAGCGTCCATTTATTTTTTCAGTATTGGCCAGCCTGCTTGAATTCCTTTGCCCTGTCTGCGGTGGTCGAGTTACTCTCTGCATTTCTGAGTAAAGATTGCGTCATTCTCAACTGGCAAAAATAATTCTATTTTATTAACGCTATGTAATAAATACTTTAGTTTCGTTTCTGTATGTGTATGAATTTTATTTAAAAGGCTTTCAGATTTATGCATAAAAACATCATAAAACTCGAAATATTATTGGATTGTATGAAATTTTCTACAAAGGGGTTTTTCAGGTCGCTGATTTCAAATTTGATGTCAACGTTTGCAAATTTAAAGCGCGGATGAAATATGGCGGCCATAATAATTAAAATTTGATTTATTTGCATAAAACTTAACATCTGGGAGTATATTCGAAACTCTCTGCGTTTGCCAAAATACTATGTGTGTTTCTCAGTAAGGATTGCGTCATTTAAAGTGACAAAAAAATTTTATTAAGCTACTTAATAAATCTTTCACTTCCATTCAATTGTGTCTGAATTTTATTTATTCAGTTGAATTTAGTTGATTTTAATATGTATTTTCTAGATGAAAACTATTTAAATTGTGTAGGTTAATTATTATTATAGGTTAAATGCATATAAAAAATTGTGATGATACTTATTGCTACTAATACCTAGTTCTATATTTTAAAGAGGCCAAGCGATTTAATGTGTTAATTAGAGCTTCCAGTTTTTTAAGTTCTTCCAGTGGTTTAAATCGTTATATCTCTAAACATATTTGAGCTAGAAAGCTGATTCATTTTTTAAATTAAACCCTTAAAAGGAGCGCTTGCAACAATATTATCAAATATTTGCCTAAAGAGAAATTTGGCAAAAAAGTTTGGGTAGTGATAAAGATAGTTTAGATGGAATTTCAAGGTCCAGCGGTCAGTGCAGATGTATTGTTTTGTATTTATGTTTGTTTATGTACTAGAAACTACGTTTTACATGTCTATTAAAGCAAACTATAAAAAGGAATTTGTAGTTCTTCTTAAATTATCTTCTTTCTGTCACTGTTTTACAAAAACAGTTACTATTCGATCGCACAAGGTAAAACTTATTGGTTATTTATAACGACTAATATTGATTTTATGAAATAATGAAATATATTGATTTTTGATTGACTTGTTAATTTTTATTGGGAACGCATTTTAATTTCAATACCTAATTAAAAATATCAGATTCGTTGTTTTATTTCTTATTGACATTCTGTAGTACATTTTTCTCGTTCTATATTTTATAGAGCCGAGCGATTTAATGTGTTAATTAGAGCTTTCAGTTTTTTAAGTTCTTCCAGTGGTTTAAATCGTTATATCTCCAAACATATTTGAGCTAGAAAGCTGATTCTTTTTTTAAATTAAACCTTAAAATGAGCGCATGCAACAATATTATCAAATATTGCCTAAAGAGAAATTTGACAAAAAAGTTTGGGTAGTGATAAAGGTAGTTTAGAAGGGAATTTCAAGGTCCAGCGGTCAGTGCAGATGTATTTTATGTAATTTAAAAATATTTAAATAAAGATGCAACAAAAAATATTATTGACTAGCAATCTCTTAAAATGACGTTTTTTGTTTTCGTTATTAGTGCTTACTTTATTTTAATCAATTACTGATTTTTTTATAAATTGAAACCATTATTAGTTTCAGAAGAAAACAGCTGTGCATTCTAATACGTAGTAAATAATATCATATCTAAAATGTAAGATCATGCTATCTATTCACCTATTTTTGGTATTAAACACATTTCTTGTAACCTTGGTATATATAATTGTTTATTTCGGATCATTTTCATTTGTGTTTGGAATAATATTTTGAGAAAGAAATTTTTATTACTTGCAAATTTTAGTTCATGAGCAACCTTTATTTATTTTATTTACCTTTTAAATAAACATTCTGGTATTAAGTTATCGATGTTCCTCTGTGGAAATTTACAAAACATGTACGAGCCCTAACAACTAAATATGTATTTGGACAGTTTCATGAATTCTGTGTTATTTTTCCTACTAGTGTTCCAAATTACACCATTTTCAAACAATAACCATTAACTTCTGTATAAAAAAGATCTGGCAGAAAACAATTTTCAAAAATTCAATAAAACTCGCTGACAACTAAATATTCAGATAGCAGTTTATAAATACAATTCAATAAGATTTAACATCTCGCTTTGCTTTATTCGCCTCTTAAATTTTGGCTGACATACTTCTAACTTGGGGATTACAATTATCTAAATTGGATAATGCCCCACTTGGCTGATAATTTCAAATTCAATAACACTAAAGATCCGAACTGCTTGAGGATCATTCAACAACTTTGAAATTATGATTTTCAAACCATTTTTTGGTCGTTTTTGATGTGTGGTAAGAAGCACCATCTGTTGAAAGATTAAATCGCGGTCAAGATCGATTTTTAACGATTGGTAACAAGTTTGCGTTAAGAATTTGCTGATACTTTTCAACATTAACTGTGCCGTCTATGGACTGAAATCATTCTAACCCTCCAGCTGACATATAGCTCTAAACTATTGCACCTTGAGGAAACCCTAACCGTACGTTTTAAGCAGTACTTATGGAATGCTTCATGTTTAGCTCCGATCAGTCTTTTGCGAGAGTAACCCAACGAAAACACCAGACTTTGACTAGTCGCTGAATATGACCTTATACCAGTCATTCTCTGGAACATTGTCTAGGACAACTACATATTTAGTCCATGTCACTCGTCGTTGTTCTTGGTTTCTCGGTTAGAAGTTTTACTTTGGACTAAATACAAAAACCGTTTATGTTACAAAGATAGTTAAGGAATACTCAATGCATCAAAGTTTAAAGATAACTAACTACCTTATTAAAGGAATGGAGAGTCTATCTGAAAACAAATAAACTGTTTGGATTCTTGGCAAATTGTTGCGACAGAAAGGTAAAGACAGGATAAGGTGTGCCAAAATAGCTGCAGGACATGATCTGGACTTGCAGAAATCATAGAACAAAATTAAATAGCTTATCGGTATGTCCAACGTAAATGACTGCTTCTTCACGGCTTGCTCCAAAATGATGAGTCTGGATTTCTTCAGCTAGTTTGCAAGGATAATTTTCAGAGAAGACTATATGGAGTAACCCTTCACTCTTACTAAGACTCTTTTTCAGTGTGTTGTAAGCAGCATTTTTATTTCTAATGTTAAATTTATATTTATTTTTAAAGTTTTCATTTCTTCTTGAACCTCTCCCTGCAACTCTTGAACTTCTGCTGAGCCATACCTAAGACTGATAATGGAGGGCAAGATTGAGGGTAGAAGAGAACTGGCAGGAGACAAGGCTCATGGTTGAGAAATGTGAGAGACTGCACTGGCCTAAACTCACAGTTATTACTAAGAATAGCAAAAGATAGTGAACGATTTGCCGAAGTTGTTGTTAACCTTCTATAAGAAGACAGCACCTTAAGAAAAAGAAGATGTAAAAAAGGCCGCAAAGTTAGAAAATGTAACAGTTTTATCGAGCTTACTGAATATTTCTGAATTTGTTTCTCGTCATGCAGTTTTATGCAATATCGACTCCTTTGCCTTCTTCAACATACCAACACAAATTAGCTTGGGGCAACGTATGATAGCCTAATAAAAACAGGATGCCAATAAAACTGAAAAGTTTTTCCCTTGTAAATATAAAATCGTGTGTATTATTTGAGCCCACTAAATACAAAACTCTGCGTTTACATTGTTAGTGAACTTGAGTCTTGCACCTAACAATCTCACATTTCCCGTGAGTTTTGCATCTGATGATGACTTTTACATGATTATATTTTATAAGCGTGAAGTTTTACATTTATAAAACACCAAAGTTTGCATCTCATACATTTATCAGTACTGCAAGTCCATAAAACAAGACAACCAATAATATCGATATCTAAATTGTTATAATTATTTTTGTAAATAATTACAAAGTTTTGCATTTAGCGAGTTCATTTATCATGAGCCTACTTTACAAAAAATCGCAATACTATATCTTGAACTTCATCATCAAAAAGTTTTAGAAAAATATCCAGCGGTGATTGACCTGCCAAATGATGTTTTAGCTGTTCAATTTTTTTGTGTTCTCTTCGTCGTCGGGCAAGTTCAGATACAAAAAGAAACCTCTCTGCACTTGGGTTTCTGGCTATTTGTTTTGAGCAAACTTGAGAATGTGAAAAGAAGAAGAAAGCATTTAAGTAGAAAAAAACTGAAAACAATACAGTTATGAAAACACCTGAAGAAAAACTAATGCCCATCTCTGAATAAAAAAAAACTGCAGGGAAACGTTTTGTTGGACTTGGACCTGGAAAAGGAAAAAGCAATGAGGAATAAGCAATCCGTACTCTAGTTTTGCATGACTCGCTGGTGAAACCTTGGAGAGTTGCTGGAGGTCAAAAAAACCAACGGAAAATATTTTTAAATGCTTTGTTGATGTACATTGATATAGGACACTACCGTCTTTATAGTTTAGCAAATAAAACAATTGGCCTTGCACACAAAACAAAAATATCCTACAGTACATTCTCTCGATGCCATCCCTATGTTATTACCGTCTATATTATGTATGCAAACCTAATGAAATAAACAGAGCTACCTGCTTGTACAAACAACGTGCAAACATAAGCTTCAAACCACAAAAACTAAAGCCACTAAAACTTGTAGATAATGAAAATTCATATGAACTCCTGTAACATGTAGTAAGGCTTCCGCATTGCGTATGTATGGCAGGCCTCTGAAATGTCAAAATAAAATGAAGAAAAGGTTCAATTTAATGTTAAGATTGCAGCTAAAATCAATGTTACTAAACCTGTCCGAGAGTTGGAGGGAGAGGTTCAAGAAGAAATGAAAACTTTAAAAATAAATATAAATTTAACATTAAAAATGAAAATGCTGCTAAGAACACACTGAAAAACAGTCTTAGTAAGAATGAAGGGTTACTACATATAGACTTCTCTGAAAATTATGCTTGCAAACTAGCTGAAGAAATCCAGACTTATAATTTTGGAGCAAGCCGTGAGGAAGCAACATTGTACGCAGGAGTCACTTACGTTGGAGATACCGATAAGCTATTTAATTTTGTTTTATGTATTTCTGCTAGTCCTAGGACCTTGAACTGCTTCTCTAGTTCCAATGCCTAAGCGAAAACCAAATTGTTCTTCTCCTACATATTGTCCGCATTTTGTGTGTACTCGTTGATGCATGTTCTTAGCATTATCTACTGTACATGGCTCATCAGGCTAATCAATCGGTACTGTGAGCACTGTTTTACTCCGCTCTTTTTAGGTATCGGAATAAAAGTAAGTTGGGTCCAGTCGTGTGGTACGATTCCTGTATAGTATATTCTATTTAAGAAAGATGTTAAGATGTTGAGGCTTTCATCGTCTAATACTTTACGCATCTCAGTATAGATGTTATCTTCACCTGAGACTCTACGTGGTTTGATAGTTTTATTGCGCGTTTCACTTCTGCTATAATAATTCTCAATGGCTAATCTTCTTGATCTATTTCTCTTGGTTCTGGTTACATTCTGATATCATCAAAAAGCTCTTGTATATAGCTTGTCAAAATCTCTTCTATCTCGTTTGGGTCTATTGTTTTTTTGTTACTATCTGTGACTAAGATATCGTGTTGATGGGTTTTATTTCCAGTTATTTCTTTTATCTTCTTTTTTGTGTGTTAAAGAAATCATGCTTTCTTGGCAGCTCTTCGAGTACTTGACAACGTTTCTCCACCCAGGTCTCCTTTGCCTCTCTTATAAGCCTTGTAATCTTTTTATGGATTTCTTTATATTTATTATAGTCTTTATGTTTGTACTTCCTTCTTTCGTTCATCAATAAAAGGATTTCTTCCGTCATCCATCTCTGTTTTGCTCTCTGCTCTTGGTTTTCCAATTCATTTTCTTGTACTTCATGTTTACATTTTTAACAGACTGCCAAAAGTTTTCCATTGTTTCTGTTTCCAATTATATCGTTTCCCTAAACTTACTATTCAAAACTCGTGTTATTTCCTCTTTTATTTGTGGTTCCCCCAGTTTCTCAAAGTTAGGTCTTGTTTTATTTCTCTTCCGGATTTTCTTCAATTTAATCTCACGTTTTTCAGCTACGGGGTTCTGATCAGATCATATGTCTGATCCAGGATAAGTTCTTACAACTTTAATTCCGTTTCTATATCGTTTATCAATCAGTATATAATCTATTTGATTTTTTATGATATTTCCTTCATTGTCTCCTGGTCCTAAGTACACTTCTAAGTGTACAATCGCCTTTCTGGAAGTTGGAACCAGGTGTTTGCTACCATTAAGTTTTCTTCATTACAGAACTGTACCAGATATCCCCCCTATCGTTTCGTTTGCAAATACCATGGTCTTCAACAATATATTGCACTCTTCCTTTACCTATCTTTCCGTTGAAGTCACCCATGATTATATTCACTTCATTCTTTTTGGTAAATCTTAGTAGGTAATTTTTACATCATGAATAAAAAACTCATGCAGTATGGAGTATTCTCGTGCAACTTATATTACTAGATGAACAGATAGTTCCATATTTTGAACGGCACTCGCAACAAAATGCTTCTAAAAGTGAAACCGGTAAGATTCGGTTTCAAATTATGGTATATCTGTTCAGATGAAGGGTACTTATACAAGTTATCCTCCAAATAATAAAAAATCCAGACTTGGGTTGGGAGGTGACTTTGTTTTTTATCTACTATCTATTGTAGAGAATAACCCTAATCATAATATTTTCCTTGACAACTTCTTTTCTTCATATAAATTATTCGACAATAACACACTATGGTGTTGGAAAATTGAAAACTGCAAAAAATTATGACACAAAGGAAAAGAAAAAACTACCGTACTGCTCAAAAGCTACTGTACTATCAAAACAAAAGGAAATAGTGACGTTAACGAAGAAAATGAAGTAAAAACCTTCCCAAGGATCTTGTATGGTTTCTCTATTTCTTAGAAAATCAAATGTAACTGAACTAAAGGGTTCATTGTGATGCAATGAAGAAGTACATCACATGCTCAAATAAATTCAGTGTGTCTAACAAAAATCCCAACCTATTGCTTGGTCTTGGAGGGATTCATCTCCTAAAAGTAGTACTCTCATGCATTGGGCTATACCTCAAAGACAGTGGAGCTTCGAAAATCCTTGTTGAGACAGTATAATTGGAATGCTGTTTTCCATTTTGAAACGCTTACGGTGTTATACCAGTGTACGAAGATCAACGCTTGTTGGACAAATTTAAATTGCTATAAACTACACATAGTGACATAAAAAATATTTTGAGAAACTCGTAGAAAATGACAGGCAGAAAAAAACTGGGGCCTGCGTGCATGCAGTATAAGAGAGTGTTTGCCACTTTCCTTCTTCTTTGATAGAAAAAATTATTCACGATGGTACATTTTATACTACAATGATTGCTTGAAGCTGGACGAAGGTCCTATAATTTATAATTCCATGTCAGTCTTTTAAACAAAAAATAATAATCTTAATTCAATCCTATTAACGCATTTAAAACAATAATTATTCAAGACTTTTTAACCAAAATTTGTTTTGGTGGTTTCAAGTGTAAACATTTAAAATATTTTCAAAAAATTTCAGATTCAAGAATATAAAGAAAAATTTAAAATCTGGCAGCATAAATAATTAAGATTTTGCAATGGGCAACTAAAATCTTCAGTAACATGATATTTGATACGATGTTTGATGACGCGACGTCAAATTGTTCATCATACAATTCTGAGAACCTAAAATGTTTACTTTAATTCTTAAATGCTCCGAATGAATGCTGCATAAATGAATTGTTTTTTACATTTACTTATATGTACAGCTGTAACCGTTATCAAATTCATAATTGCAAAAGAGAACCTCTACTCCTTGGAAAATCCCCGAAAAACGAGTGTTAAAAGGAACACGATTAAAAATTTGTAAACACAACTGACCGAAAAAAGTTATATACAAGAATACACAGGTTGGGTCTATTAGCAGACAATTTTAAGTTCTTTTTCCAGCTTCAAGCAATCATTCTAGTATATAAAATGTACCATCGTGCATAATTTGAAAAAAATGGAATTTCTGGCAATAGCCCAATATCAGAATCTATTCGCTAACTAGAATTCGAATGAAGTGTCATTTTACACAATAATTAGCTTTTGTTTTTTACGTGTGCGTTATAGCATACACAAAATTACGTCACTTTATAGACTTGCACACCTGCAATGAAATTTAATCCATGCTTACAAGGAAATATTCTCTTGCTAACAACATTAACTTTTTATAAGGACGTCTTTCAAACTATAATATTGAGTTATATTCCTGATTATCTAATATCCATTTTTTTCTCGAGTCCTCTGACTTTAATAAAGCTTAACTTTAGTAAAATATTATATTTCTAAATGCTATAGCTACTTTTGTTTTTATCAGACAATAGGTAATAAAAGTTACCCATTTTTAGGGACAATTTTATTAAAAACAAATTAGTTTTTATCTCAGAAAGTACATGCCATATATCTATGAAATTTTTGTAGGGGTTATAGAAAGAAACCTTGGGTTCTAATTTTCAGACCAAAAAGCAATTCATTTAAGATTTATATAAAAAATAGGGAATTATGTTTTCTTGTTTATTAATTTTTTGATTTCGTTTTGGTTAAATGAACACTTTTCATGTAGGCATTATTTTTCTCAAAGAAATATTCCTAATTTTAACAATAACAGTGCAATAACATAAAAACCAATTTTTTGTCCAAACCGCTTGTCACTAAATTAATTTTTCTGCGATTCAGAGGAAGATATTGAAGACTATACAGGGTGTCCTGTTTAACAGTCTACACTGAATCATTCCAACAAGCTTGTGACTATAGCAGTGGAATTAAAAGAACTTTGTATCCTTTGACCTCTAGTTTACGAAATCAGAACACATCTTAGAACTTGTGCTGGTGCTGGATATCATCATCAGGATTTTTTTAAATGGAACGATTAGATTTGAAGTATGGAAATCGATAGCAAGTGGGATTCTGAATAAAAAAGTAATAAGGTACTACAGGTTTAAAGTGAATGATAATGAAATAATAAAGTGAATGTATTCTAATACTGTTTTCGTAAACAAGAAGCCGAAATCTACGAAGTTCTTTTAATTCCATTACTATAACCAAAAGCTTGTCCGGATGATTGAGTGTAGACTGTTAAATAGGCCAGAACCCGTTAAGTGGCTAAGTGTTTACTATTTTTTCCACATTTAAACATTTGAAGTGGTGACTCGTACACCTTTGAAATCTGAATTTTGCAAAATCTAAAAAGTATCTTGTATATTATTAACCATAAAATATGCGACTTCTTATGTTTTTTCATAACCATGAAAATGAAGCGCAACAAAAATCGTTGCTATTTTTTCACATTTAGAAATTCTAAGGGTTGGCTGCTACCCCCTTATATCCTGAATTTCGCAAAATCGGTGAAGCATGTGCGTTTTTATGTTCTTTCACGCAACCCATTCAACAATGAAACGCAAATAAACTGCTTTACTATTTTCTCCACATTTGCAAATTCTAAGGGATGGCTGGCTACCCCTTAGACCCTTAATGTCGCAAAATCCGTAAAGTATGTAACTTTTTATGTTCTTTCACGTCTCCCATTCAAATATGAACCGCAACAAAGATTATTTACTATTTTTCCCGTATTTCAAAATTCTAAGGGTTGGTTGCTACCCCCTTAGACCCTCAACTTCGCAAAATCTATAAAATAGGTGACTTTTTATGTTCTTTCACGGCACCCGTTCGAAAATCAAACGCAAAGATTGTTTACTATTCTTCCCGTGTGTAGAAATTCTAAGAGGTGGCTGCTACCCAAAACAGAACAAAATTTTGAAAATATAAATATGGGTTTTTTTAACGTTTTTTTAATTTTTCGCTAGACGAGAATCCGAAACTCTGTAAATATACCAAATTTCAAGTTTGTATGTACTCTAGAAATTCGGAAGTTATAAAGACTATTTAATTTCATTACTTAAATACATAAAGTGAAGTCCCGTTTTACAACCCCTAAAGGGGTAGCGGAGGGTTAACATAATAACAATTTTTTATATTTTTCTTTACGAGAACTCTAAACCCTATAACTAAACCAAATTCTAAGTTTTTATGTCATCTAGAAGTTTTACAACCCCCAAATGGAATACGGGGGTTGATTTAATAATTTTTTTAAATTTTTCTTTAGGAGAGTCCTAAATTCTATCGCTATACCAAGTTTCAAGTTTGTATGTCATCTAGAAGTTTTACAACCCTAAAAGGGGATGCGGGGTTGACATAATAACATTTTTTTTAATTTTTATTTACTAGAATCCTAAACCCTATAAATATACCAAATTTCAAGTTAGTGTGTGATCTAGAAGTATTACAACCCCCAAATAAATTGCAGGGGTTGACTTAATAAGATTTTTTATGTTTTTCTTTACGAGAGTCTTAAACCCTATCACTATACCAAATTTCAAGTTTGTATGTCATCTAGAAGTTTTACAACCCCCAAATGGAATATGGGGGTTGATTTAATAATTTTTTTAAAATTTTTATTTAGGAGAGTCCTAAATTCCATCGCTATACCAAATTTCAAGTTTGTATGTCATCTAGAAGTTTTACAACCCCCAAATGGAATATGGGGGTTGATTTAATAATTTTTTTAAATTTTTCTTTAGGAGAGTCCTAAATTCCATCGCTATACCAAATTTCAAGTTTGTATGTGATCTAGAAGTTTTACAACCCCCAAATGGAATATGGGGGTTGATTTAATAATTTTTTTTTAATTTTTTTTTAGGAGAGTCCTAAATTCCATCGCTATACCAAATTTCAAGTTTGTATGTGATCTAGAAGTATTACAACCCCCAAATAAAGTGCGGGGGTTGACTTAATAAAATTTTTTATGTTTTTCTTTACGAGAGTCTTAAACCCTATCACTATACCAAATTTCAAGTTTGTATGTCATCTAGAAGTTTTGCAACCCCCAAATGGAATATGGGGGTTGATTTAATAATTTTTTTAAATTTTTCTTTAGGAGAGTCCTAAATTCCATCGCTATACTAAATTTCAAGTTTGTATGTCATCTAGAACTTTTACAACCCCCAAATGGAAGATGGGGGTTGATTTAATAATTCTTTTAAAATTTTTCTTTAGGAGAGTCCTAAATTCCATCGCTATACCAAATTTCAAGTTTGTATGTCATCTAGAAGTTTTGCAACCCCAGAACGGGGTGCAGGGGTTGACATCATAACATTTTTTTTATATTTTTCTTTATAATAATCTTAAATCCTATAATTACACCAAATTTCAAGTTTCTAAGTCATCTAGAAGTTTTACAACTCCTAACAGGGGGTGCGAGGGTTGCATAAATATATTTTTTTATTTTCCTACTTACAAGAATCCCAATTCCTATAATTGTGCCAAATCTCAAGTTTGTATGTCATCTAACAAATTAGAAGTTGTAAAAGTTATTTAATTTCAATATTTTAATGCATAAGAAGTCCCGTTTGAAATGATGTCACTGTCTGCCTCACAAACATATGAGTTTTAAAAATTTTAAAATATAATATGGGATAAGATTAAACAGCCAGATTTATTACTAGCTAACAGCATCAGTGATTGATTAAATACTGAATGATAATATAATAATGGTTACGTTTGTTTCACTTAAATCAATAGAGCTTTGAATTAAATCTTACGATTTTATTAAAATTATCGCCCATTTGTAGGAGCAATTAAAACCGGTTTAAACGAAATTTACATGACGCATAAATGAAACGTATTAAAAGTGTTTCTTAAATAGCTTTAACAAAATATAATATGTACGAATTTTTGTCACCTTAAATGACGCAATCTTTACTAAGAAATACAATGCATAAAGTGAAGTCCCGTTGAAATGACGTCACTGTCTAGCCACAAAGGAATCAGTGTTACCAACACAATTCTTGTTAAATATGCGGACGCAGGGTAAACCTATGCCATAAATTTGTATACAAATGTATACAAATCCCGCGCTATTAGCGCTGCGTGTGGCAAACGCTCGAACTACGATTTTATACACGAATCAGGAATGGGTGTCAAACTGCGCACAGCTAATTTTTACATTTTCGCCATCTAGACACTTTAAGCTTCATATAGTGCAATTTTGAGGCACTAGTCACCCAGCGTCCGTATATCCGGACGCCGAGTGACTTCGGACGCTGCTTGAACCTAAGATTTTACATGGGGGGACGCATAGTGGTGCCCTATAGATATATATATATATATATATATATATATATATATATATATATATATATATATATATATATATATATATTAAATAATATTTTGAATGAATATAGAAAAACTTATCGACTCTGCTGGGATTCGAACCCAGGACCCTCCACTGTCTAGGTGGTATCTCTACCAACTGAGCTACAGAGAACGACTACCAGCATAGCGAGAAATGTTCCATATGAATTAGATATTAAGCAAACAGGCAAGTAACTAGATATTTTTTGAATACTATTAATGAAGATCAGCAAGTCGCATGACAACAACATCAATATTCAAAGTATCTAGATTATAATTAACTAGATTATTATTAACTATTCATATGGAACATTTTTCGCTATGCTGGTAGTCGTTCTCTGTAGCTCAGTTGGTAGAGATACCACCTAGACAGTGGAGGGTCCTGGGTTCGAATCCCAGCAGAGTCGATAAGTTTTTCTATATGAATTTGCATTCAAAATATTATTTAATGTGAAATCATTATCCAACTTGATAAAAATTAACTCTATCTAAAAATTTATAAAAATTAATTTCCTTTCGGAATGATTCATTATAATCTAGATACTTTGAATATTGATGTTGTTGTCATGCGACTTGCTGATCTTCATTAATAGTATTCAAAAAATATCTAGTTACTTGCCTGTTTGCTTGATATCTAATTCATATGGAACATTTCTCGCTATGCTGGTAGTCGTTCTCTGTAGCTCAGTTGGTAGAGATACCACCTAGACAGTGGAGGGTCCTGGGTTCGAATCCCAGCAGAGTCGATAAGTTTTTCTATATGAATTTGCATTAAAAATATTATTTAATGTAAAATAATTATCCAACTTGATAAAAATTAACTCTATCTAAAAATTTATAAAAATTAATTTCCTTTCGGAATGATTCATTATAATCTAGATACTTTGAATATTGATGTTGTTGTCATGCGACTTGCTGATCTTCATTAATAGTATTCAAAAAATATCTAGTTACTTGCCTGTTTGCTTGATATCTAATTCATATGGAACATTTCTCGCTATGCTGGTAGTCGTTCTCTGTAGCTCAGTTGGTAGAGATACCACCTAGACAGTGGAGGGTCCTGGGTTCGAATCCCAGCGGAGTCGATAAGTTTTTCTATATGAATTTGCATTCAAAATATTATTTAATGTAAAATCATTATCCAACTTGATAAAAATTAACTCTATCTAAAAATTTATAAAAATTAATTTCCTTTCGGAATGATTCATTATAATCTAGATACTTTGAATATTGATGTTGTTGTCATGCGACTTGCTGATCTTCATTAATAGTATTCAAAAAATATCTAGTTACTTGCATGTTTGCTTGATATCTAATTCATATGGAACATTTCTCGCTATGCTGGTAGTCGTTCTCTGTAGCTCAGTTGGTAGAGATACCACCTAGACAGTGGAGGGTCCTGGGTTCGAATCCCAGCAGAGTCGATAAGTTTTTCTATATGAATTTGCATTAAAAATATTATTTAATGTAAAATCATTATCCAACTTGATAAAAATTAACTCTATCTAAAAATTTATAAAAATTAATTTCCTTTCGGAATGATTCATTATAATCTAGATACTTTGAATATTGATGTTGTTGTCATGCGACTTGCTGATCTTCATTAATAGTATTCAAAAAATATCTAGTTACTTGCCTGTTTGCTTGATATCTAATTCATATGGAACATTTCTCGCTATGCTGGTAGTCGTTCTCTGTAGCTCAGTTGGTAGAGATACCACCTAGACAGTGGAGGGTCCTGGGTTCGAGTCCCAGCAGAGTCGATGATAAATTTTTCTATTTGAATTTGCATTCTAAATATTATTTAATGTAAAATCATTATTCAACTTAACAAAAATTAATATCAACTAAAATTTATATATAATTAATTTCCTTTCGGAATGATTAAAAATAATCTAGATACTTTGAATATTGATGTTGTTGTCATGCGACTTGCTGATCTTCATTAATAATATTCAAAAAAATATCTAGTTACTTTGTATGTCTGCTTAAATATTTAATTCATATGGAAAATTTCTCGCTATGCTGGTAGTCGTGCTCTGTAGCTCAGTTGGTAGAGATACCACCTAGACAGTGGAGGGTCCTGGGTTCGAGTCCCAGCAGAGTCGATGATAAATTTTTCTATATGAATTTGCATTCTAAATATTATTTAATGTAAAATCATTATTCAACTTAACAAAAATTAATATCAACTAAAAATATATATATATATATATATATATATATATATATATATATATATATATATATATATATATATATATATATATATATATATATATATATTATATAATATTCCTTTTTTCTCTAGGCTTGCCCACCTAGCATGTTGATTATTCTAGGCTTGCCTCCCCTAGCTTGCCGTTCATTCTAGACTTGCCCCCTCTGGACAAATTTCTGTGGGCGCCTATACCGACGAACCTCGTCCCAAAAAGGCGAAAGTCGTTCTATAGACAAAGAAAATTATGGCAACAATATTCTGGGATTGTGACGGCATTTTACTGATTGGTTCTAAAGAAAGCAATACAACTGTTAACAATACATATTATGCGTCTTTATTGCATAAATTGAGAAACAATATTCGTGAAAAACGCCGAGGAAAATTGACAAGAGGTGTTCGATTATTACACGACAATGCACCCGTTCATACTGCCGCAATTTCACAAGCTGCCATTCGCGAATGCGGCTTTGAAGCATTGGATCATCCACTGTACAGTCCGGATATGGTTCCTAGTGACTATTATTTATTTTCCAATTTAAAGAAAGACGTTAGGGGACGACGTTTTAAGGACGAGAACGAGTTGCAAGCAGTTGTAATTGATCATTTTGAAGGAAAAACTTCAGATTATTTTTACAAGGGCATTGAATTATTAATTCCACGTTGTAATAAGTGTAGTGACATTAGGGGATATTTTATATTGAAGAATAAATAATATTTTACCAAGTTTATTTTTTCTATATCAGGCCGAGAATTTATGGCGCGTACCTCGTACTTTTCGAAAAATAGTCCCTACAATAATGGGTATTTTTTGAAATTTAACATGAAAAAGGCCTTTAGCGGGACCCTTTAGCAATTTTCTCGGGTTTTATGCGGTACCTATACCTACTTATAAAATACCTCAAAACAAAGTTGAAACCTACAAAATGTATTATATTATTCTTTGGTGTGCAATAAATGTCGACCGATAATGTATGTTCGAAGAAAAGTGTGTTTCTGTGACAGTTATGCACTCATTTTCATGGTTAATTATATTTTCCACAAAATATATACTTCCACAATTTTTACGGACGTTTCAGAGCTCATTCTACATGATTATTACCTTTCGAATAGGCCATTAACCATATTTTTAAGATGGATAGTATTCGAGTTACACGATGTGGAATATAGCTGTGGTCCTTTAGGACTCAGTGACGGTTAGTCCCTCTGGAATGCGTTCTCACAGATTTCGGGGATGTACGGCGGTAAGGTCGACGCTGTATTCCTCAGCTACAGTAAACGTTTAGTGTGAAACTTCATGAAGAAAATTCTGACAGCGACGAAAATGTTGATAACGCCGATTCTATTGAAATTCTAAATTTCAGCAAATTTTCTAGAGAAAATCATTTGTAATAATTTTTTTTATAAATATTGTGTACAGTAATTTGTAAAAAATGTTTCATGTTCTATTGATTTCATCAGTGGCGTAACTACCGCCGGTGCAATGGCCTGGGGCCCCCAGCTTTCTTTGCTTCTTTTGTTTTTTTTTATTATTTTGTTATATTTCATGGTACGCCGTACGTACGTAAAGTTGCGAACAAACAGTAATTACTTATTCTGTTATGATATTTTAAAATGGGAAATAGGGATTAAATATTTTACCATAAGAACCTTAAAATCTTTGGTAACGACTTTACAGGGCTCCTATTACTTTACAAAATTTGGGACCCCAAAATCTTACAATCCATCATTTGTTTTTAAAAGCATTAACAAAGAAATTGAACATATTGTGGTTTTGGGAAACTGTCGTTTTTTTCTTGCTTTCATGTCTTGAAAGGGGCCCAGCTGATAGTCTCGTTATAAGTAATTTATTACTTTTTTGTTAATTTTTGCACATTCTTTCTTCCTTTTTTTTATTGCAACGGGGGCCCCGACACCGACCATGCACCGGGGCCCCGGGAGGGATCGTTACGCCACTGGATTTCATAATGGTCTAGGACAGCAAGGCTAATACAATGCTATTTTATTCTTTTTTTTCAGTGTGAATCTGTAAATGCATAGGATAAAATAATAAAAAAAATAGCATCATATTAGCTCTGCTGTCCTAGATCATTATGAAACCAATAGTCCATTTATGATAATAATAATATTTCATTATAGCCCTCATGTTTCTTATTGTTATTATTTATTATTACGTCACTAACTCAAAATTTCCGCATAATTAACTGAGTAAACGAAAATATACATTTTTTACAAAATAATATCTCGGGAAATATTGCTTGCATGACATTCAATAACCAACTTTTTTTGTAGGAAATTTAATTCTTTTTAGCTTTTATACAATGCATTTTGTACGTAGGAGCAGTCAAATTTGAAATATTTAAAAAACGCGCAAAGAAACAGCACTTTTTCGAAATGAAAAATGACAGTTGCTGAAGAAATTCTATCTCAGAAACTATGGGACGTACGAGGATTAATAAAAAAAATTATGGGGAATTTTGTCAGCTACATATTCATTCTGAACGTTGATGCCCGTAAAATTAATACTTTCTGAAATATTAGCGAAAAAGCAATTTTGTCCGCCATTTTTTTAGCACCACTTCTTAAGCCTATATACCAATTTTTAGCTTTTCCCCAATTTTTTTCTTTATATTGCTGAAAATGATTTAATTTACCTGGGCTACCGTATCTCCAACAGTGTTGTACAAAATTCAATCAATACTGGCAATTGACAATTAAATTAACTAATTGTGACTATTTTTTATTTTGCATGATTACAATTAATTAATTGTTAGTTGTTCTGGAAATTAAAAATTAATTAATTGTTAGTTGCTCCGACAATTCACAATTAATTAATTGTTAGTTAAAATTATTAATTGTAATTGTCATTGCAATTAACAATTGATATTCATTATGATGACAATTAACCTGATATTTATTAAAAAGATGACAGATTGCTATATAATAATGCATCCCTTAAAAAATCAGATGTTTTTTATTTGTAACTACAGCTGGGACATTACGTTTTCAGGCAACACGCAATATATTTTGTTATTTCTTATTAAAAGCTTTTTACGATTTATATTTTTATAGAGATTGTGCAGATAATACATTTTCAATAGTTTACAAAGTATATTTGTGCACTCAATATTACAATACATGCATAAAGATATTTCAATTGCTCTTTTTATTTATTATAGGGTTTGTTTAAAAGTTTGGGACAAGATTGAAATGCGATCAGCTGTTATTACAAAATACTAGAATGATCTTCATAGTTATCTTTTTATTTAAATTTAAAAACTTTCATAAATAGTATTTAGTTAACAATTTTAGTCGTGATTTTTAATTGCAATTTGCGTATTAATTGAAAGTTTAATTGCAATTAAATTTAGTTGCAGTCTGCAATTAAGAGATTAATTGCGATTAAATATAACTGCAACTGAAATATCACAATTAAATCTGCAATCAACTGATTGATTAAAAACTTAATTGATTGATGCCCAACTCTGATCTCCAGCCGATTTTACGAATTTTTATGAAACTAATTGTTTTATGTAATTACGCTGTAACCTATTCGCCGCCGCCTTTCTATTAACAATGAATTAAATTGTTGATTTTTTAAAAGCAATAGAATTTGTAATTACATATTTTTTAAGCTTTTCACAAAAAATATTGTGTATATCTTGTCCGTGAAATTACTTAAGCTTAATAATCTGAATAAAAAAATAAAGAAAACTTAATTGCGAGAAATCCCAAGTGAATGCCCGTCTAAAAAATTGATAGGTACTTAAAGAAAGTGCTATATGAAATATTTAAGCAATCTAATATTTGCTAATGAACTAAACAATATTCTAATCGAAGCTAAGAAGAAACTTTTCAAACTAAAACAAATTAAGGAGAAATAGTTATTTATTAATCTACTCCGCACAAATACTGCAAATCCAGTCAATATATCAAAGCCAAACACTCTAAGAACTGCTACGCTGTGAGACAAATAATATTGTTAAAATTTCTTCCTTTTTAGGAATTTATAATACTACACGAATAATTTTATCACGTATCAGTCACCACGTGCATCGTAACCGCCGCGCTGCCGGCTGTAAGCTTACGCATGCTATGTATATAATAACGTCGCATTCGACCAAACAATTAATGAATATTACTTCATTATTTGTATGGACAAACGTAGTTGCCCAGAGCTCAGTCACGACATCTGGTTCAGTTGCACGAACTAACCAAAAAAGTAAGCGTATTTATTTTCAAGAGGCTGCGTATCTGTTTATTATCTGTGTCTAGGATTAAAAGTACATTCAGCCTAGAATTAAAAGTTTCTATTTGTAACAAAAACATCAGTTTTAATACAAGTAATGATGTTAAAACAAACATCTTTCAAGACGATTGGAAAAGAAATCGGCTTAGTTACCAAAAACACGAATAATTCTATATATTGAAAATTCATACTATAGAAATCTATAAATAATTAAATATTTAGATAATAACGTGATTTATTCAACTTTTTATTTAAAATTTATTAGCTAAATATATCCATATGTTACTAATTGACACAGAAAACCTGATGTTTCAGTTAATAACATTTATAATAGGTAGCATAATAGACCAAGTGGTAAGTTAAAATTGTCCATATCTGTTTCATAACACTCTACGCATAAACTATTAGAGGAAATACTATTTACATAAAAACCAGATGTCATGGAACTTCGATTTGAAAAGTCGTCAGCGGTTTTGCTCTTTTAATGGCGTTGGACAAAATTATTTTTTAATTTTAGTTAATTGGATTTGAGATTGTTTCGGGTGGGTTCAGAAGAAAAGCGCTTCAAACCGAGATGCATAAAATGCACTGATTGCACTAACACGTTTATAGCACTGTACCACTATTGATAAATAATTACTAGAGTGCTCGAAATGCCGGCTTCGCTAATTTCAATGTAATTTAATTTACTACACATATTCGGTACGATCAGAAGTGGTCATTGAATATCCTAGAATGTGCATAACTCACGTAGGAAAATGCCTTTGAAGGCTTTAGTCCTTTAGTCTCAAATATCTCGAGAAATATTCGAGATGCCGAAAATTTCATATTTTTCTGCAAATTTACAGATCATAAGCAGTGATGTATAACTTGTGGGGATCTCAGGGATACAATTTTTAAGCAAACTTAGAATTAGGAGGCAGTCTAAAATAGTATAAGATGATGTGCTTTATTCAATACATTTTGTATCACTGTACTCCTACCCCAACACTATATTAATCCCAGTTTATCGTACTATTTTTCTCATAAAGTTTGCCATATTTTTATGTAAATAGTATTCTCCCCCAGAGTTTATGCGAAGAATTTTAATAAACAGATATGAACAATTTTAACTTACCACATGGTCTATTATGTAGGTAAGCAAGTTTTAACATTCCTAGAGTATTAATTTAAAAGCAAAGTTATCCATTATTGTATTATTTTTGAAAAAAAGCAACACACTTTGTTTTGGGTACACTTGGACCTTAAAGAAGAACTACAACTTCGTACGAGGTACCTTACAGGATAGTAACATTTACGACCGTATGTATTTAAGTTTTTGATAATCTGGTACCATTTTAACGTTAACGAAATTTTGAGTGCATGCAAATTATTCAACTAAAATAACAAGCTATACAATATTACGATCAAAAACACACCAAGTTTTTTCACTTGATTCTACACAACTGAGCTGGCAGATTGACGATTTTGTCATCGTTTTCCTAGATATTAACAGTGAGAAGACAGACGGTAGGTAAAATATACAGTTCTGTTTGTTTACCATGCAATATAATATGTAACGCGTAAAAAAGCGTGCTGTACAATTGGTTGCCTATATGTGCCTAGTGCTTTCACTCGATTATTTTCAAATGCAACGTAGGGGAAGTATACATATTTGTAATTTATTTAATAGCACTGTACGTCATTGTACGATGCGCTCAAAAATCTCGGAAAATATCCACAGTCTTATAACAACCTTTCCTGTTTTCAAATTAATAAAATCATTTGGTAATTACTTAATTATTATTGACAAAACAACAAAAATAGTTAAAATATAATTTTTTATTCTTCTTTTAATCTAGTTACTTTGAGTAATGCACTTTTACATCTTAAGAACTAATGAGCGTTGATCCAGTCACGGAAAGAAGAAATTCTAGCGTATGCAGATGGGAAACCGATGGAACAACCCCATGCACTTCCGAAAGAAACAACACCTACTTCTTTGCCACCTACGACAAGAGGGCCGCCAGAGTCACCGTTGCAGGAGCTCTTGCCATTTTTACCGTTTAAGCAAATGTTGGAATCTCTAACGATGCTGAATGACCTTTTGCATTCTTCATTGGATATAATCTTATCAGATACATGACGTAAAACTGGGCTAATGCCTCCAGAAGAGTCGGAAGGTCTACCCCATCCAGATACTACGGCCTCTTCGCCATCAAGAGAATCGTTACCATCGTACAAAGAAATAGTTCCAGTTGTTTTGCCTTGAGAAATATTCGTTATTGTTAGTATTATGTTTTGCATATCGATTAAGAAAATCACAAATAATATGAATATAATTCATGATATATGAACTTACCATCAAGATTGATAGGGGTTGGAAGAGTGACAACGCAGACATCATTAGCGATGTTGAATGGGTCCCAGTCTTCGTGCACAGCGAGATTTGTTGAAGTAATGGCTTGTTGGGTTTCTTCTGATTGCTGGATGTTATGCCCACCAACGACTGCTTCGATGCTTTTTGCACTAAAATATACAAGTAGGTTGTGTTAAGTGTTCCTATACGTAATAAAATATGTTTTACCCATCGCAGCAGTGAGCAGCAGTAAGGACTTTATTAGCTGAAAGAATAGAACCGCCACAGAAAGATCTTCCATCAATGAAGCAAGCAGCCTTAAAAATATTAATAACTGTTACAAAAACTTACATACGATAATAATAATTATTAAAAATACATTAGTTGGAATGCACATGAGTAAATATATACTTACCATGTAAGGGAATTGATGGCGTTGAGCTTCTTGACCGTTCACAATCTTGGGCATTGCAGGTGGAGCAGCATCAGGGAAGACAACTCGGGCCTTGGGTGCATATTTGGATAAATCCCGATCGGCCTGTGTAAAGATATTTCAGTAATATAAAGTTTAATAAAATGGTGAAAAAAAACGTACCTGGGCCAATGCAACTAAAGCAACAACAACAATCATAAACTTCATTTTGGTTTGAATGAAGATTGATAATATGGCTGCTTTTTATAGTACTTTTTATCAGTTATTTTAAGTGTTTTTTTCCTATTGTAGTTGCTGATAAGATGAAATGATAGGTGTGGTAAGGTACATTGAATAATTTCTTTAAATTAATGTATTAATGAATTATTGTTTTGATTAGATATATACAAGGTGTCCCACAATGCTGTTTACACGCAATATCTCCCTTATTTGAAAAGATAAAGAAATCAACCGAAAACTATTGTAAATGACTCAAAATGGACCTTCAGAAAACATCCTTAAACGCTGGTTGCATAGCAACGTTTAAGAGATCATGCCAACTTGATTAATTTTTCAAATTGCACCCTATGTTTTTTTTCACGGAAATGTATTCTTCACTTCATTTTGCATACGGCAGTATACCTTACTTAATTATCTAATGTGCATTTAGGGGTTGAAAAAATATTTTTTATAAATTGTACACTTCATATTCACTAACTAAATTATTTATTTAAAAAATACTTTAAATGAAACAAACTACTTCAAACTTTTTGAAAACCACGAACTTATCTTAAACTTAACGCAAATGTTCAAAATGCCCTCCTGTAGACTCTACACAAGCTTCAAAGCGCCTTAGTAATTACCTTGTAGACACGGCTGTAATCATAGCCGGTGTAATTCTTGGGCATGCTTCACGAATTTGATTCTGCAGGTGATCTAAATTTAAAAGTTGCACTTGATAGACTACATCCTTGAGGTAGCCCCAAAGAAAGAAATCTAATGGTGTGAGGTCGGGTGAACGAGGGGGCCATGGAATTTAACCCCTCGTACCAATTCACCTATTAGGAAATATGTTATTTAAGTGCCCGGTCACGATTTGTGCATTGTGGGGAGGAGCCCCATGTTGTTGCCAAATTAACGAATTTCGCTCTTCTAATGGAACGTCTGCCATGAGCTCATGTAACGTATTTGTGAGGAAATCTAAGTACCTTTGTCCAGATAAAGTTCCTTCATAAAAATATGGCCCAATCAAGTGACCATTAAAAAGTCCACACCAAACAGTAATACCCCAAATTGTTTGAAAACGGGTTTGTTGCACCCAGTGTGGGTTTTCAGTTGTCCAATAATGGGCGTTGTGCGTGTTCATAACACCATTGTTGTGGAAACGACTTTCATCACTCCAACAAATTTGATTCAAGAGCTCTGGGTTGTCGTGCATAATAACGTATATTAATGCAATAAATTGCAATCTACGATCTAGGTCAGTTGGTCTCAATCTTTCAACTAGATGAAGCTTGAAGGGATGGTATCTGTGTTCTTTTAGTATCCTCTGTACAGTACTTTTACTTACTCCAATTTCTTGAGCTATGGTGCGAACAGAAACGTGTGGGTGGCACCCTGTATATTAACCTTTAATTCATAACTAAAAATTAAAACAAACTATTCTGATAGTCTAGCAGAATATTATTAAGGTTCTACTAATCCTATAGGAAAGGATTTCAACAAGACTCTTTAATATATAGCATTCGAAAAAGTCTCAATTAACAATTTTAACACTTAACTACTCCTATATAAAACTTTAAGTTAGATTTGAATGTATAACTAGACAAACAAATCTTGTTTTATTACTATAATCCTCCTATAAGTTCGGATCTGAAAAGCATCCAGGTAGTTGCAGCGACATACACATTCTACACCTCAGGTAGTCATGTACAATAAAACAATAACAAAATTGTTTGCAATGTTCATTTATTTAGAGAATTCTCATGTGTATATTTGTTAAAATTACTTTGTGTTGACTCTTCTATCTTTTTCTGTTTTAAGTAATAAAATGCTGACTCTAACTCCCGATTATAACTTGCTCCTTTGTATCTTCTTTTAAAAGTATTCGCTATATGGCAGTCAGAGTAAAATTTCTTTTGTTACTTTAATCCTATGTGTGGTTATGAAAGGTACCCGATACGCAGTAGCAACCGGCGTTTAGAATTTATGACAGGATTTGAAAGTGCTATAGTTGGTGCGCCAACACATGACCTGATAGTCATGTTCATAAATTTTTTAGGCAAACTTTATTCAGAGAAACATTACTGGCTTTTCTGTAAACTTGCTATATTGCAAACTGATTGAATTTGATACAATTCCATTGTACTCATTCTGCATTTCATGTCAGGTATAAAATAAAAGAAAAATAAAATTATTTATCAATGTTCATTTATTTTGAAACTTTAGTTATCTTTAGATAGTATATAGGTTATAACAACTCAAAGTCTTGCTTTAATCCAATCACGGAATGAGGAAACTCTTGCATATGCAGATGGAAAACCGATGGAACAACCCCATGCACTTCCGAAAGATACAACACCTACTTCTTTGCCACCTACGACAAGAGGGCCGCCAGAGTCACCGTTGCAGGAGCTCTTACCATTTTTTCCATTCAAGCAGATGGTGGAATCTCTAACGATGCTGAATGACTTTTTGCATTCTTCGTTGGAAATAATCTTGTCAGATACATGACGTAAAACGGGACTAATGCCACTAGAAGAATCGGAAGGTCTACCCCATCCAGAAACTACGGCCTCTTCTCCTTCCAGAGAATCATTACCATCGTACAAAGAAATGGCAGCGGTTGTTTTACCTTGAAAAGGACAGTTTTGTAAAATTTCATAAGTAAGGTATTCTTCATTTATTTTTAAATATACGTAGGTACAATATGAAAAACACTACTTACCATCGATATTAATGGGACTAGGAAGAGTGATAACACAAACATCATTAGCAATATTATATGGGTCCCAGTTCTCGTGAAGAACAATATTTCCTCGTGATGCAGTAATTGATTGTTGACTTGCTTCTGATTGTTGTATATTGTGCCCACCAACGACTACCTCGATAGAGTTTGCACTAAAATAATAAGTTGTAAATAAATTAAGTTGACTTTAATGTAACAAAAAAAAGTAACAAAGAATTTTTCGTACCCATCACAGCAGTGAGCGGCAGTAAGGACTTTATTAGCGGAAAGAATGGAACCACCACAGAAAGATCTTCCGTTAATAAAATTAGCAGCCTTGGAAAAAATAAACGTTAAACATTTTACGTATAATAATAGGATAGTTATAGAAATATGTTAACTAAGATACAAATGAATAAATGATGTACTGACCATATGTGGAAACTGATGGGGTTGGGCTTCTTGTCCGTTCACAATTTTCGGCCTTGCTGGTGGTGGTGCATCTGGGAATACTACACGAGCTTTGGGAGCATATTTGGACAGATCTCTGTCGGCCTGTAGTATATATATTTTTTATTAATTTATCGTTATATAGATTAATGAAAAATTATTACCTGAGCCAATGCAGCTAAAGCAACCAGAACAATCAAGAACTTCATTTTGACTATATCCGACAGTTAGTGATTAACCTAGCCTTTTATACTATGTTTTATCTAGAAATGTAATATAATTTTTGCAGTCGCATCTATTTTTTTCAGCTATATAGCAGATAATTCGATCTTATCAGTTACTGTGCAATATACCTATTGCAGTATTTCGTAGTTTTTTTTTCAATAAAAGGTTGATTTTGAAATCAGTAGTTTACTTAGCAAAATGTATGTAATTTTTCGAGCGATCTTTAAGAACAGATCTAACTAAAGTAAAAAAAAAAGAAAATTTTAATATTTCTGATCTGACAATCTTGACTTCAAGTCAATGTAAGCAGAATTTCACTCTCATGGTTTTTGTTTTTTATAGAACCAATTTTTAATCTTTTGTGACGTCTGTAATGTTAATCGATTCTATGTCAATGAAAATAGTATATGCACTATTGATTTCATAATGATCTAGGTCAGCACCACTAATATGATGCTATTTCTTAATACTTTCTTAGTGTAAATGCATAGGATAAAATAATAAAAAATAGCATCGTGTTAGCCTTGCTACCATAGATTATTATGAAACCAATAGTACATGTCAAGAATTGTCAATCGAAAATTAAGAACTGACTTGTGGGACACTTGTACAGTATAAAGCAAATCTGATGCTATTGTAATGCTACTGTATAATAATATTCGCACCCAGCGCTAATTGTTGAAAACAAACCATAGTGAGATTAATGGCACTCTACGAAAAAAAATAAGTAAGTTCGTTATTTAAAGACATAGACATCTATATTAATAAGTCGTCTCTTTACCTGTCTGTAGCATGCTCCTTCATTAAGTAGGTGGGTAGGTGGGTAAGTCGGGGGTGTTTGTTAATTAACGTGTTCAGGACGTACTTCAGCCGTCAGTAAAAGGATATGATATCCTTAGAATAAAGGAGTGTTCATAAGAACGGGTAAGCGGTGGGTACTTTTAATCGATATTAAGTATATAAACTTTAATTTGTATATGTAAGGTTAGTTTAAATAAGCACCTTTTAGTGATGTTAATGCTTGAAGCTACCAAGATGTTGCATTAGTTAATACATTGGATTAAAAAGTTCGAAAAAGTACTTAAAAATCAATATTCGAAATGTTTTAGAGTTTGTTGGGAATAAACAATACACAGTCGCAGCCTGCCTAAACATTACCCAGGCCGTCGATAGATCTGGATGGAACTAATATATAAACTAGTACAGTTAAATCTAGCTACATCAAATCAGTAATCCTCTCATTTTTCGAAAATAGAAGATTTACAGTACGCATCAACGCAAAATTATCATCATCAGAATATATTGATGCTGGCGTCCCCTAAGAAAGTGTACTCGGCCCCACCCTATATAACATCTTTATCCATAATGTCCCAATACCTGACTCCTGTAAACTAGCCCTTTTTGTCGACGATATTATCATTATAATACAACATACCAATCTAAAAGCAGTTATAAACCAACTACAGTTAGCTACCAGTGTACTTAGTAAATGGTTAAAAAAAATGATGTATATCTTTAAATTCTACCAAATGTACTTCCGAAATATTCGCCCTAAAACGTATCGAGAATCGCTCCAGTGTACAACTCGAAGGAATGGATATCCCATAGAATAACCCCAAAAAAGAATCCATTAAGTACCTAGGTGATACCTAAACGCTCGTCTGACGTGGAGTTTTCATCAACAGTAAATTGAATATCGCTTACTCTAGACCAAGACAATTATATCCCATGCTAAATCGACAAACACCTTTAGAAAAGGAATGCAGTATTCTACTATATAAAACTACTGTTACCCACAAAATGGGGGCTGCTTATTGGGAAACGGTAACAACCTTTAACCGCAGTTAAATCTGTCGGCTGCCAGCTAACTAGTGTGAGGTCGTGGGCATCACCAGAGGTCTTCTGTAATGGGCGCCAAGAGTCGAAAATAGCTCCATATTTGCCGACAAAATCTGAAAAGAGCAACACATTTGCGACTACTACCAATTTGGTCTACCTTTCCCAATACTGATTCCTCGATGGCTGTAAATATAAACCACAAATACCACACATATATAAATAATAAGTATTGAATTCAATTATATACAGTGCTTTATTAACAAACAAACAAATTAGCAAATCAGGTAAATCAATCAGGTATGATATTTTCAATCAAGGTGATTATTTTTATATACAAATTTGAACGGAGGGAGTGTCATGGATTCATGGAGTGTTTCCATTCATGGAGTGTCCACTATTTACTCTAAATCAATATAATAATAATCATTATAGATAAATAAATATAGACTAACAGTTCAAGTCTCAAAAATGTAACTGGCACAGTAAATTAACGCGAATACCTGTGATATAGAGATTGCGCAATCATTAGTCGTCAGATTTTAATTGTTTAACATATACGGAGCGAAGGTTTTACGTATACACACTCGCAAATATTCCTAACAAGGTAAACTGATCATATAATGTAAGTGCCTTTATATGCAATAGATACATAGATATCAGTGCTACACGCACACTGGAGAGAAACCATTTAACACAGAAACATTATAATATACAAATATACAGAAATGATTTATATTTACATTAAGGATTGTCAAACGTTATTACTGCTACAAATAGTTGCTATAATATAAAAGACTCACGATACAGGTGTTCTTCAAATCCGGATAGGAACGCCACCAGCCAGGTAACTGTACGTGGGCAAACTCAGCGTAGTAGTGTATAGAGGTAAAAATAAAAAGAATAATATAAAACAGAAAGATAAAAAAGGTCTGTAATAAATAAAATCAATTTACCAGAATGCACCAAGCAAACATTTTATAAATACCTTAGATAAAAGGTGACCTTCTGAAATAGTTATACCGCTCCCAAATACGGCTAACCTCGATTATATATCGAATCCTGTCAAAACAATTGCAGTATAAGAGACTCAATGTAAAGAAAAGCTAATCTACAAACTTAGGAGAGCGTGTTTCTAACATCCAAAAAAGAATTAGTGAAAAATCCCTTAGGGTACCAATAAAATTGGAAATCGCCAAAAATTAATCATAGATCTGCACAAATTCAATTCCTATTTCACGGCATAAAGGGAAAATTAATTTAACAGCGATGCCACTGAAACATTCTTTTTAAAGAAGTAGACACAGTGAAGTCTCTTATCAACAAGGAAGTTAGTTCCAAACTAAAATGGCAACTAAACAGAGAGAATGCAAAAATCCCTAAACGCTATACAATATAACACAAAAGCAAAGCTATACAGGCTGCTACAAAATTAGCACGTAACACTACTATATATATGGTGTGCAACATCGAAAACCAACATCAAAAAAATACAATCCTTCCAAGCAAAACAGTTAAAATTATGATCAACGCACCTTGGAACGCATGCGGAATCAACAAATCCATTACGAATTAGGAATAACTCAAATGGAAGAATGTTACTGCACCATAACTTTAAAATTAAAAAAGACTCCTATTTAAAATAACCTAAAGAAATTCCGTTGTGGGATTGCTATTTAGCATCTAATCTTTTCATTCCAGAAAAGAAACATCATGTCAAAAAGTCTGTCGCTCTGTGTTATGAAAGGTATGTAAACGAATGATGAACTGCTAATGTCTACACAAAGACGTTCTGAAACTTTAAATAATTATTTTATTTCATTTTATGATACAAAGTTTTGCGAAGTAGGGCTTGAGATAGTAAACTATTTGTTATTTTCTTATTATTATTTGACCCGATGAAAATTCTATTTTCTTAATTTTTCATTATATTCAATAAATTTATTTTATTAAATATATTTATACCCTACTATGGAACTTTTTGCTTGAACTTCAAATGTAGTTCCGTTGCCTGTTTTGCAGTACATGAAATTGTATGTCGATCCAATGTATGAAAGTCTTGTAGCGGCTAGCTGCTAGTCTCTCACCCATAGGTTCTAACATATCTGTTTAGGTTTTCCGCAGCTGCAACACAATTGTGGGATTTGTGCTGTACCTTGTAAGTCGACTGCAGCCGCACGACGAATAATAATAATTGACCCTCCCTTCTGCACAAGCTTCATAGTTTCTTGGATCTGGTAGCAGTACCAGGCAATGGGTAGTAGCAATTATTTTTATTATTATCTTCTATTCACGCGGACTGCCCGAAATTTATTCTTTCTCTCGTAGACAGTTTAGGTAGCTTCCTAATAGCTGATAGCAAAGAATAGTTAACAATTAATAATTAACTGGAAGATTAGTTTGTGTTCGTTTGCTTTGCTATTATGATTGTTTTAAATATCGCATCTTGTAATAGCAGGTTTTTTGTTTCAAAAGCTGTCGCGGTCGATACCGGCTTGACGGTAATACTCGTAAAATATTTTAAACATGAAAAACATTTGAAACACGTTAAAAATAATTAACATAAACGCAAAAGAATATTTCAATTTATTTGAAGCATGAGTTGTTTGTTACGATTTAACATAACTAGTTCAATTTTGTTGTAAATATTTTAGGGATGATCAACTATTTCCATATAATCATAACTTTTTACTAAATTGTAATAAAACAAGTATTAGGTTAGATTTTTGGCAATTGTTACTACTTCTGTGATTATTAACCTTAATTTAGTGTGTAGTTACTATTCATTACTATTTGTTTATGAGAAGTCTTCAATAGAGAAACTTTGTCGCAAGGAAAGATACTAATCAAAATTACAATAGCGGAAAGAATGTATAGTTTATTAATTCTACAGTGTAATTAGTAAGTTAACGTACTTTCTTTTAGGATGTGTTAGTGGAGCTCATTTACAATCGATTTAGCCTTCATATCATTTATACAAAACCCAATAGTTTTGAGATATTATTTTTGTTTTTTTAAACCATTTTACTAACATTTAAAATGAACGAAAATAACGATTTACCAAATTTTAGAAATAAATACCTATGAATGCATAGACGGTTGGAAATTTTTCTTAATAAGCCTAGGTTTAAGTTATTTCATTTTTATTTTAGTAAATTATTTAACTTAATTTTTGACGTATAACTTACGTTACTGTTTAAACCAACAAGCAAAACTCAAATATTAAAATAAAACACCTTTCATTGTTTTCTTAAATTTTAATTATTAGTAGTCCAGTCCATCAAATGAGAACTTTCGTGTGGATTGCGCAGACGAGGAAGAAAGACGACATTCAGGGTAAACGAGATGCAGCATCGCTCGTCTCCTACTAAACATTTTTACATCTGACTGTACCCGAAGTGTTCTGCCAATGCGCATGCTAAGGTCACACGAAGTTTGCGTTTGATGGACTGTAGTAGGGAAAAACAGAAAAGTTGAAATATCTCAAAAACTATTGATGTTTGCATAAAGGAAATTGTGGCTAAATCAAGTGTAAATGTGCTCTACTAACACCTAATAAACGAACGTCGGAATACATCGACTTATCAGTGACCCTGCATTAAAAGGTAGTGGAAAAGATGAATAATGGTACATACATCCAGAAATTTTTTTGAACACAGTGACGACAAGAATAAATGACAAAATCAGCAGATGGTTGAAGCAAATATTACTGTATAATGATTTGTAGGTATTGATGAGATATCTAAAATGTTACTCAACGAGCAACTTTTACAGACGCACAGCAAATGCATATTTATTAATCAAAGTCAATTCAAGTTTCTTTACAAATTTCTATTGCCTTATAGCACAAAATGAGCAAGAATAGATTTTTTTTAATTAATTGATAATAATCTGCAAAATAGATAATGTAACCTTTTTTTAGCAAGTTGCCATTTCCTGCTCTGGAGTGTATTTATCGCAGCTAATCTTCAATAACGGCTGAATAATAAGTAAGCACTTATAAACAAATTGTCGTATTTTTATCATTTCAATGAAAATCAATACTTTATCCTGCGTATGTTTTGAAAATTTCCAAATGATTCTAAGAAATCATCATAACTGTTAAAAATGTCAAACGGTAATAAATGTTTACTGGACAGGTTCATTGAATCAAATTTTTAGTAAATAATTTCGTTCTGTTTACGCTCCCTTTTTTGTTTTTGTAATTATTGTCAGTTTTGTAATAGACTTCTCAAATACAGCTTTTCCTTAAGTGTATATACCCTATGAACCAATAACTCTCCATGCTTATGAGCTAGCCATGTTTTAATTGACATTGGATAAACACAGTGTAATCAGTGAACCTTTGATTAAATCAACTTAAGATTACGTGTAAATAGGAATCTATTTTGTGTTTCTTTTAGTTTTTAGGGCCTTCTTTTACTACATATTGCTATGATATATTAATGTTTAATAAGCATCGCATTTGTGCGACAATTAAATTTTATGGTGATAAGCGCTGTACTAGTATACACTTTACACTTGATCACAAATTTATTTAAATTTAAAAACCACTATCACTTATGTTTAGTGTAGCAAGGCAAACTGAAAAGTTGTACAAAAACAAACACCACTTACCTTTGTGATGAAAGAAAATTTGCTCCGGCTATGATTTTAAAATCCAAAGACAAGCTCAAGAAAATTGCATGAGAAAATTTCAGGAGGGTCGCTCTTTGACAAAATAATAAAATATTGTTCAACTTATACCTGTGAAATTCAGTTAATGGACACAAAACAAGAAAAATACACAAAGAATCTGCTTTTTAACATTTAAAATATTTTATTAGCAAACACATGAAAAGAATGAAAAGAGAAACGAAAACAAAAAAATTCTTATTATCTAAAATGGATTAAATTAATTATTATTGGTGCCAATTCGATTTACCAAAATAAGAATTAAGAGACAGTCTGAATTTTCTTTATCTTGCTCAATTTTTATTTGATCAATCCCACGATCTTAAATTATAATTAAAAGAAAGAAACGAAATAAATATAAAGTTAAATTTTGAAAATAAATTTTTATATTCAAAAACTTTGCGCCACTCTTGGATTTTTGCACACACTATTATTATTTGGCAGTTCTCTGTAATAGTCAGTAAATTTACCTCTTTATTTGTAGAGTTGGTGAACACGCATTTCCATAATTGTTCTTGTGGGTCTTCTTTTGTAATTTATTACAACTATTAAATATTGAACAATTTTCCTCCAATACGTGAGTACATAAATCAATTGTCTATTTTCCAAAAAATTTTATTACATCCAGTTTTAATTTCCTTTCACCCAGAAATAAAGTACGTTTTCCAAAAAATTTTCTTCTTATAAATAAATAGTCCAAAAACCAAATTAACACTTCATTTTACTTTTTATTTAAATCACTTTAATTGTTCAATGTTATTATCATTATTAAACTGTTTAAAAAAATTCAATTTGGATGACATTTGTCATAATCTCACTTTTTTGACATTTCATTGACGTAAAATCTGTCACACATAACCTCAAAATTTTAACAAATTATTACATGATCCAACATGGCTTCTGCTTTATATGAAAATCAACAAGCAAGTAAGCAGATTTTTGATTTGCTTTTATATTTTTTCCAATAACAAATGACAAACGTCATTTCTCCACCAAAAAAATTTGGTAAGTAACCTAACAAGAACTACATAACCAAAATATTGTTAAAGAATTAAATTAAATGTTTAAACAAATTACATAATCGGAAAGAGGATAATTTTCCCTACATTTTGGTATATTGCATGTCTAACAAAAAGCAAATTTAACTCCAAGATTCAATGGCAACCATCTTGAATTTCCTGACGAACATGGTTTTTACAAAATTACAGATAATAACATTTTCACACCTTATTACTTTCTCTTTTTAGTATTAAATGAGTCCACATATTCTATCACACAATATTTACAACGATTTTGGCACCAAAACCTCAAATATTAACAAAACTTTACCATTTTAGCAGATTAGGTTAAAACGATACAAATTATAAGCTTCAACAGACTAAACCTTCTCTATATAGAGCTGCCCACTTGAGAATTCTATTGCTAAAGGTGCACTAGAATCTAATTAAGAATATTGCAGTAAAACATTTTGGCTGCAAATGCATAGATTAATGAAAATTATACATTTATCATGAAATTTAATGAATCGTTAAACCAGCATGGGATTTGCTTGGAATTTAACAACAAAAACCTTACAATGGCTTCAATTATGAAAAGCCAAGTTCAACGACTTAACGATATGCAAATCGTAACTTGTCAAAATAATTTTTCAGTTTTAAGTGAAAAATCCTTTTAAGATCTACTTCTTATTATTATCAAGTGATGTAGAGTGTAACCTTTTACCTATTAAGTAACAAATTAATTTATTCCACTAATATTTGGGCAAGTTCAATCCAAACCCCTAAATTTATAGGCAACCCAAATGGCATATTCAATTATGAGTGCTGAAATCACAGCAATATGTATAGTCATTTCTCTACCATTTATAACTTGTCATGGGTTTCTGATTAAGATGTCAGTGAAGTTCTATGTACTTAGACTAATTGACCTATTTCTTAGACAGGAGTCTCATCAATATGCATTTAAAATCTATATTAACAAAATAAGATCTCGAAGATTATATTATTGAAACCTGCATTCAGTTAAGCAAGTCAGTACAGAACAAAATTTACAGTTACAAGCGCAACACCAACACGTAATTATCTCTTTTAGTATAGGAGACTATTTAGCAAGAGTGGCAGATATCTCTATCACTTTAACTAAATTTATGTCTCGATTTAGTTTTTACAACGTTTGTTTTGTTTTTGACCTAAACCTTTTATTATTTAAAAAAATGTATTAAATTACTTTAATAATACGGTTTTCATTCAATAATCTTAAATAGTTTTATTCTCTGTGAAGCATACCTACGAAATAAGTCTTATTAGGTGTAAGTAACGTCCAATAAGCAGAATATTCTCATTCTGATGTACTACAGTTATAACAAGTTTTTTAAATAAATCATTCTTCTATCTTTTTAAGATATATTTTATTTTGGCAGATACTTTCATATACGTTACATATCTTGAACATTTTTTATTATCAGAGTTTGTTAAAATTCCAATTCTATACATAAACATTTTTTTATTTGGTCTATCAACACTAATATTATAAAGAGCTAAAATTTGTTTGTTAAATTGTTCGGGATAATCTCAGAAATTGAACCGATTTGACAAAATTTTTCACTGCAATACTGTAGTCAACTAGTAGTAAATATTTCTGTATCTTTTTTGATATTATTTATCATAACAAAATTCTAGTTAATTTATTTATTGAGAAGCTTCTCGAGATTTTTAATTAACTAATTAATATTTAATTTGTGATCTTCAAATTATTGTTTTTAATAAAAGTACATTTCTTATACATTATTTATTGAAGTGGCTGATAATATCTGACTGTTATTCATTTGGTTTTTTTGATCATTTTTTTTAATACCTTTTTAAGAGGTGTTTATTTTTCATGGTTCATTTATAAGCTTTAAAGCATGTAGCACCACATAAATAATAAAGTAAGTATCCGAAGACATACATAGACAGGATACAACATCTGTATCCTTTAGCAAACCATGAACCCCGGATTCCTTTCAATTTTTTCTTTTGGGCATTTTCGCAAATTTATGTGTACTATTGGTTTCATAATGATCTAGGACATCAAGGCTAATATGATGATATTTTTTATTCTTTTTTTTTCACTGTGAATGTGACTTCATTAACAACCTTAAAAGTCAAAATTGAAATATCTGACAGCTGCTGTTTAAAATGTTTATGTACTTATGTATTTCAAAAATTAACATTAATCAATAAAAAGAAAATAAGGTTTAAGTAGAAATTTAATAAATAATGTTCAAGGGTCTATAAAAAATTACTAATACTTGGTTGTTCCTCCATTAGCCTCTATAACAGCTCGTAATCTATCTGGCACTGAATCAATTAAATTTTTAATATAATGGTCCTGCTCATCAAACAATCTTTCCCACGTATTTTCAATAATCTCCCACAGCTCTTCTTTATTTCTACATCTTACTCTGGTTTGTTTTATACGTCCTACCATCCAACACCAGACATTTTCTATGGGATTTAGATCAGCTCCTTTAGCCACCCAGTGCATCACATTAATATTATTCGTTCGCAACCAATTTACAATTGGGTATGCTGTATGGATTGGACTATTATCGTGTTGAAAAATAAAGTTATTTTCAGGATACATATCTTGAACGGATGGTAACAACATTTTCTAAAATGTCCTTGTACTTTCTTGCAGTAGATCGCTATCCAATTCTCCAACATACTCCTGCTCCTCTCCAACTAATCCACACCCAAACATTTATTGAAAAACGTCCCGATCTGTCACAAAAATTAACATAATTTTCATTAAATCTTGATTTAGGTGGTCTGTGTACACGAATTTTGCCATTGTTGCATGATTGGAAGGTTTTTTCGTCTGTAAATATAACATTTTGCCAGAATTCTAAATCATTATTGATGTGATTCAAAGCAAACAATAATCGGGATTGTCTATGATGTTCAGTTGAAGAAGGTTTATTTGCAGCAGCGCAGTTTTTAAGAACAGATTTTTTAATTCTTCGGCATGCAGTGGATTTTGATCCTGGAAAATTTGTGTTGATTATAGCATTTCGAGCTGTTTTAAACGGGTTGTTTATTAAAAATTGAATTAAATTATTGTCTTCATCCATAGTAGTTTTGCAACGCCGTCCTGTACTTTTCTCGGATTTAATTGTTTGTTCATTCTGCCAACGCTTTTTTTACTTTTACTTTGTGACGAAGTATAAAATAAAAGAAAAAACTCATAACAAAATTAAATCAATTCATTATTCTAAAAATTTATTATTCCAAAAATATGTTACAACAATTATTACAGAACTCATTTCTAAATTATTTGACCCAGTAATAAAGATAAACAAATTGATTTCAAGTATGACATGAAGCTACTCTGCAATTTGTAAAGTGTGTCATAATGCTAGCACAGCATTATTGCTCACAAAAGTAAGTAGTGCTGACTCTAGCATTATGACACTGCCCTGATTAATTGGGACAAGTTGGCCATGCTTGATTGCAAGAAGAAATGATAGTAGGGATGAAGAGTCAAGATGGAAAGTGACAATCGAAAAGGATAGTCAGTTACATGGTGAGATACAAGCAGAAAAGTCCTTCTCGATTGTCATACCCAGTGTGAGGGAAATGGCCCTAAAAGTTATAATTAGTTGGTAAGTAAAAATCATGTTAATTATATTTAGAATTAGTTATAGTTATGAGTTAAGCAAATTCATTAAATAAAATTAGTAAATTAGATGAAGAGTGAGTGCATTTATTTTTATTCGTAACATGGTGGAGACAAGTAAGAACGAAGCGAGCCTAGCTTCGTAACAATAAAATTATCATTCGTAACATGGTGGAGGCGCCGAGTTCTTGTTCCGTTGTTGAGGATTCTTCACAATCTTCAACAGTCACCTCTTGCAAAGTGCATTAGTTAATTCTAAAACAAAGAAAACATGTAGCAAATTTTAATATTAAGAATCATCAACAGGTTATTCATAGTTTAATGTTTTATGCATTTTGTTTTAGTTTAGTGCATAATTTTAAACAATGCACTTACAATTACAATAAAATGAAAATGAATTAAAATAGTGTCATTAAGTAGATAGGAAGTTTAGGGTACACTTGCATAACATGAAGTAATTAGTATTAATAAAGTAGTATAATTAAATAGATAGGAAGATTAGGGTACATGGTACATATTGGTGAAGCATAACAAGAAGTAATTATGGAAATCCCTAGGTATAACCATACATGGTCAAACAGCATAACAAGGAATGGCAGACCCAGGTACTTCAACTGCAGCAGGCAAGGAGTATATGCTGCATCATGCTGCAACAGGCCACCCCGATTCGTTAGCATGAGAACAGAGAGAAATGGGTACTACAGACCCAGATCAAGACACAGAAACCAAATTTAAGAGGATAGGGCTCGTAGGGATAAAATCTTATTAATAAAAGGAAAAAAAATTGTAAGTATAAAATTATGAATTAGAATTGGTTAATTAATTTTATAGGACATTTAACTATAAAAAGGGATGTAGTTATAATAAATAGAGTAGGATGACATTGCATAGATAGGATATAGATAGAATATACAGCAAAGAATTAAATAAAATTTTTATTCAAAGTGCAATTGGGGGTAACTGCACAAGGGAAGAAAATAAGTTTGTTTTAGGACTCTCTTTAGAAGATTCATGACCCAGATGGGACCATAGTGTCCAAGGAACAGCTACAAAATCATTAACATATGAAACAAAATGGATTCTAATAAACGAGGAAGGAAATAGGAAAAAATGTTGTTCGCCAGCAAAGATTTCAGAAGATGAGAAGAAAGTTGTATTAAAAGTTTTTTATTGTTATTTGAAAGTACCTCTTATCTCTGTCCAAAGTGAAGAGCGATCAGTGTAACCTTGAGCAGTATGGATGAAGATTTTCAAGTCATACAGTAACCTGCAGTACCTTAACAGCCTACCTTGGTTGACACCTCTAGGATAGGACCTTGGACTGCATCAGGTGTTGGTTATATACTGGATCAATTAAAGATAAAAAAGGTAATTATAATTTATGTTTATTATATATCGAAATGTGCAAAAAGGAATAATGTCAAAGTCAAAATAAGAATAATTTGTATAAGAGTGATTCATTGAAGAATGGGGACCCCATGACATCACTGCATTGCAAATTGTCCAACAGCTCTTTGTGTTTTAGTGCGCACAAATTTACATCTTACAAAAAATACAAAATGCTGTGGAAACAATTGGTAATTCACTGATAGTCAGAAAATATACAAGATGAATGAATGAATAAATGAAGAAATGCACAAATGAAAGTATGTCCACTGAGTGGAACAATATGTAAAAAGATGAATAAAGTATGTCCACTGAGTAATATGTGAGACAATGAGAAATTAGATGAATGAATGTAATTTGAGATATACTTGGACATAGGTGTCAAATTTTGGGATAGAGGATTCAAATGAAATGTGTGTGCGAAATGATACAAATTTAGGTAAATGACTGATGAGAGCAAATAAAGAGTAAATAGAGTCCAGTTTCAATGTTTAAATTATTAAATTTTAACAAAGATTTATAGATTCATGGATAAAACAAATTAGGTTTTTAAAGTTAGCCAAAAAGGCAAGTATAAATAAATTGTTAAAAGTGTAAAACATGTGTTAGATACACCAAATAGTGTAAAACTCTAAACACCTAATTCAACAATAAAGGTCAAACAATATTCATAAGTATTCCATGTCAAATAATTACCATTTTCAAACCATTAGTTAATAAGATTCTTATAGTGCTTGTATTACTTTTGCTAAAATGTAGTAAGATATTAAACATATAATTATTAAACATTAACAGAAAAGTTGAAATAGGTAATATTTGACGTTTAATAGAATAAGTAGCTAATTAATAAAATAATTAAGGAAAAAATATTATAACTCTTTAAATTAACATAAAACAAATTTGTAACACACTTGTTTCTTTGCATGAAACGACAATCGCATGGAACTTACCATCTACAAGTAGAGCAGACAACATACCACAGAGCACCAAGATCGCATCATCACAAAAAGGGAATAACCATAATACAACCAATCTAAGGGTGGAAAAAAAAACGCCTTCTGAAGTTCATCACCGATAAACATTAGCTGAAATGTTGCCAATACATTAAAGGAACACAGATAAAATCATACCTACCTATGCCGAAGTCAACAATCCAGTAGACACATGTTTGTCTACATTGTATGAGGAAGCCAGTTACTTCATTACAAATCAGTGTTGGCAATTCAAATCTTCATTTCAAGCAGCTTCACTTCACATTCTGGATGGACTGTTCATGAATTTTCCTAATTACCGCACATTTAACATGTTCAATGTGCATTGGGATTTAGCATACACATATTGGCACCTGAAGACAAGAAATAATGCATTTTCTTGGAAATCATTGCGTTGTATTTGCAACGTGTCATACAAATATATACTTTGGTAAACGACATCAGCTTTTATGTCTAACTTCAGTTAAAGGCATGCATTATTCAATTCTGAATTTGTGATGGACGAAAACAAAAAACTTAATCAACTTACCAGTTCGTGTGTGATTTTGTGAAAATGTTCTCGAAAAATTGCGTGGAAAAACTTATTACTAAAACTGTTCACGTAAAAAGACATTCGAATTTGTTGATCTTGCACTTTTGAATAAGTCGCGTGTGCGCAATAGACAGAATGACTGTAACTCGAAAAATGTAGTGCGTTCCGTAATGTACAGTAGTGGACCATAAAGACAAAGGTTGCGTTGCATACATAAACTGATAAATATTAGGTTTAATAAGTTCTAATTTAAAATTATTAATAGACGTTTAAATGTAAAACTAGATACAGTTAATGTTAATTTGTTATTGTAATCGCATCTATTTCCAGTTTTTTCTTTTTCATGATAATTGTGTTATACCTAATTATAAGATTTTTTTTTAGGATAGGTTTTAAATTAAAATTGTAAAGGGCCAATTCTCAATTCTTTTTAGATGAACAATAATTATTTCAAATTCAGTTACATCCATATTGATGTATGTATAGACAAACTTGCAATCAGGCTGATGGCTACAGAAGTTAATTGCTGAAGGAGCGGAGTGCGTGCCAGGGGCGTCACGCTTACCAGGCCGGGTCATGTGACGAAGTATAAAATAAAAGTAAAAACTCATAACAAAATTAAATCAATTCATTATTCTAAAAATTTATTATTCCAAAAATATGTTACAACAATTATTACAGAACTCATTTCTAAATTATTTGACCCAGTAATAAAGATAAACAAATTGATTTCAAGTATGACATGAAGCTACTCTGCAATTTGTAAAGTGTGTCATAATGCTAGCACAGCATTATTGCTCACAAAAGTAAGTAGTGCTGACTCTAGCATTATGACACTGCCCTGATTAATTGGGACAAGTTGGCCATGCTTGATTGCAAGAAGAAATGATAGTAGGGATGAAGAGTCAAGATGGAAAGTGACAATCGAAAAGGATAGTCAGTTACATGGTGAGATACAAGCAGAAAAGTCCTTCTCGATTGTCATACCCAGTGTGAGGGAAATGGCCCTAAAAGTTATAATTAGTTGGTAAGTAAAAATCATGTTAATTATATTTAGAATTAGTTATAGTTATGAGTTAAGCAAATTCATTAAATAAAATTAGTAAATTAGATGAAGAGTGAGTGCATTTATTTTTATTCGTAACATGGTGGAGACAAGTAAGAACGAAGCGAGCCTAGCTTCGTAACAATAAAATTATCATTCGTAACATGGTGGAGGCGCCGAGTTCTTGTTCCGTTGTTGAGGATTCTTCACAATCTTCAACAGTCACCTCTTGCAAAGTGCATTAGTTAATTCTAAAACAAAGAAAACATGTAGCAAATTTTAATATTAAGAATCATCAACAGGTTATTCATAGTTTAATGTTTTATGCATTTTGTTTTAGTTTAGTGCATAATTTTAAACAATGCACTTACAATTACAATAAAATGAAAATGAATTAAAATAGTGTCATTAAGTAGATAGGAAGTTTAGGGTACACTTGCATAACATGAAGTAATTAGTATTAATAAAGTAGTATAATTAAATAGATAGGAAGATTAGGGTACATGGTACATATTGGTGAAGCATAACAAGAAGTAATTATGGAAATCCCTGGGTATAACCATACATGGTCAAACAGCATAACAAGGGATGGCAGACCCAGGTACTTCAACTGCAGCAGGCAAGGAGTATATGCTGCATCATGCTGCAACAGGCCACCCCGATTCGTTAGCATGAGAACAGAGAGAAATGGGTACTACAGACCCAGATCAAGACACAGAAACCAAATTTAAGAGGATAGGGCTCGTAGGGATAAAATCTTATTAATAAAAGGAAAAAAAATTGTAAGTATAAAATTATGAATTAGAATTGGTTAATTAATTTTATAGGACATTTAACTATAAAAAGGGATGTAGTTATAATAAATAGAGTAGGATGACATTGCATAGATAGGATATAGATAGAATATACAGCAAAGAATTAAATAAAATTTTTATTCAAAGTGCAATTGGGGGTAACTGCACAAGGGAAGAAAATAAGTTTGTTTTAGGACTCTCTTTAGAAGATTCATGACCCAGATGGGACCATAGTGTCCAAGGAACAGCTACAAAATCATTAACATATGAAACAAAATGGATTCTAATAAACGAGGAAGGAAATAGGAAAAAATGTTGTTCGCCAGCAAAGATTTCAGAAGATGAGAAGAAAGTTGTATTAAAAGTTTTTTATTGTTATTTGAAAGTACCTCTTATCTCTGTCCAAAGTGAAGAGCGATCAGTGTAACCTTGAGCAGTATGGATGAAGATTTTCAAGTCATACAGTAACCTGCAGTACCTTAACAGCCTACCTTGGTTGACACCTCTAGGATAGGACCTTGGACTGCATCAGGTGTTGGTTATATACTGGATCAATTAAAGATAAAAAAGGTAATTATAATTTATGTTTATTATATATCGAAATGTGCAAAAAGGAATAATGTCAAAGTCAAAATAAGAATAATTTGTATAAGAGTGATTCATTGAAGAATGGGGACCCCATGACATCACTGCATTGCAAATTGTCCAACAGCTCTTTGTGTTTTAGTGCGCACAAATTTACATCTTACAAAAAATACAAAATGCTGTGGAAACAATTGGTAATTCACTGATAGTCAGAAAATATACAAGATGAATGAATGAATAAATGAAGAAATGCACAAATGAAAGTATGTCCACTGAGTGGAACAATATGTAAAAAGATGAATAAAGTATGTCCACTGAGTAATATGTGAGACAATGAGAAATTAGATGAATGAATGTAATTTGAGATATACTTGGACATAGGTGTCAAATTTTGGGATAGAGGATTCAAATGAAATGTGTGTGCGAAATGATACAAATTTAGGTAAATGACTGATGAGAGCAAATAAAGAGTAAATAGAGTCCAGTTTCAATGTTTAAATTATTAAATTTTAACAAAGATTTATAGATTCATGGATAAAACAAATTAGGTTTTTAAAGTTAGCCAAAAAGGCAAGTATAAATAAATTGTTAAAAGTGTAAAACATGTGTTAGATACACCAAATAGTGTAAAACTCTAAACACCTAATTCAACAATAAAGGTCAAACAATATTCATAAGTATTCCATGTCAAATAATTACCATTTTCAAACCATTAGTTAATAAGATTCTTATAGTGCTTGTATTACTTTTGCTAAAATGTAGTAAGATATTAAACATATAATTATTAAACATTAACAGAAAAGTTGAAATAGGTAATATTTGACGTTTAATAGAATAAGTAGCTAATTAATAAAATAATTAAGGAAAAAATATTATAACTCTTTAAATTAACATAAAACAAATTTGTAACACACTTGTTTCTTTGCATGAAACGACAATCGCATGGAACTTACCATCTACAAGTAGAGCAGACAACATACCACAGAGCACCAAGATCGCATCATCACAAAAAGGGAATAACCATAATGCAACCAATCTAAGGGTGGAAAAAAAAACGCCTTCTGAAGTTCATCACCGATAAACATTAGCTGAAATGTTGCCAATACATTAAAGGAACACAGATAAAATCATACCTACCTATGCCGAAGTCAACAATCCAGTAGACACATGTTTGTCTACATTGTATGAGGAAGCCAGTTACTTCATTACAAATCAGTGTTGGCAATTCAAATCTTCATTTCAAGCAGCTTCACTTCACATTCTGGATGGACTGTTCATGAATTTTCCTAATTACCGCACATTTAACATGTTCAATGTGCATTGGGATTTAGCATACACATATTGGCACCTGAAGACAAGAAATAATGCATTTTCTTGGAAATCATTGCGTTGTATTTGCAACGTGTCATACAAATATATACTTTGGTAAACGACATCAGCTTTTATGTCTAACTTCAGTTAAAGGCATGCATTATTCAATTCTGAATTTGTGATGGACGAAAACAAAAAACTTAATCAACTTACCAGTTCGTGTGTGATTTTGTGAAAATGTTCTCGAAAAATTGCGTGGAAAAACTTATTACTAAAACTGTTCACGTAAAAAGACATTCGAATTTGTTGATCTTGCACTTTTGAATAAGTCGCGTGTGCGCAATAGACAGAATGACTGTAACTCGAAAAATGTAGTGCGTTCCGTAATGTACAGTAGTGGACCATAAAGACAAAGGTTGCGTTGCATACATAAACTGATAAATATTAGGTTTAATAAGTTCTAATTTAAAATTATTAATAGACGTTTAAATGTAAAACTAGATACAGTTAATGTTAATTTGTTATTGTAATCGCATCTATTTCCAGTTTTTTCTTTTTCATGATAATTGTGTTATACCTAATTATAAGATTTTTTTTTTAGGATAGGTTTTAAATTAAAATTGTAAAGGGCCAATTCTCAATTCTTTTTAGATGAACAATAATTATTTCAAATTCAGTTACATCCATATTGATGTATGTATAGACAAACTTGCAATCAGGCTGATGGCTACAGAAGTTAATTGCTGAAGGAGCGGAGTGCGTGCCAGGGGCGTCACGCTTACCAGGCCGGGTCATGTGACGAAGTATAAAATAAAAGTAAAAACTCATAACAAAATTAAATCAATTCATTATTCTAAAAATTTATTATTCCAAAAATATGTTACAACAATTATTACAGAACTCATTTCTAAATTATTTGACCCAGTAATAAAGATAAACAAATTGATTTCAAGTATGACATGAAGCTACTCTGCAATTTGTAAAGTGTGTCATAATGCTAGCACAGCATTATTGCTCACAAAAGTAAGTAGTGCTGACTCTAGCATTATGACACTGCCCTGATTAATTGGGACAAGTTGGCCATGCTTGATTGCAAGAAGAAATGATAGTAGGGATGAAGAGTCAAGATGGAAAGTGACAATCGAAAAGGATAGTCAGTTACATGGTGAGATACAAGCAGAAAAGTCCTTCTCGATTGTCATACCCAGTGTGAGGGAAATGGCCCTAAAAGTTATAATTAGTTGGTAAGTAAAAATCATGTTAATTATATTTAGAATTAGTTATAGTTATGAGTTAAGCAAATTCATTAAATAAAATTAGTAAATTAGATGAAGAGTGAGTGCATTTATTTTTATTCGTAACATGGTGGAGACAAGTAAGAACGAAGCGAGCCTAGCTTCGTAACAATAAAGTTATCATTCGTAACAATAATACAGTATTCTTGTTTATGTTCATTTGCTCTGCAATTTGTCTAATGGGTAAACCTTGTTCAACCGCAGCAATAATACTTATTTTTTCCGATTCAGTTAATCTTCTAGCCATGTTTTTTGAAAAAAAAACTATTGTCAAAACTTTGACGTTTCTAAATATCATAGCAGCCTCAATATGACTTAAGTACGTTTTACAATAGAAAATTTTAAGTGTCTTAGATCATTATGAAATCAATAGTACTACGTACTCTTAAGAAATTATTCTTCGGTCGCGTGGGCCACGATATCGTCAACTGTTCGTATTTTTGGTTCACATCTACAAAATAGATGCTGTGTAATACAACGGGAAAATATCTAGAAATTCTAAAATCTCACAGGGATCCAATCTTGGATCCATAATCTTTATAAACAACTAGGGAAACCTCGTCAAGACATGCCGGTCAACAGCATAGAAGGATTTCCCTATATACAACATTCGATGTGTGATTACAATCCTTTGGAGTTTCGTGAGTGACTATTTAAATAAACGCAACCAAACATAACCAGTTGAAAATTCTAAGCCTAGCACTCCTCTCTCCCAGCTTACCCTCCCCTCTGCCGACCTATATTCCTCTCTGGCTTACCCCTCCCCGACGGTTTATTCTACATAAATACACACATACGGAAATCCTACCTTACGAAATGATAAGAATAAAATCAAAAATCGATCTCGTTTCAAACATTCTTGAAAACATCTATTAGTACATATTTCAAAAACATGACATAAACATAGTGTTGGCAAATTTCCTGCCTTTTATACAAACAATATGAAACTACTCTGAATAGGCAATTGCCATCAGCTATTATTTGTATAATTCGTCTGTTCATGATTTTCAACTATGCGAATTTTGTCTACGCTTAGTAATGATGGAAGTGGACGGTCGCATCACCCTTTATATTAGAGGCGAAGAGTACTTACGAAACTTGCCACCGTGGAAGGTGAGAGAGCGCCCCTAGTGAATGTCCTAGAGTTCCTATATAATAATAATAGGTTATAAAAGATAAGAGTTAGGACATGTGGATCCAATGTCAAGAACGACTTGATTTCTCATAAACTATTTTCACCTATCAACTTTCAGTTGTTTGATTTGACAAATTGTTTCTTGACAAAATATGTAGATCGATGTCAATAAATTCTTTGATTCAACATTATTATAATACTCTCAATATTTATTTACTAATAAAAAATACATATTATTATTAAGATAATTTAATAGTATAAAGAAGAATGTGTATTAGGATGTAAAGTAATGTAAATTTTGTTATACAATCTAAAAAACAAAGTGTCAGACTACTAAGATCATGTAATCCTTGACATTGGATCCAGCCAATTAAAATCCGGCATCGTACATGTCTCAACTCTTATTCTTATTATTTAATATTATTATAAAGGAACTCTAATGTCCGATTCGCGCGTCTCAAATTAAACATTTTAAAGTTTTTCAAATTAAAAATAGATAAAAATTAAGTAGTGTTCATTAATCTACACAACGAAAGCTTTAATTAATTTCTTTAAAAAAAGAAACGCGTAAATCGGCTTGGTGGATCTCTCAAACGAACTGGAACAAAAATAAGCATTGCGTTTTAAATATATAGATTTGCCTGGCGTGTTAAGATATGCAAAATGTTTAATGTATGCGGATGATTCAAAGTTCTATTTTCTTATTGAATCTCATGCAGACGCTCTATAATTTCAAAGTGATGTATATAAATAATATATTTTACATTAAATTATATTTAGAATGTAAATTTATAGAGAGAATTATACCACGCTGGCTGGGAATCGAACCTAGGACCTTTCGCTATATAGACTGATAGTGGCCCGGTAGCTCAGAGGCAGAGACGCCGCTGAAACATGTTGGGTAGACAGCGATTTCTTTTTTGGGGAATCTGTTGGGAGCTAGGTAGTGAGTTTAAAACTCAGCTTCGGGATCGCACCCCCCCACCGGTCAATCGGCCACTGTATTGAAAATAAAGGTGCAAAAGCAGTGAGGACATCTCGGTAACCGTGGGTCGTACAATAATTTCTTACAGAGCTTTTTTGTAGCAAATTAAATGATTCGCAACTTTTATTTATAACTGTTTTATGTAGCATTATTAATAAAGCAGAAAAGAAAATGTTTTGAAACTTTCTGTTGGAATGTAATAATTAACTTTTTTTCAAGCTTTTAACAAGTCTCTAATTAAGCTTATGAACAAAAAACATATGACATATTGCAGCCGTCTTTTGTTATAGTATCTAGTATTTATAAAAGTAATTAACAACACCGCTATACAACTCGACAAATATTAATTTTATAGTAAGAATGGCAAACCTTATATAAATTTGTTAATATGTACTATATAAATTATTAATACAAGGTGTCATGAGTAAGAACGCATTAATTTTAATGGGTGATAGAAGACATCAACAGGAACAAAAGAGTCTTAATAATTTTTTTTCTATGTTAATAGGCTTTCGAGTAATTTAGAAAAAACCATTGCCATATCTGGCAACCTTGCTTAGGTATAATAGCAGCTGGGTCTTGTTTTAGAAAATAAAAACAAACAAACCGATGATGCCGTTGTTTAAAAATAATAAACATCCGAAGCAGATTAGTTGGGTGACTAATTCTACGAAAATTGTAATCCGCACTGTTCTTCCGTAAACAAAATTTGTACGTTGTACGTTAAACACACGCTGATCCAAAACAAACCAACTGTAAAAATAAAACAATAATTGACCTACATTTTATATTTATTAATTTCCGGAATATTTTCAAAATTTCATGACGTATTCGTTTTTTATCAAAAAATACTATCTTGTGTAAAAACGATTTTGATTAAGGCACCTAATTACCATAAAATTAAAGATTTTTTAATGCAGCCAAAACAAGGTGTCAACCTAATAACCTAATTTAAATTAGATAAATCTTCTCTTTAAAAGATATTCTCTTATAAAATCATTAAAAACTCTTATTAGATAAACAGCAACTCATGCGTTATTGACAAATTATTATTTCTAAGTTCGACAAACTACAAACTCAGTATTACCTCACTCTAAAAAGGGTATTATTTACACAGCTGTGATCAGGCATTGACCCAAATATTATTAATTACTAGGTTCTAAACAAAACGTGCTTTATATTAATGTCAACAAACTTCCACATCAGCATTTTGTGCGAATGTGGAGCAAATTTTATTACAAACTTTACAGGGTTGTCACGTTTCTTAATTGAGTAAAATGAATTTTGAATTGTAAAAGGAATTCAATTTCACGCGGAAACGACATACGATACGATAAAATGTCATTAAGGTTTGTTGTTGTGATAGATGAGATACATCTGCCGACAAAGCGCCATAATTATAGTACTATTATTAATGCGGCAAAATGATTAAAGTTTCCAACTTTATTATTTTTTTCTGAAAAAGTATAAGACTTTTTTGTTCGTTTTGATGTCTTCTATCACCCCTTAAAATTAATGCGTTCTATCTCCGGACACGCTGTATATACTGATACTATAAGTTTTATAGAATGATGATGGATTTATTTATATCACTTCATTTTATACCTACCCTTATTCTTACTTTTAATACCCTTTATATAACTAGGTGTTGCCATAAGAATACTTAATAAAGAAATATGGTAGGGAGACGTAATGGTTACTATTTTGGGGATGGGGGGTTGTTTTCTATTGTAAATACTATGGGTGGTATTTTTGATTTCATTTATTGTCAGTTTGTTAGGATAATGAGTTGTTTTTAAAATATTTTTCACAGTTTATATATTTTCAGGTCTGAAATTGCGATCTGGTTCTCACGCGGTTCATAGATATACTTTGTATTTTTCAGACAGTAAATTGCTAAACCAATTTATTTTTATTTCGGTAACAGTTTGATCCTATTTTTTAATTAAATTAATTCTTGCTTTGCTAACGTTTATTTTAACTTATTTCTGTTGTCTATACTATAGTTTACCATCGTAAAATTACTCTCTCTTAACAAACATGGTATCGATTGCTGGGTAACATTTCTATTATTCTCTGAGATAATACTAAAATGAACGAAGTGTGTTTTTTCTGAAATATGTGATTCGCATGTACTGCAAGGAAGTCCGCGGAGTTGTAAAAATAGAAAAGCGGGGTAAAATCCCATCAAGTTTACGATCAAGGCTCATTAATTTTAATAAAAAAAATTGTATACTGATGGAGTTATTAATTTCATGAATTATATTGAAAGTAAAGTACTATTGATTTTATAATGAGTTAGGGCAGCAAAGCTATAAAGCTATTTTATTATTTTTTTAGTGAAAGTGCATAAGGATAAAATAATAAAAAAATAGCATCATACTAGCCTTGCTGTCCTAGATCATTATGAAACCAATAGTACGTGCGTTTACTTCGCTTGCCGAAATGGGTTTTTTGATGAATAGATCATCAGTAGCAAAAAGTTTTCATTTCCTCTAAACAGTTACGAAAATTTTGTTGAAACTGCAGTCATATGTAAAAAGTGACACTTCACATACGTCAAATTAGAAAAAAACTTAACTTCTTTGTATATAAAATGTTCAAATGCTATACACAAAAATAGAGACAACAAAGTTTAAAAACTTTCTGTAGACCTGTCTTAAAGAACTTTGTTGAGAATACGGATTCTTTCAAATTAGACGTTTGGCATCCATCCATCCATTCCATCTATACTACAGCTTGTTAAGGGTATGTATTCTATATTGGAAATTGACCAACAAAGATGCAACTGCGCGGTATAGATTTACTTAAATCTAAGGACCACTTGGTCCTTATAGCTGGCACCACTGCACGGTGCAAAGTTTAAGTTAATTCTAGCGAAGAAAACCTGACATAAAAGCATTCTTTTGTTATGAAAACATCGTACTTAATTTCTAGGTTCGTACCCAGATTATAAATAATTATATTAGTTAATGGAATGAAGCTTGTGCTATTTTAATTAACTATTTATGATATTGGTCCTAAACCTTTTAATAAGATGTAAAATTCTTGGGTAATGAGACACGTCAAAGATTGATCTGCAATCTCACGGCAAGTTGTTAAAATAAATTAGCTCTATATCAATATGTATAATCACCAGTACAACAAACATATTACTGAAAAGAATCTATTAATGGCAATCGTATTTTACTGAAATTTTAAAAATTATAAAATTTAAATATTCTACTTAGAATTATCATAAATACTAACACGAATATTAGATTTAATCTGTCAAAATTACAATCACCGTTAAAATACAACACTGCAAAAACAACCGCTAAAAACTAAAAACGACATCAACTACGGAATATTGAAGATAAGATAGTTTGATGTACAACGCCTCTATATTTATTGGCGCGTTTCAATAAGGTTTCAAAAATATATTACTAGAGTTGCAGGATTTCGAACACAATTTCCCCTAGATAATAATGTTTCATCTTTACCTAGTGTATATGCATGAATGCGTGCTTCTCGTGTCAATCCACTATATATTCGTTCGTCGAATTAACAACAACGAAAACTTGGTCAGCAGATATGCGATGGCACCCAGCGGTAATAGAGTCACTCTATATCACTTATAAGAGTTGAGCCAACGCGAATGTCAAACCGCCATTATGGATCGAAAAATATACGTTACAAGAATTGTTGGTTATGTTTACCTGGCAAATGTCAAATGTTTTATAACCTGACATTTATTTCATTATAATTGACCATAGCTTATTTGAATTGATTAATATAATAAAATTCTTAAATAGAGTAATATATTTATATTTTATCTGCAAAATTGAGAAAAGGATAAACTACTCTCAGCTACAACAAAAAACTGTTAATGTCTCTTGTGCTCTAGTAAGTCAATTTCCGTTTTAATTATTTCCATAATAATAATTTGAAAAGTGAAAATATCTTGCTTTTATTAAATCGTTTTATTTCAGAGTTATTACCGAGTAACATATTTTAATGGGCCGACTAAGAAAGATATTTTTAACTTCAAATTGTCGACTGATAAGTTTTTTGTAAAGAATCCTCGACCACCTATTCCACTAAAGTCTTCGCGAATGTATCGCCTACATTCACGCAATAGCATTTTTGTGTTAAATAAATAAATTTATAGAAGTAAGAGATAGCTATTCTCAAACGTGGAGGCAATGCATAATCAGAAGCAAGACTCCATTTTACTAGTGAATTACAACTTGTACCTATATGTATCAGGGTCCTATTGAAATCAATCATGCAAAGCTAAAAGATCTTCAAGCTCTTTGTGAAGTATTATCCCATCGAAAAGACCGTGGTTTTTATGATATTCTGGAGAGTAATGAAGACCCAGGTGGCATTGTCGAGGACGAGAACAGCATGCTTACGAAGACTTTTTCTTTCATGCTAGAGATATGAATCTTTTTTTAAATTTTTTTAATTCTTTTTTTAATTTTTAAATCTGGCAGACCGATGTATTCCAATTTTTTAATTAAAATGTATGTATCTTATGTTTAATAAAAAAAATAATAAATCCGTTTTGCAAATTTTCGTCAAAAACCACAGATTTTTGGATTATGTTTACGAGAATGTTTCATAAACTGCACATAGTTACAAATAGTACAAATGTTGGCCTTACAGTTAGTTTTTGGTTCTCCTAAAAGTTGTAGCTTTTTTTCGACAAATGCTGTTTTTGACATCAACCCTTGACATAAATTACAATTTATATTTATTAAAAACTTAAAGAGAAATACATCAAAATTCTTCGATTTACTAAACATCAGTTTATTTTTGTCAAATTAAGGGCCATCTTTTCACCTCCTTGTAACTTTATTTGGCAGTTAATTGTCACAGATACAATTGTAACCATAGCAATTAGCTTCCACATAAATTTACGAGGAAGTGAAAAGACCTGTCCTAAATTACATAATTTTGTCAAACTTCGTGTTTTTAAATTGGTATTAGTGCAAATAGATCCAACCAATCAACATCAATTCCCGCGTTGGCCGAACTCTTATAAGTATACTCCAGATCCTGTAAGTTCCAATGCACGTCACATCCTACGTCATAACCTCAAATGACGTCATTAAATTAGTATGTTTAGATTATTTGCATGAGTGGAATGACTACTTATGTGTATGCAACCAATTTAGCAAATGTATATAGGATGTTTTGGCACTTGGATCATTAATTGAAATGGCAAATAGTGCAAAGAAAAATAAGCCATTTTCATTATACAAGTAAGAGAGAAAAATGAATAATAAACGCGAAAAAGGCTTTTCGTATAATTTGCAAAAGCTTATTGGGTGTCACTGGAATTAGGATAGGTTAACATTAAATAGGCATTTCCAAGAATTATTTGTCTGTTTTGCTAAAGTACGTACCTTACCATGAACTAACAAAACGCCAGATGTGTTTAAGTTTGTAAAACGATAAAATAAAGCGATTAAAACAAAATAAAAAGATTTTTTGAACATAAGTAACTGAACTAAGTAGGTATATAGCATATTGTGAAAATACTTAAAATAACACAACTACATAATTTTATTTAATTTCTAAAAAGACAAATAAGATACAGTATAATAATAAACAAACAATATACAGAAATATACATTTATTCTAAAATATACAAAAATACATTTAAATTCTAACTGTCTTCACCACCATCGCCGTAGCAGCTACTGTCATCGTTCAAATCGCCGACATGTATTATAAGGGGTTTGGTATCAATATCAAATCGAACTTCCTTCTCCCATTGCTTGTTTATTGTTTGTTCGTCTTAATATATTGTTTTCGATTGGTTTATAGATGCAGTGATATGGTGGAAGAAAGAGTACTCTGTGACCATACTGCAAATTCAGCCTTTTTGCAGCGAAGATTAATATTATGTATTAGATATAATTAACTAAAACATAAACTTAAAGCTACCGTTCCATTATATGAAGCAATTCTGCCTTAAGTAAGATGGTCATCGAATGGTATATTCATCTTCTGTAGCCATTCTTGTATCTCTGCTTTTTTATTGTCCTTATTGAGCGGCTTGTTTTCAATACATCGGTTATAACTGGTGTTGTCTAAAGTAATTATTAAAAGCTCTTCTAAATTCTTTAACAGTTGGTGCTTAAACCACTTCAAGAAGTTATTTTTGTTCATTTCACCATGACAATCGACATACCTAGCTCATCTTCCAAAGAAGTCTTTGGCAATTATCTCGAAAACTACTGTTCCCCCCTTGCAACTTTACTATGAACACTATTCTTCAGCTCTATGAGACGCATCGAGTGAAATATAGCATGTACGGTTGCGGGTGGCGAACTTGAACTGGAGAACAGTCAAATTATTTATACGAACGTTTCTGATGCATCTCATAAACAACATTAGAGATAGCTACTTGGTCAAAATTGTTTATGTTTTTAACAGGATTCATGCGTATTCTATTCCGTTTAGAACTTCTCACAAGCTGATTGTTTCTTGATGCTTTAGAAATACCACTTATTGTGCAAATGTTGATGTTAAGAGCATTTGCAGCTCTGTAAACAACCATTTAAATTATAATTGAATTACATGGATACACATATCCATTGTATAACATTCTTAAACGTACCTGCCTCTCTTATTGCAGTGAGTGGTAAGATTGGGGCACCATTATTACGTTCTTCCTCAAAATAATTTACTAAGGATAATATTAGCTACTTTGACTGTCAAAAAAGCGGGGAGTGTCATCCTAACCTCACTTTAATATTCCTGCAAATCGAAGAAATTACGCAAGATAACGAATTATTTAGTTTTGAAAAACAGTTTTTAATAGTTATGCAACATGTAGACACGTGTACAAACTATCTCGCGAAGCACAGTCGCAAAAATATAACCATCGACCTCAACCTTATGACCACAACCAACAAACGCCAAAACACAAATGAAAACAATGAAAATAAAAATCGATTGTAGACCGATATGTAAACGAGCAAACGAGAAACAGCAGGATTACCAAAGTCGAAAGACAAATATGAAAGTCATACGCAGTTAATTCCTTTACAGTTTTTATTTCGACTATATAAATTCAAAATATAATAGATGGGAATAAATAAGATGATTTTACTGGATTGCAGTAAAATTTACATGTGCAAAATAATAACTCAAAAAACCTTTAAAAACAAGCACTCCTATATTTATTTTTGTCAAGTTTACAACAAAAAACCGCCCTTAAAGAATTTGAAAAAATTATTGATGACGTTCATCGGAACTTACAGGGTCTGGAGTTTAATATAGAGTGACTCTAAGCGGTGAATGACTGTTGTGCCATCTATATTTGTCGTATACTATAAGGTGTTTAAGTTGCAGATTTCACCCTTGCTACAAATATTTATGATCTTGGTCTTGAACCTTAGAAATTGTAAAGGGGAGGCCATACGTATACGACAAATATTAATGGCACAACGAATATACAGTGCGCGCAAAAAGTAAGGAACAAATTCGATAAAAGGGAAAGTATTGATTTTTGGAAAAATTCCAAAAACACGTCAATTTTGTTTTTAAAGTCCGCATTTTTTGACATAATATTCGAATATACAGGGTGATGCGTTTAAGAGTGGTGACGTCATCGGCATTTTTTTTAAATAGCAACCCTTATTTTTTATTCCATATTCTGACACTACATCCAATTGCCAAAATGGTAATCGAACCTTATACCCAAGAATTTTACTTTTTACATCTTATGTTTTTCTATTATAATTAATACAATATACTTTTAGTTGAATGTTGTTTTTTATTTTAAATAAAAGCTATTGAATTTAAAAGCTTAACTAGGTGTTTTTAAACGCAGTTTTCTAGGTCTTTTTCCGGTCATTAACAGAGTGTTTCATTAACAGTAAGTAAGTGCATTTCTAGCAAGGAAAATTTGAAGAGTTTATTTCATGAGCAGAAGCAGATCAATAAATGTAAGTCAACGCGAACGAACTGGGTTTGTAACCTAACTTTATTTAACTCTTGCTTTTCAGAATGAGAGTTTTTAACCTTTTTGCTTTAGTGTTTCAAATTTTTCAGTACCTTATAGTGTTGTTTTGAAGAAGTGGTTGAGAAATTCCACTTGAGTTTTAAGCAGTAGTTCAGGATATTTTTCATAACATATGAAGGCGTTAATTGCGGGGTCACCGAACGCCAGCACAGGCTCCCGTAAAATATAAATGCAGAACACTTCACGACGGGCATTTGTTTAAACATAATTTCTTCACCGATTAAATAAGGTGGATGCCTAAATTACCAACTCCAGGTCTCCCTAGGTTTCCTGAATTGGTGACTTTCTTGGTCAAGGTTCGAAGAACCTTTAATAAAGCTGGTGATTTATTAATCTTGCAGGATGTGTTTAAATTTTTAAAGCTCACTTTATACTGTTATTTTGAAATCACACTGTTTTCTATATAAATAGTTTATAATAAACAACTCTAAAAAAATGTAATATTGAAGTGCCAAGTAAATAGTTATTCTGAATTTCGGTAAAAAAAACTTAAATATCAATTAATACTTTTTTTTTGATAATGTTAAGAGATATAGAGTAAGCGATCAAAATATTACGTTAAAGTAAATATGCTATATTTAGAGATCTAGAAGATAATGAAAACAACAATAGGAAAAAATGGATAAGTGAAATAAATATAAATTTTTGAAGTATCCTATCATAAACAATATGAGAAATGATATGTCCAACGTTGTTTTCAGGTAATCATGTTCTTATCTAGCGAGATGTAACTGTGATTAGATATTTTGTAGACTTTTTTTGTTATTAATTAGTTCCAAACCAACAAAAAAATATAAGTACCTATTTACTTATCAAGTACATTGTTTAAAAGTACACCTGTGATTTGACAAAAAAAAGAACGAGTTATAAATTTTATTTCTGACAATTCAACATAATACACAATTATACATATAAAAAGGGCCGGCGGTAGACGAGTGGTGTCAGTGCATCACTCGTGTTTCAAGGGACGCGGGTTCGAATCCCACTTGGGGCGACGGGATTTTTCTAATTGTAAAATTCCGCCACCTTAACTATGTGTGTGTGTATTCGTGTTGCCTGTTAGATGGGGGACAGGTGACCTTAGCTGTTGGTTCCCCGTAGTGTAGGCGTGAAATAAAAAATATATATATATTCATATAAAATCAACAATATTTGCCATTTGAAGCGATACGCTTTTTATCTAGATATATTTCTCGTTCTAGATAAACCGCAACATTTATAAACGAGGATTATAAACGAGAACAATAAAGCACACAACTTCGAATACCGTTACACATCTGTAGTTGTCATTAAAATTATATAAAATTAGCGGCTTTATCTACATTAATTTATAAATACTCCTATTCAATAAAATCCTCGAAATATTATGCGATCGAATTTGATGATGTAAGTGGCGACATACGTTATGCCAACCCCAACCGATGACATTTTGCATCTGTCAAGAATTTTAGATAATTCGGTATTTAAAGGACGATTGCGAATAAAATAGTATACAAACCTCGGCAAAAGTACCATTCCTGTGTCTCGAGAACTAGTTCACCTCGAGGCTATCGCCTCTCGGTAAACTATATTGTTCTCTCGACAGGAATGGAGTACTTTCGGCCTCGGTATGTAATGTACTATTAATTAAGTGAAAACCAGGATTTTTGTCTACAACGGATTTAAATTTTTGTTTTATAGTCAAACCCTTTGGCCCTTTTACTTTATTCAAAGAAACACCTAACAATTTTACATGCTCAAGAGATTCATCTAATGAATTTCCCTGACTTTCTAATTTCTGAATTACTTTAGCTAAACGCACAAAATTTGTCAAAACAAACAATAATTCTGCCCTCACCTCCTTAGTATTAAAAGCATCCTCTGCGCTTTGTATGCACAGTGCATCGTGTTTATTAAGTTTATTTACAAATGCTTTAATAATATCAAAATAAGTTGCATAATATTCTGCTGCAGAAAGCCAAGTATCCCACCTTGTTATTACAGACTCAGGTAGGAGAGGCACTTCTTGAGCAGTTTCCCAAAATATTTGTATGTGATATGGAGCTTTACAAACAATTTTTTTACATCTGAAATTATAGAGTTTACGTTAGGATATATTTCCCACACTTTTTCAGCAACTCTATGCATTGCATGGGCAAGACAAGTTAAGTGGATCATTTTTTCGTACAGAACTTGTAAGGCTGCTCCAGCCTTGATCATGTACGGTGCCGCATCGGTGACGAACAGGAGTACTTTGTTGTACTGTATGCCGTCCGGCCACAAAATAGCCATCGAATCATTAAACAATTTTGCCACAGAACAATGATTGGTGCTCTTGAAAACGTCCATTGCTAATAGATAGGATTTGGGATTGTTCTCCGAATTTAAAACGCCAATTATAACGTTAGCCACGTATCTCAAAACAAAAATTTGATTTTTATTTTATCGAACTACATAATTAGTCGGTTACAAACAATTAGCGCAAAACAGTTATTTAAAAAACAATATATTTTAATCAAACAAAAATATTGTTGTGATAAAATATGTAACTAATAAAATTAGAAAATAAAACATCCGTAAATTGCTCTGGTGTCTTTAATTAGTTAAATTTTACTAACACAACGAAGGAAATGAAGTTTCTACGCACCTTCCAGTAGTGTCAGTAGATTCGTCAATGGAAATCCATATGTAGTTATTCGCTAGATGCTTTCTAATTGATTTTATGGTCTCTTCGTATAAACGAGGTAAATAATTTTTCCTGGGTGTAGACTCGTCGGGTATTGGCATTTTTGAAATTTCTTCCAGAAAATTACGAAATGCTGAGTGATTAATTTTACTTAACGGGATATCTGCAGCCTCTAATGCACTACATAGTTTTTTATTAAATTCGATCGATTTGCTGGACTCACCGCGCGAATTATTAAGGTACCGTAGTAACAATGTTTGTTTTTTTGATTTAAGGGCAACACACTTTTGATGTCGAACCGTGTTCTGATGTTGTGTAACTTGAAAGCGTTTCGTTGCACTCACTTTATCGTCGCACACTGTACAATACAACACCTTATCGTCAGTTGTAAGAACACTGAATTCCTTAACATAACTTCGAAATGTAACAGACACAGACCGTTTTTCTTTACCCATCTTTACACTCTAAAATTTCAAACTGAAATGCAGTTTGCAATTTCTGAACTGTCTTAATTGAAAGATTACAAGATTAGTAAACAAAAGTACAGGCAAATTTTTCTATGAACAGGCAGTTGTCAAAGGGTCTTTGGAATTTCCTAATACCTATTTATCACAATACCGCAGGATGTAAGTATTTAAATTTTAGTTGAAACTTTTTCTTTCTTAGAAAATATTAACAAGTACACAGATGGTTAAGGCAGTAAAATATTTTAAAGCCTAGTATTTAACAATAAGCTTAAATTATGGGTTTCCCCTAGACTCAACTAAGCCGCCCTTGGTTGGTTGTCTAAAATGCTAAAATTATTTAAAAAATATTAGAAATTTCATAATTAAAGCATGTAAAACGCTCAAAAAGTGGTAAAATATGCACTCTCGTTCAAAAATGCCAAAATATGCATGCATTCATAAAAAACACCTAAATATGTATTTATATGCACTTTCAAATTGACATATGTGATTCATATGTGGCTTAAACATGTAGAAATATAACTCTGCATATGTTTGCTATAAGCAGAAAAAACATGCAAATGCATAGAAATCCTATATCTAGTGATGAATTTCGTGACGAACGCCCAAGAACTGCTGTGAGCAATACTTGAGGAAGATCGACGGACATCTTATGAATTTATTCGGGCGACATTGGGCATTGGTATGAGCTAAATACAAAACATTTTACATCAACAGTTAGAAGTGAGAAAACTTTGTTGTCTATGGATTCCGCATGAACTGACTCCCGATCAAAAAGAACAACGCATTGAATGGTGCAGAAAAACTCCAAGGCGGCACTTTAAATTTGGTTTGGAATATCGTCACTGGTGACGAATCTTGGATTTATTGTTATGATCCTCAAAAGTCAATCGGCTCAATGGGTCTTTCGAACCGAACCTAAGCCTACAAAAGATCGAAGAATTCGCAGTGCTGGTAAGAAGATGCTTGCTAGTTCTTTTCTAAAACGGGTCATATTGCTACTACAGCATTAGAAGATAGACGTACCGTTACTGCCGATTGGTACACAAATGTCTGTTTAACACAAACGTTTGAAAAAGTTCGTGAAAAACGCCCCAAAAGCAAATAATCTTACATCATGACAACGCATCGTCGCATAAAGCAAAAGTAACAACTGAGTATGTGGCTGCCCTAAAAGTCAGCACCATGGATCCTCCACCGTACAGCTCTGACCTAGCACCTTGCGATTTCTTTTTGTTTCCTAAAATTAAAGATAAAATGCGTGGAATCACTTTATCGTCATCAGATGAAGCAGTGGAACATTACAAAAACCTGGTTTCTGAAGTGTCTCAGGAAGAGTGGCATCATTGCTTTAAGGACTGGTTTCATCGAATGCAAAAATATATTGATGTTAAAGGGGAATATTTTGAAAAACAATAAAATCATTGAAATTTTTTTAAAACTAATCCTTGTTTGATTTTTTAAGAATTTTCAGTGTCGCTCTCATATACTTATTTAAATATACTGCAGCATTATTTGTCCCAATGCCGCACGTCCGGAACGTCCCATACTAAAGGGCCCCATATCTCAAATAGCTTAGGGCCTTATCAAGTCTAAACCCGGGCTTGGTTGACACTTAAATGTTCACCTTAATAATGCCCATGAAAAGATATTTTAGACAAGAAAAAATAATATATCAGCTATGTATAATGTAAATAAGTATGTATGTAGTTTATGTATAATTCTTTTCTCGGATAGTTTCAAAAAGCGTTTATGAAAAAAAAGCATTTGAAATTATTTATTTTTTTAAGTAAATCTTTTAATACATATTTCATATATTCTATATCTACATTTGAAAAATAAATGAATTGTTTCTTGTGCTAATATCTACATACATATAATTAAAAATATTTCCATTTTTGATAAATAATAAGTTCCGCATGGGCGGCAAAATTAGTGTAGCCCAGAGCATCAGAAAAACTAAATCCGTACCTGATAGTACATATGAAACTTAAATTTATTTTAGGTATCTGAAGTTATTGAAAATAGTTTGAAAGAATATTCATTGTCATTAATTTAATAATTACTGTTTCTTTTTAACGCAGCATCAAGCACGGATGCGGCTGAAGCGAAGTACTTTCGCAATTCTTATACAGACAATACAGGTAGTACGTATGTATATGTACAATTGTACATATAAGTATGTAATATATTTAAAAAAACAAATTTCACTCTTGTGGTGTTCTATTAACATTAAAATGATTGGTTTTATAATAGTAATTATATTTTGCCAGTAAATTCTGTTTATTCCGTTGACTGTTAATTGATGCTTATGATTGATGTGTTGCCTATCCAGTCAGGCGTTTTGAATTAGAAAACGTTCCGAGAAAAATATTTAAAAAGACCCTGGCTGATTTTTTGCAAGAATTGTAAGCTTACCGTAAATATATTTTATTCGGTTATGATAAAGTATTTTACATTATTAGTAAGCTAAACCTGTTTTTACTGGCGATAGAAGGAAATGACTGCCGAGCCGATGGGCGAGAAGACCGATATTACGATTATTACGTTTGACTGCAGTACAAGAAGTGAGTCTTAAAAAAGCAGTGGCGTGCGGTGACAATTTAGGCTAGGGAAGCAACCGCGATTTTAATGTTAATATACCTAGATACTGGCGCGGATTAACGGGGGGAGGGATTCCCCCTCCCAATTTAGAAATAAGTATACATAGAATAGAAACAAATAATGTTTGTTTAATTATTATTTATTAAAACAATTATTTTTCCAAAAATTTCCCCCTCAAAATAATTCTCTGGATCCGCCCCTGCTAGGTACAATAAAAAAAACAGTGTTATAATTATTAAGCTTAAAAGTTTTACAAAGAAGCACTTTTACACTTTCAGATCCAGGGACGTTAATAAGATTAACCCTTGTCAGAGCGTCCGCCGGAATATTCTCTTGACCTTTGATATATTGGAGGTCAGTCGTGAATTGAGAAATAAACTCTAGTTGTCTAAACTCACGTGGTAAATATTGATCACCATTATTTTTGATCGCTGTACACAAAGGTTTGTGATCCGTAAAGATTTGAAAGTCTCTGCACTCAACGTAGTAACGAAACTTCTTTAAAGCAAAGTATATTGCGAGAAGTTCTCGAGAAAAAATACTGTACTTTTGCTCTGTGGTGGTTAACTTCCGGGAACAGAAAGCTAGTGGTTTCCACATGCCATCTTCAAACTGTTGTAATACTCCAGCTATAGTGGAAGACGAACTGTCTGCAGCTATACTGATAGGGTTATTAATTCGCGGATGTACCAATAAAGTAGCGGTAATCAAAGCATTCTTCGCGTGCCTAAAGGCTTCTATTTGTTCATGATTTAACTGGACTGGCTTTAGCGAAGCTTTACCAGGAATAACAATAGAGTTTAACGGTGCCAAAATTTTCGCACAGTTTGGTACAAATTTATGGTAATACGAAATTAATCCAATAAAATTGCGGAGTGCTTTCTGACTTGAAGGCAATGGGTAATCAATTATAAATTGGACTTTGGAAGCCATTGGTTTGATACCGCGTGTATTAACATGATGTCCTAAAAAATCGAGCTCATTGACTCCAAAGAGACACTTTGGTAGGTTAATAATTAGGCCATTGTCTTTTAATCGGGAAAACACTTGGTGTAAATGTTCAATATGTTGCTGCGAATCAGCACTAAAGACTAATATATCATCTAGATAAGAAAAACAAAATGGGAGCCCTGATAACACAGTGTCCATGAAACGACTCCAAGTGCTGGCTGCATTCCGTAGTCCGAAACACATCCGTTTGAACTCAAAGAGTCCCAGAGGTGTGATAATAGCAGTCTTGTGAATATCCTCTGCAGCTATTGATATTGCGAAGTAGGCCTTTTTGAGGTCTAGCTTCGAGAATATGGTTGCACCAGCAAGTTTTCTTGTAAAGTCCGTTAAAAAAGGAATCGGGTAACGGTCTGGTACTGTCACTGAATTAAGTTTTCTATAATCTCCAACCAAGCGATAACTGTCTGTTGGGGCGATGGGGGCTGCGATGTCTTGGTCGTCACCAGAAGGTAGTGCCTCTGCTGTGCCTACTGCTCGCTTTCCGACGATGTGAATTGGCGTGGCGTAGCTAGATGATGACCGCTGTACTACGTCAGCGTCCAAGAACTCATTAAGATGATCTTCTAGAAAAGAAAGATGATTAGGGTTCAGTTTGCGACAGCGTGCTTTAACTGGAGGTCCGGTCGTGTCAATGTGATGGACTACAGTATGTTTTACGGGTTGATGGTAGGCGAACTTATGTAAAAGTTCTGGGAAGTGTGTGTTTAGCATCTTGCTATAAACATCAAGATTGCTAGACATGTTGTTAACAGTACCTGAAGAGTGTACGTTAATGTTTGAAGGTAAGGGAAGAAGAGGGGAAGAAATCGCAGTAGTAACGATTGACTCAGAAGGAGGAGTCAAAACATTAGCCTGAGCAGAAAATACTTTTCGTTTAGTGCCAGTCTTAACTTGGTGGGTTGTGGAACCTCGACTGCGAGTTCGGGCGGGCTGGACATCTGCTGTGCAAATGACCCGCTGAGAAGAGCAGTCAGTGGGAGGATTCACTGTTGGAGCTGGAAATTGACAACCTTGGCTGAGGTTTCGTGCGAGCTTGACATCTGCCCTGCAAATGACTAACCGAGAAAAACAGTCAATAGTTAGGTTGTGCCGCTGCAAAAAATCCAGGCCTAGAATGGCTGTAGATATGTCAGCGACATAAAATTTCCAGTGGCATGGCGGTAGGCCAGGAATTGGGAAATGTAACCTCAAAGTTACAATACCTGTTACAGAAATTGACGTATTGTTCACTGCCATAAATGAAAGGTTGGCAGACGTGATGTTTTGGTTACAGGAAACTGCAACTTGTGTGGGTAAAATCGAAAAGTCTGCACCACTGTCAACCACAAAATTAATTTTGTAGATTAGATCCTGTAAAAAGATTAAATTAGAAATTGGAGGGATTGAAACGACCCTACCTGGCCCTCCCTTGAGGCCAGGAAAGTGTGAAGTTAGTTTTTTTCTTGGAATGAACAATTTCCTGTACAATTACGTGCATTATTTTGAAATCGTCTATGATAATAACACGGTTGTAATTGGGAATTATTATTGCCCGAAGGCGTGGCAGGTCGTTGCTTGAAATGTCGTTTGAAATGCTGAGGATTTCGAAGGTTCGGAGAGATGCTGGAAGTCATAATGGATTGTCGTTTGTGCATGGTAGAAAGCTCATTTGAAATGGTTGTAAGATTGGTCGTCAAATTGTCTAGCTTAGCCTCTAATGCAGAAGTTAGTTAAAGGTTGCGGTGCTTGTTGCATAAAATAAATTAAATCTAATTTCTCTACAAAAGATATTAATGGTAAGTCATTGAAATTTAAGGACTGAATTTTAAGTTTTGGTGGTAGCTTAGCTATTAAAAAGTCTTTGGTCAATTCCTCAGTTAGATCAAGATCGATAGATAATTTCTGAATGTTAAAAAGCAATTCTCTGACACTACCAGAGAACTGAAGAGTCTCCAAAAGATTATTAATGCGAGATTCTCGTGGACCTATAATAGATTTTATTACTGTCCGTTTCAATGTAGTATATGGTCTTTGTCTCGGGGGGTTAATGGTTAGGTCGCGATGAGCTGCTAAAACGTCGAAAGGTAAGTTTAGGGTTAATAAGTTATATTTGGCTAGTTCATCGTTGATCAGCATACGAGTAAAGTATCGTTCTACCAAAATAAAATATAGGTCGATATCGTTACTCGTAAAAACTGGAAATGGAACTTTGACAGTCGCCATTTGAAATATTAAATAAGTAAGTAAAAATAATTTGAAACTTATCGGATGAGAAGGGGCACTAGTTCCGGTTCCAACGGTCACCTCTAACCAGCCACGACAAGTCACGCAAGCGAAGCAGGTAGGTAGCAGGATCTTACGATGACAGAAATCGAGTAGCAGCCGATGACGGATGACGCAGGGATAACTAGATGTGGTTCACCTGGAGAATTCAATGCAGCAGGCAAAGACCAATACTGCCAAATTCTTCTTCAGGAACGTCGGGGTCACCATATATAGCGATTTAACACTGTGGTTGGTGTGTTAGGGCTATATTTATTAATTCTTGTAGAAGGAAATAAAACGCAGATTTACTTCTATGAATTATTTATTTGACTCTCAAAGTTTATTGATACGCGTTGCCTAGTACCATTTCGTATCTATGTAAAAATATATGAGTTGTGAGTCGTTCACAACAGTACATTCCACAATCATTTTCCCTAAATTTCCTTTGATCTTCAAGGTGACAGTTCCTTATTGTTAGAATAAGGTATTGTTTCTGCAGCTACTTCATGGCACGTTTTACAAAATTTTACTGAGGCGGTGATCCCTCTTACCGCCTCTTTGCGTCCGCAGATTGATCGGAGTTGAACGAACTGCTTGAAGAAACCACTCGATAGAATTTGTTTGTTATTAAAGTCGCCTTGAAACACCCCTTGATTTTAAGTTGTTGTTGCTAAATGAGCAACGATCCCGAAAAAGCAAAAAAAAATCAAATAAGAATAATGTAACCCTTCGGCTGGAACTTATGATGTTTGGTAGCTTCCTCAGAGGCCAACGGGTTGAAGTGCTGGGCTAGATAATAATAGAGTGCACTTACCTTAATTTCGCTTCCTTATAGAAAGGGAGAGAGGTAATCCAATAATATAAACACAGTTTATAGTTAATAATTAAAGACGAGTTTATTTATTATTGTTAATTAAATTAGTAAGTCAATTTATAACATTTTTTCACACCAAACATAAATTATTGAAATTTTATTACTTTCACGTAGAAAGCAGTAATATATTGAATTTAAATAATTGAAAATTGAAAAATTATAAAAACTTAAAATCGAAAGTGAGTTCCTTCTTTCTTGAGGACCTAATCAGAACTAACTTAAAGAAAAACCCTATGTAAAAATGTAAACATTTAGAAAACAGTTTAGATGACTAAGCAAACTTAATTAAATTAACAGTGTACGTGTGTTTGATAAACTCTAAGACAAAACTTACTTTCTTTTGATTAATATTAGAAAAATGCAATTATGCACGCCTTGCAGGAAGCCTTATCACATATGAAAGAATCATCATTTTTGAAATAAAAAAAAATATAGAATTCAAAGCTTTAAGCAAAAGACAAAGGTTTTACATTTTAGCATTTCCATTTCCCGTGGGAAACTAAATTTTGCAATTTCTTCAACTAAATTTTTAAATTTTAATAAGTTGTATCTTTGAGTTTATTCAACCCTAAATAAATATTTTATTCTAAATGCAATTACGATTTGTAAAACTAAGTAAATATGAACTTTTAGCCAAAATAATTTAAGAAGAAATGGTATTATAATAATAAGCTAATTATAATAAATCAATGTAGCCGTTCGGGTACAATAAGGCACATGGCGCTTTGAAACAAGTTACTTTCACACACTAAAATTTAAACTGCGGGAAATCTGAAAATTAATATTGTTTAGTTTTTAAAACATTTACTGAAGAATATACAGACCTGGAAATTTATATAGGTTCACCTAGAATATTGAGATAATTTTTGAAATATTTTTGTTAAAACATATCTTACCATAAAACCACCTTAAAGGCTTATTCACTAAACATTTTTATATGTTCTCCTACCTTTTCAAAACATCTGCATGTTTGGTACAAAAGGTAATAACATTTGAAGATAAAAATGAAAAGTTTAATATGTTTGTAAATTGGAAATTGAAATAAGTTCACTAATTAAAACTCACCATTTATTAAGCATTAAATTATCCAAACCAAAAAAGAACATTAATTTAATAATCAGTAGCACCACCATTATGGTTAATGATTTGAAAAATTCGATTGTTCATGCTTAAGACGAGATGATTTATTTTTTTATTACATTCCATTTATTTAAATTATACAATTCCTAAGCATGTTCTATAAAAATATATTTTATATTTACTTACAGTTTTTTTTTAATTAATTTTTTTTTAGGATTTTACAAGGACACTTGGCGCTCAGGGGTCTATCAGAGCGATTTAGACATACAAGGTGAACCTCGGATCGGCATAGGTTCACATAAGGTATAGTACAAAGGTATTTATATAATTAAGCTTCTACAATTTTAATTTAATTTTACATATATGTAGATATAAATTTTTATATATTTCAGTATTTCTTGAGCTTATTAATACAGATAAATTGTATGGTATATAACTTTTGTATTTTTTACTATAAATAAATTTATTTAATTCATTTACTTGATCTTTTATTAAAATACATCCCAAAATCTTATGTTCTGCAGTTCCTTCTTCCCCGCACTCACAAAGGAAGGATTCTTGTAAATTTATTTTATATAGATGCGATGGTACTAATGAGTGATTAAATCGAAGTCTACATATTTCTGCAATATTGATTTTATTGAATCCGCTTTCCTCAAACCATACTTTCGATGGAATTTCAGGCTGAATGTTTTTGTAATATAATCCTTTAACAGAGTTTCGATAAGATTCTTTCCAATTGTCATATGCCATAGACTTTGCAAATATATACATATCTTCTAATGTACATTTAGATGTCGTATCAATTCCTATATCTAAAGCTCTTTAAGCAAGAGTGTCAACTGCTTCATTTTCTGATATTTAACCCAAGCAAAATTAACTTGTTTTTTCCTTGTTTTCAAGGTATATATTACCTTATGTATTTCATATATTATATAACTTTCAGTTGGTGTACATTTAGGATTACTAATTTTTTCGAGTGCACTTTGCCTATCAGAAATAATGACAACTTTTGTATTTTCTAATTCTTGAATATACTTCAAAGCTTCTAGTATAGCTATAAGTTCGGCTGAATAAATCGAAAATTTACTGTTTAATTTATACTGACCCGAATGTTTACTATCTGGATCCCAATATGCAGCAGCTACTTGTATTTTGTTTTTCGATCCATCGGTATATATTTGTCGATGATCCGGAAATATATTTTGTACGTCATTTTTAAACATTGGATTTCTAAGCTTATTTGGAAATTCCGAATAATTTCTAAAAAAATGTGTTCTAGAAGAGAAATCAACAAGCTTGTCTTCTAGGTTTGGTTTAAATGCATTTATTTCATCTGCAACTGAGAGATAATGTGAATATGTCTGTATCATGAGCATGGTACCGATTTCTTTTGCCAATATTTTTTGGTTAGGTCATATATAAATAATTCATGAATCTTTTTTATCAAATCACTACTTTTCTCGTGCATTTTAAAGAGAAATTTGCATGACAGATATTCTCTTCTATGGATCAATGGCAATTCTAAAGTCTCTACGTATAAGTTGCTATTTGGGGTGCTTTTCAGGGCTCCTATAGCTAGTCTAAGACACTTTGTTGCTACGACATCCAATTTATCTAGATGGATTTTTGATACTTGAGAATAAAAAATACAACCATAATCAAGAGCTGATCTAATATATGAGCGATATAATAATAGTGATGTACTGGGGTCAGATCCCCAATCCGTATGACTTACGGCTCTGAGTATATTTATACCCTTTTCTGTTCTATTAACTATATATTGGATATGATCTTTCCAGAGCAGTTTTCCATCAAGTATGACACCTAAATATTTAATTTTATCTTCAACTTTATAATCGACATTGTTAATTCTTAAGGTAGTAGGTAGGTTTCTTGAAAATATACATAACTGGGTTTTTTGGAAAGATATATTTAACCCCTTGGAATTGCACCATTCTTCCAACGATGTATATACTTCCGTTAATTCTGGGTTATTAACTGATGGATTTGGAACGTTATCTTGATACACACAAACGTCGTCTGCAAATTCTAAGATTTTAATATGTTTTTTACCCCTAGTTACTTTATGCAAATCATTTGTATATATTATATATATAGAGAGATTATAAACTGTCGACATCTCGGTTGCTGTGAAAAATAGAACATATGAACTTTATATAGTATGCCAGCACGCTATACTGACATTATTGACAATTAATATGAAATTTCACAGCAACTGAGATGTCGAGAGTTTGTAATCTCTCGATATAACAAAGGACTTAGTATTCCTCCCTGCGGCAATCCGACATTGGATATTCTAGGCTCTAATAATTTATTTTTCACTCTAATATATACATTTCTATTTGTGTATAATTTATAAATTTTTATTGCAGATTTTGAAGGTATACCTATATTTACCATTTGATCATACAGAATATCCAACTTGACGTTATCATATGCCCCTTCAATATCTATACAAACAAAGCATTTGCAGATTTTTCATTTGAAAATGATAAATTTATATCAGTAACCAAGTGACCAATATTTTCAATTGTGGAAAATCCTTAACTAAACCCATATTGGGTGGGAGGCATTTTTTTTATTTTTATCTAGCCAATACTCTAACCTAGTTTTAATTATTCTCTCAAAAGTTTTTAATACACAAGATGATAATGAAATTCCTCTATATGAGTATGGGGATTCTGGTGGTTTCTTAGGTTTAAGAATGGGAACAACAATATATTCTTTCCAACTGTTTGGATCCTGTTCACTTTTCCAAATTTGATTAAATAATTTCAGCAAGTATTGCTTTGCATTCTCTGGTAGTTTGTAGAGCATTATATAATTAATGTTATCTAATCCCGGGGCAGAGTTAATATTGGATTTTAAACTATTTTCAAATTCATTCATTGAAAATTCCTTTAATAGAGGATGTGCACAATTTTTTATTTCTTCTTCTAACCTATCAATTTCTTTTTCGACTTGTACCCACGGGGGAGTTATTTTATTATGAAAAAAATTTGCCCAATCACTTAATATTACCTTGTTACATGGTTCTGAGTTCCCATAAGCATTTTTTATGTTTCTAACTTCATTCCATATTTGTTTAACAGGAGTATTTTTGTTTAATTTGTTACAGAATTTCCTCCACGATTCTTTCTTGCATTGCTTGATAGTTCTTTTAACATTCGCAGCTGCTCTCTTATAATTTATAAAATTTTCTAAATTTAAAGTATTTTTATATCGCAGGAAAGCATCGTTTTGAAGTTTTATTGTTTCTGTACATTCATTATTCCACCAAAGTTTGTTAAGTTTCGGATTGGTAGCTTTTTTCTTTTCAGGAATTGATTCTTTATTTGCTTCGTTTATTAATGATGATAAAAATTCATATTTTATTTCATTGTGTTCATTATTCTCTATACCTCTTTCTATTATGTTTGGAAAAAGTGACCAATCCGCTTTACCTATGTTAAACTTACAACTAAGATTATTGTATTCTTTGTCATTATTAATATTAATCTTAGTTATTATAGGGTAATGATCAGAGGTTCCTAATATTTTTGCTTTTCCCATTCACAAAGTACAGATATATCCGATGTGCAAATAGTCAAATCCACTGCTGACTTGTTACGATCCTGAGGAGTAAAAATTCTAGTTTCTGATCCATCATTTAAGTATATTAATTTTTTTTCCTCTATAGCATTTAATAGATCTTTCCCCGCAATGTCCGTTATGTCACAACCCCAAGCCCCATTGTGACAATTAAAATCCCCTTCAATTATGAACGGTTTTTCTAATTTATCAAAAAGGTCTTTCCATTGTCTATTTGTTACCTTTGATTTAGGTTTTAAATATAATGAATAGAAATTTACTATTTTTCTACTATTTAAATATATTTTAGTACCTATACACATAATATTTATATTTACTTGTAATTGGATTTCTTTAAAGCAAATATTTTTCTTAATTATAATGGCTACACCTGCATAACCATCTTCGCTATCACCTCTTAATAGATTATAGCATGAAAAATTGATATGTGTACCTGGTTTAAACCAAGTTATCACCTACAGAAACACAAAGGCTATTTTTATATAAAGAAATACTTAACCAACCAAAATGTAGCTGTGCTGGAAGTATCAGCTTGATCCAAATAACACTGCTTTAGTTTTTGCCAGCTAGCCCCCAATAAGTCGGAGAGGGGCGGGGTAATACAAGATATAAAAGATAAAAAAAAACAAGCGCCACTTCGTTTAAAAACAATGCTTATTACTAAAGCTTCAAGCTTATCAGGCAAACGAAGAAATAGATCTTCTACTAAAATATGGGCAACTTCCACAATTTTGGCCGTACCGTACATATATACTTACAAATGATGAACTGAAAAGCAATATTAAAATCACACAAACAAATGAATAATAAATAAATAAAACACACGTAGTGAAATGTAAACTTTCTAAGTATTTATTTAAACTATTGGCAGATTTTAAAAGTTAACTTTAAATGCAATTTTAATGCTTAATAGAGAGGAAAAAAAGGTGAATGGTGATCTGTATCACAGTTGGTTGTACTTAAATCTACCCTACAATTCCACTAGTCGAGATCTCGTTTCTTAACATTAACATGCATGAATAAATTGTTGTTTCTTAAAATTAACATGCATGACGAAATTGTAAATACATTAAATAAATATAGATATATATATATATATATATATATATATATATATATATATATATATATATATATATATATATATATATAACTAAAAGACAGACATATAATACATACAAATCTTCACAAACGTCCCACCATTCGAAGATCCACGGCTGTATGTTTAAAACCCTGCTTAGGGGTTATCACTTCACCCTTCGATGTTTGTTGTTTAATTCCGTCCCGATACCTGTATAGATGTAGGTACGGACCTCCTAAATGGAACCCACGATCAGAGAGCGGGAACACAAATACGACAACGAACAACAAAACCCAAAACCCAAAAGAAAGAAAAAGACCTTTCTATAAACTGAAAGGTCTTTTACAAAACAATTCCCTCAAGGTGACTACTAGGGAAATATTACCTAAAATGGTTAGCACCAGAACTTAATCCGTCCAATTTGACGACCGATCGCACACAAATAACCAAGCGATCGTTCTGTTGAACGTGAGATTTATTCCGCTAAAGCGAATTAATATTTAAAACCAATTTCTTAATATCGCGTACATCCAACTTCTAGTACCAAAAACCAGCCATTTTGTTACTTCACTCTCCTATTGAGAAGGAAGCTCAAACGCGCAGGAGCGACTTCACGATAAACCGAAAGAAAGGGAAAACCAGTGACAACCAAACAACGGAGAAGCTTGGTTTTAAACAGTGACCATCAAACAAATAATGGGTTGTGAATTTCAACGTTATAATTCCCCCCTCAACTCCCAGTCGCGAAAACCCTTTCGCGGCTTAGCATAACCTAGCCTTGCTAAAATCTAACTTGCCCAAAATAAATTGAAAGAACAACCCACCAGGATGAAAAATACCATGACAAAAAAAACATGGCACCAAAAATTAACACCAGAAAGGTGATCAAAAAAAAATCCAAAAAAAACAACAAAAGACAAACACAAATTGGAGGTGGAGGTAAGGAAAGAACAGAGGAACAAAAGGTTCCACCCCGAAGCATGAACAATGGTCGGGCAAGCAGGGTTCACTGTAAAGACGCGCTTCACACACGGTACTGGGCACAGTGGTATTCCACGTCGGGAAGGGACCACTGAGCAGCTCCCAGTGCCCGAGGCTTGGCAACGACTCACAACAAAACCTACCAGCACAAACCACTGAACATGGCCGGCAAAAGAACTGAACAGAGAGCCGCCGACATACTCTCTGCTCGCACCCAAGAGAGGGTAGTATAGAGGAAAAAAAAGAAGAAAAAGAAAACAGAGTGAAAAAGAAGGGCTCGCCCGGACACATGTGAAGTGGGCAGATGGCAGAGCCACCGAGGAGCACAACTTCACACACGATGCGGGGCACTGCCAGTTCCAACGTCGTGGAGACTTAACAGCGCCAAACCCCCGCATCCGAGGTTCGGAAGCACTACTCAGCAACACTAACCACCCGGACACCACACACGTACCGTTTGAGACTGATAACAAGAGAAGAAGAGACCGGGGGTTAAAAAGGGAGTTCAGCCCAAAGAAACCCAAAAGAACCACGGTCTTGGGGATCCAGCCCAAGCTGTGCTATTGCAAATATGGAGTCAAAATCGGTGTAGGAAAGAAGGAGAAGGTAAAAAGGAGAAGAGAAATCGTCAAATCCGGTATACAAAAAAATAGTTTGGCTAAGCCAAAACAAAAGTCGAAATTGCTATATCAAGAATCTTGGTATAAAAGCCAAAAATAGATACCTGCAAAACAAAGATCTAAATAAAAACTAATAAGCCCTAACAAGTTGACAGATATTAGGTCGAACTGAGCGTATCACTAAACGCTCCAAATGAGGACAGCCCCAACCATCGCTGAACTCTGTGGAACCCAAACCACCAAATGGTTCCCCCAAAAAAAACAACCAAATGACCCTAATCTCCGACATGATTCGGAACATACTCTTTCAAATCTTTGGCATGAAATTTACCGGCTTCCCTACCAAGTTCATCAGCTAAAATATAAGTCCAAGGAGACACCTTTTTGTGAATGGTAAAAGGACCAATATAACGAGGAGCAAGTTTATGTGAAAAATATTTACTCGCATCAGAAAGAGCAAAATTTTTCCTTAAAACTTTGTCACCAATAACAAATTGAGTATCTCGCTTACGTAGATCATAGTAACGTTTATTGCGATCAAAAGAAGTTTTTATTTTATTACGCACTACCTCAAAAACTCCCTGCAATTTATCAGGAATAACAGTAGCAGACGAACGATCAACTTGCAGATCTTGAACTTTATCAGATATTTTATGATCAGTGCCTTTTAAAATATGTTCTCTACCAAAAGTTAAGAAATAGGGAGTATAACCAGTAGTTTCGTGACGACCAGTTCTAAGGGCACACCCAATCTTTGTTAATTCATCTGCCCAAGAACGCTGATTCTCTTTAACATAGGAACGAATCATAGTTTTAACATTTCTGTTCGCTCTTTTTGTGGGATTTGATTGCGGGTGATAATGCGCATTAAAACGAATTTTTACTGAATAGTTACTACAAAGAGTGCGAAACTCACGACCAGTAAACTGGGCTCCATTGTCTACCAACACCAATCTAGGTACTCCAAAAACTAAGAAGACTTGATCTTCAATTCTCGAACAAACCATCTTCGCTGAACTATTCCTAAGAGGAAATAGCAAACAAAATTTACTAAAATAGTCCACGATGACTAAGACATATGAATAACCTTCTGTACTCCTCGGGAGAGGACCAATCAAATCTATACTGACCATCTGCCAAGGGCGATCAACAATTGGTTGCGAAACTAACAGTCCAGCAGGAGGTCTTAAATCTGCTTTACATTTTTGACAAATTTGACAAGTTTTAATATGTCGAGCTACATCGGCTTGCATTTTTGGCCAATAATATTTGGGAGTTAATCTATGATATGTTTTATATACTCCACCATGACCGGAAGTAGGATGATCATGTGCTTGACGAAGAATAGCAAGTCTATTTTCTTTCGGTACAACAAGTTTCCAAACGGTATCAGAATCATTTTCGGTTTTCATAGATTTATATAAACCTTCATTAGTAATACGCCATTGAGAAAACTTAGCAGGTTTAGCCCGAACCCTATCAACCATACTATTATACCACTTATCGGTAGAAACTATAACAGGCTCATTACCTGACTCAATACTGTCAAGAATCGGTACGGAACGTGATAACGCATCAGGTACCAAATGGTCTTTACCTTTACGATGGACCACCTCAAAGTCATATTCTTGGAGTCTTAAAGACCACCTAGCCAAACGACCTGTCGGGTTTTTTAAATTATGTAACCACACCAAAGAATAGTGATCGGTGATCACCGTGAAACGACGGCCTTCTAAATATGGTCTAAGTTTTTCTACGGCCCATAAAACTCCTAAACATTCCCTCTCAGTCGTAGAATAATTTCGCTCTTGACGAGTGAGAGAACGACTAAGGTAACATATTACACTTTCCTCACCATCAATCTGTTGCGTCAAGACAGCACCTAAACCAAAACCACTACTATCGGTTTGAACAGTAAATGGTAACTCAAAATCTGGACAACGTAAAATAGGTGCCCTAACCAAAGCTTCTTTCAAAGACCGCAAACTACATTCACACTCAGATGACCAATAAAATTTGACACCTTTCTTAAGAAGGGTTGTCAACGGCTGAATGATATCAGAAAACTGTGGTACAAAACGACGGTACCATGAAGTCAAACCTATCAGACTTCTAACTTCAGTCACATTCCGAGGAGGCTGAATATTCATAATGGCCTGAACTTTCTCAGGATCCACATGAATTCCCTTCTGACTAACTACATAACCTAAGTATCGTAGCTCAGGAACATAAAATTTGCACTTATCCGAACTTAAAGTGATACCAGCCAAAGACAATCGATTAAAAACCTCTCTTAATATTTCAATGTGCTTTTCAAAACTATCTGTCACGATAACTATATCGTCCAGATACACCAAAACATATGGTTCCAAAGATGGACCAAGAACATTATCAATGAACCTTTGCCAAGTCGCAGGGGCATTATGTAACCCAAAAGGCATACGAGTAAACTGGAAAAGGCCACGATTGGGGATTGTAAAAGCCGTGTATTTACGGGAATCCTCAGACAAAGGAATTTGCCAATAGGTAGACTTAACATCCAACGATGACAAAAATTTGGCATTTCGAAGTTTATCCAAAGTAGCACTAACATAGGGAATAGGATAAGCATCCTTCTCAGTCACACGATTAAGACGACGAAAATCTATGCAAAATCTGTAGGTCCCATCTTTCTTTTTGACCATTAGGACTGGGTTGGACCAGCCACTAGAAGACGGTTCAATGACACCTAAGCTCAACATACGATCAAGTTCTTCATCGATAAGACGTTGCATAAACGGACTAACCGGATAATATCTCTGCTTAATCGGTTCAGAATTTGTACGAATAACATGCTCAACCCTAGACGTACAACCTAACATCTCACTTGGAAGTGCTTTAGACTCATTCAAAATTTTCTCTAACTCCAATTTCTGTTCAAAACTAAGTGTAGAATTACTAAGATGCATAACCTCAATAGATTCCAGTTCAACAGACGAATTGTCAGAATCTTTTACAAATCGCCAACTGCCTTGTCTCAAATTGGGAACAATACTCATAAGGTTCCAAAAGTCAATACCCAAAATCAAAGTCTGTGGAAGATCCGGAACTACTAAAATAGAAATAATATGCATTCGATCCTGAAGTTGGATCGGTACATCAACTTGACCAATGCTCTTCACAGTTTGACCATTTGCTACACGACAATCAGTCGCTCCAAGCTTAGATAAACCCGCACCAAAACCTAAACTACATAAAATCGACCAACCTGGTTTACCAACTATAGTCCGAGAAGCACCGGAATCTAAAAGACCTAACAAATTATGACCCAAAACTTTTATAGACAAATACGGGCGTTCATCTCCTTCGGCATGAGCAAGGATAAAATTTAATAATACAGTGGTTGCTTGAAAAGAAGACTCGGTACTAACACCACCCATTAATGCCGAATTAAAACCGTTTCCCGAATTATTATCCCTAGGAGAACATTTCTTACAAGAAGTCTTAGTGACCCCCATCTCACCACAACCAAAACAACGTTTAATCAAGGGAGAAGAACATGCAGAACGCACGTGTCCTGTTTTCCTACAATTAAAACACAACCGTGACGAAACATCTGAGGCAGCACTACTGGAATTACTAGCAGTCTCAACAAAAGCTAAATCTGGCTCTAAGTCGGTTTTCCTTCTAGTTGGAGGAACATAACTGTCAGCCCTCAACCTTAAAGCTTCAAGCTGCCTACCAAATTGTAGTAAATCAGAGATAGAATTAATTTCTTTAAACGACAAATGAAATTGGTCAAATGGAGCTAAGTTCTTTAACAGTAATCTTAATTTAATCCCTTCAGAAAATTTTGTTGATAATCGGGAAAATAAATTATCCATAGCCACTAAATAAGTCCCTAGCGGTTCATTAGGACCTTGAGTCCTCCTACGAATTTCTTCTAAAAGCTTATCATCATAATCTAAAGGGAGATATTCCTCTTACAAAAGTTTAACCAAAGAATCCCAATCAGATACTTCATTTCTTCTAGACCACTAAAACAAAAGTGCTTGGTCTTTAAAAAGATCCAAAGCAGATGCAAATAACTGGGTCTTTGATACATTCCGAGCAATAGACAACTCATCCACTTGTTGCAAAAAAGCATTTAAAGAAATCTTAGATTCATGTCCTGCAAATTTATCAAGTCCCCATTTAAAGACCGGTACAGACTTCGGCTGACCACATTGAGGATCAGGCGCAGCAAGGGTAGAAGAAGCTGCTGGGTTGCCCGCAGGAGAATTAACAATAGCTTCCCCAACGCTTAAACCTAAACCTAACTGAATAGCTACTTCATCAGTTACCTGTGGTACTGAAGCTTTATCATGAATATCGCTCATTAATCCAAGAATGGATTGAATGAACTCGGCCCGCTTTGATGCAGAAGCCTCATCTTTGGCTTTCATCGCCGCAGCCCTACCTAATAGGTGACTTAACCTACTTTGCAATTTTTTATACGGATTAGAATCCACACTATCATCAAATGACTCCAAAGCCGTATTGAGTTCAATAAGAGCTATAGAAATAGCATCTGAATCTTCTTCAAAAGTAAACGGATGAGCTGGTAACTCAAGTACGGACTGATCTTGTTCCATTTTGATTAACTGTCGAAGAGACTTTCGCATACTATCAACATTAGAGTCTGGAAGACCTCTAATAGCTAACTCATAAGATAGTTCTGATTTACTTAACCTATCTATATGGATCTTCCGTTCCATAATGAACTAATTAATAATCAAGGCTAACAAAACAAATAACCAATTTATAATAAGATTAATAATTCATACTAATCAAATAACTTGTAACAAGAATACAACAAATTACAAAATCAATCCTGGAGTTGGTTCTTTATCCTGAATTACTAAATACTTAATCTATCAGGCAAACTATATTCCCCAAAAATATCCTAACATGCAAGAACAACAAATGGTTTTAACAAAGTGGAATTTCCACAAAAGGCCTCACGCATGGGCGATAATTTACTATCACCTACAGAAACACAAAGGCTATTTTTATATAAAGAAATACTTAACCAATCAAAATGTAGCTGTGCTGGAAGTATCAGCTTGATCCAAATAACACTGCTTTAGTTTTTGCCAGCTAGCCCCCAATAAGTCGGAGAGGGGCGGGGTAATACAAGATATAAAAGATAAAAAAAAACAAGCGCCACTTCGTTTAAAAACAATGCTTATTACTAAAGCTTCAAGCTTATCAGGCAAACGAAGAAATAGATCTTCTACTAAAATATGGGCAACTTCCACAATTTTGGCCGTACCGTACATATATACTTACAAATGATGAACTGAAAAGCAATATTAAAATCACACAAACAAATGAATAATAAATAAATAAAACACACGTAGTGAAATGTAAACTTTCTAAGTAGGGTTTTATTTAAACTATTGGCAGATTTTAAAAGTTAACTTTAAATGCAATTTTAATGCTTAATAGAGAGGAAAAAAAAGGTGAATGGTGATCTGTATCACAGTTGGTTGTACTTAAATCTACCCTACAATTCCACTAGTCGAGATCTCGTTTCTTAACATTAACATGCATGAATAAATTGTTGTTTCTTAAAATTAACATGCATGACGAAATTGTAAATACATTAAATAAATATAGATATATATATATATATATATATATATATATATATATATATATATATATATATATATATATATATATATATATATATATATATATATATATATATTTACTAGTTGGGAAATCTTTTGACTTTATTAATTAATATAATTGTTATTGAGGTTGAAGTCAATAGTATTTCAAAGAAAACTCTTAGTTAATAAGTACTAAGCTTTCGCAATATATTTATTTGCTTCTTCAGAGTACTGTAATATAATGTAATAAAGATGATATGGTTTTTAACATAGAAAATAATTATAAATTACTTACATTAACGTGAGACTATATAATAAAGGTCGCAAAACTTATTATAGAGATCATTAGTTATATAAAATATGAATCATCAAATATGACAATTTTTGAATTTTTCAAACACGTCAAAAAAGGATAACATGGGAAGCCATGTTAATTCTTATATACTACAATAAAGGTGAAAAGATTATTATTTTTGTTACAAGTAAAATAGAAATTAAGGGAAAAGATTGTATTAACATATGCAGATTTAAAATTATAAAAAGATTACCAATATTTTAAATGAATGCAAAAAATAGTAGTTTAAATATTCAAAGGAGATCTCAAAATAAAAACGACATCAAATAAGAGTAGAATTGTTACTAATAGTCCTAAATTTGTTAATTTCCAAATATAACAAATAATTATATATACTACTTAAGTTATGTAAGTCAGTTTTTTTATTTAGAGTATTAGCATCAACTTTTATATAAAACATTTCTAAAAATGATCTCTTTGTGAGATTGTTTTGTGTACAAAGGACTCTTGCATTGTCAAAATCCCACTTATGTCCAGTGTTAATAGTATGTTCTGTTAAAGCACAAGTATTTACCATTCTCCGACAATCACTTTTATGAGAAGTTATTCGCCCTAATAAGTTTCTAGATGTTTGACCTACATAAGTACTAGTACATCTTAAACAAGAAATACTATAAACTATGTTAGATTTTTCAAAATTAGTCAAAGGACATTTTTTCTTAGTGTAAACTCTAGATAAGGTTTTAACATTTTTGGTAGCAATTTTAATGTTTGTGTTTTTGAAAATATTTGAAATTTTAGGAGTAAGTTGTTCAACAAAAGGTAGCGAGCTAAAAACGGGCAATGGATCCTGATCAACATTATTGG